>JAODUO010000541.1:142500-235000 GCA_025642075.2 Ridgeia piscesae
TTCTATATGTAGAGGGATGATGCTAGTTCGTGATGTTGGTATAATTACTGTATTATTGAAATGCAGTATGCAAAACTAATTGTTAGCACAAAGAAAGAACGTATGTTAAAATATGGTTGTTATTAAAGTTCTTCTCTGAAACGAGTAATAGTAGAGATTACTTATCATCGGTGAAATAGGTTGCACAACAAAGACGGGATGTATGTATGTATGTATGTGTATATGTCTTATAGCATGCATTACTATTATCAACTGGTTTATGATAGTCGCTGAATAGCCTCATACGATTCTATATTACGTTTTTTGTAAGCAAACATTGTATTTACATCCAATGCCTATTCCTGTAAGAAAACCTATCCAGCTTCGATCAATTTATCGCGAGTATACTTAACACGGCAGTGTTTTCACACGCTTTTATGTGTGTGTGTGTGTGTGTGTGTGTGTGTGTGTGTGCGTGTGCGTGTGCGTGCGCGTGCGCGTGCGCGTGCGCGTGCGTGTGTGCATATATGCATACCAACATACATGCATGCATGTATGCAAATATGCATGCATGTATGTTGGTATGCATATATGCACATACACCCCCTCCCCACATACACACACATATTCAACCATAAAAACGTGTGAAAACACTGTCGTGTTAAGGATATTCGCGATAAATTGATGGAAGCTGGATAGGTTTTCTTACAGGAATAGGCATTGAATGTAAATACAATGTTTGATTACATAAAAAAAAGTAATATAGAATCGCATGAGGCTATTCAGCGGCAATCATAAACCAGTTGATAACAGTAATGCATGCTATAAGGCCTAATTCTCGACTGATCTACATAATTAACAATGACGCCATTTGCAGTAAGCACATTAATCACTGTTAATAATCGATTGCTTTTTAACCGTGCTCGACGCTTGCAGATGCATGTCTTTTGCAGCCGTATGCAGCCTAACAGTTCATTAATATGGCGGTCAAACTTGCGACAATCAAACGGCACATACAGAATCAAATCTCATCAGAATCACTGCGTAAATTGGCAAATGTTCAATTCGATTGTACATGCACAGACGCAGCATATTGTTTGTAGGCTGGTTTATGTTCATAATAAGCTATTCAGATCAGTATCATAATTGCCGTGTAACTGTCATTTAACAAATATGTCATTCATTGAACTGTCGTCTACAGTTAATAATACTGTTAGCAGACGAATGCTCTATAAGCGGGTATGCTTGTTTTATAACATTAATTCTTTATGTAGGTGGTGGGCCTACGTTACCAGAAAATGTATTGTTTGCATGTTGTATGAACCTGTTGAATAGCAAACAGGGACATTTCTTGGAAAATACACTGACAACATTCTAACAGAACAGGCATAATGATATTAACCGATAAGAGTTAATCATGTTTCGTTCGCCTTTTGTTGCAACGCTCAATTCTGTATTAAGTAGTAGCATAATGATAATTAACATCGTTTGATATTTAATCATCGCCAATTCACTTGATACATATTTACTTTAGTGTCGCAATAAAAGACGAATGAAACGTTTTTAACCGTTGTCGATTAACATGATTATTATAACAATACTGTCATTTGTTCTCTGTGTAATTTCCAAGAAATATCCTATTTGCTATTGAACATATTGACACAAGAAGTAAACGATCAATTTTCTGATATAGACCCACTACATACAAAGATTTCATGTTATAAAATAAACATAGCCGCTTACGCAGCATTAATCTGCCAACAGTATTATTAACTGGAGACGATAATTGATAAATGACGAATCCTATTTGCTATTGAACATATTGACACAAGAAGTAAACGATCAATTTTCTGATATAGACCCACTACATACAAAGATTTCATGTTATAAAATAAACATACCCGCTTACGCAACATTAGTCTGCCAACAGTATTATGACTGACATGTATAGCTTATCAAGAATGTATATCTATATACAAACAATATGTTGCGATTACATATGACAATCGAACTGAACTTTTGCCAATAAATAAATTTTGATCGATTCTGTGTTTAGTTTGTATGTCGCACTTGTTCTTTGATCCTGTGTTACATGTTAGACCGCTAGTGGTTTCTAATTATTTGCTCTTATGTGTTATCATGTGTTATTCATTTAACGTTGAATGTGTATTATTTTTTTTTTTTACTTCGCTTCGAAGAAAATTGTGTCACCGATGTTTGCAGTTGTATTTGTTTGCGCGCGTGTGTGCGTCAGTGCGTGTATGCATGCATTCATGTCAGTCAGTAATTTTATTAAACAAGAACATCATTGGGGGCCTACATATGCTCTACTTATGAGTCATCTACATTTAATATTTTACGTTATTTGATTTCTTGTACAGCGCTTTGAGCATTTTATTGAAAATATCGCTATCAATTACACGTCAAATGTCCGACGTCTTATCACATATTCCTCGCGAAAAAAAAGAACATAATTGGGGGCCTACATATACTCTACTTATGAATCATCTACATTTAATATTTTACGTTATTTGATTCTTGTAGAGCGCTTTGAGCATTTTAATGAAAATATCGCTATCAATTACACATCAAATGTCCGACGTCTTATTGCATATTCCTCGCGAAATGCGTATCTTTGTCACCGTTGTTGCACAATTCTATGTTTTCTCTAACTCACCCTCACATACATACGTAATTACATAGACCCTTACAACCCTCATACGGCCGCGTGGGCGGGCGGCGAGCACGCTCGCAGGCAGGCAGGCAGGCAGGCAGGCAGGCAGGCAGGCAGGCAGGCAGGCAGGCAGGCAGGCAGGCAGGCAGGCAGGCAGGCAGGCAGGCAGGCAGGCAGGCAGGCAGGCAGGCAGGCAGGCAGCGCAGCGCACAGGAGGCATACCCTCGTTTATCCGGCGCTCTACCCGACCGGCTTCACATATACATATTATATATATATATATATATATATATATATATATATATATATATATATATATATTAGTTATTAATATATTACTAGCTGAGTTACCCGACGTTTTCGACAGGGTAGCAAAGGCAGTTACACGGGTCTATTTTAAGAAACAAACATAAATTCACAAAAACTTACAGTACGCTTTTGCCGTTTTTAGGTTATCTAAGAGGGCTAATTGTGAAGATTCGGCCAAGCAGGTTACGCTGGTTGAGAGGTTGACTTGTCATAAATAGCCTGCAGCACACCGATATTTTGTTTTTTTAAATGCTGACGTGCGGCAGGCTATTTATGGGAAACGCTGACACACGCGGAAACGTCCTACGTCGCGCGTTCACCTCATGATTCCACGCATAATCTCTACGGAATATTTAACACTCAGGTTCTCCACCCATCCAGACGAATTTTATAAAGTTTAAATCTACAAACCACCTATGTTAGCCGGCTATTCACAGGACGGACGAGCGGGCGGGCGGGCGGGCGGGCGGGCGGGCGGGCGGACGGAATTGTATTGTGGGATATGTAATCTAACTACATGCACGTATGCACACACACCACCGTGCGCACCCACAATAGTTGATAATATCATACTTATTACATGCGATTAATCTGAAATGTGTCTAAGAGTTGTAAAACAAGGCACAAGATATGATCAAAAGTAATCAATGGTGTTTAACATTTCCTATCAAAAAGATTATTTTTCAATTTGCACGACATGACAACATCTGGAATCATTCACTGGTCAAACCACGAACTTGCTTGCACTGTGAAACATTGTGTGTTGCTGAGTGACGCGTCTGTGCTGATTACGCTGCACAATCGTTCCGTTTCACGCACTTGCTTTGGACAGCGCTACTTCGTCGCTGCTTGTAATGTAATAACGTTGGGCAAGTTGATTGTAGTTACGGCCTGGTTTGGAAATGGCATGGCTTGGAGTGGATACTGCCGTACTTGTTTTAGTATTTTACGTGGTTGTTATTAGCCTGGCTGAACAGGTAAGAATTGTTATAGTTTTACGTATTACAGACAGTATGTATCATTATGCTGGTTGTTTTGATTGGTAAAGACTGCGTTGTGTTCTTCATGGCTGCTACAGATCACCCACTATTGAATGCGTCTGTCCCTCTACTCGGTATTAGCCAGCGTAGTAATTTATACCAGGAACTTTATTGTTTTTAATTTGAAAATATAATATGCTAGAAAATCAAAGGGTACTGCTCAATTTGCCTATTCAAATTGCTTGAGATGTGTATGTTTTGTTTTTTACCATGTTCCAGTAGTCGTATCTATCTTTCAAATTGCATACAGTGGTACGGACTTGATAAAGTAATTAAAAACAAATAAATGCAACTTGGCGGGCCGTAAATCACTCACACAGCGCGGGCGCGCAGACGCACTCCGAACTTCGAACACAACATGCGCACGCACGCGTACACACACACTCAGTTTAAAGGGAGCTTAAAGCTATATATCGACCAGTATCTACTAGACCGCTCTATGCAGACCAGGCATATATTTTTATTTAGTACATTTTCCAAAGATGTATAGGTGAAAGATTGCTTCTAAAATAATAAAATGGGCCAAGACGCCCTGAATCCTTTGAACTATAAATTACAAAGAGACTGAATGAAATGTACGTGTTTTGGTGAATCATACTCACTGCTATGGCATTTTCTCTTGTTATTCATACGACATGACCACAAATACAACCAAATTGAATTAATGCAATGACAGCATCATTGGTGGATTTAGTTAAGATTGATCGAGTTATCTACTTGAGTTATCATCCATCTGTCGACGACTAGCGCATTGTTTACAATTACGAGATTGCTTAATCCCTTGGTTTTGTCGCGCCACTCACTGAGCTTGATCTTCAAGGATATTGGCTCATATGAACCCATTATTATTACTTTCACTCCACTCAGCCAATTTGGTGATCAGAATGCAGTTGATGTTAATAAATTAAGTGTATGTTTCATTTTATAATTGTTCAGAACATTAATTATATGCGTGTCACGTACAGGTATGGTCACACCAATTTAAAGATAATAACATAAGCCTCATAATAAACTTTGCACTAACAGAAAATCAATGGTTTTGAAGATACAGCTTCGCCAGCATTTGTGTTGTCATATGTTGCGTAAATGTGATCTAACTCCACCAGTGTGGGCCTCGCTCTGGGAGTCGGCTCGATTATCGCCACCTTGTATATATATATATATATATATATATATATATATATATATTATCTACAATAATATATCTACATATATATATTAAAGTATATGAAGTGCTATCAGCTGTTAAGTAAAATCTAAAATGCGTATTTCATGTAATATGTGACGATATTAAAAACAATAACGGCAGCAAGATGGTGGCGCCACCTGACGGAGTTAACTATGGCAGTAGTGACTCGACGAGGAAAGCTCGTTATTTTACTTACACATTTTGAACGATTTCAGGCATTAATTATTGTTGGATCACGTGGCAAGTGCATATGCGTAGTACAGGTGTAGTAGATACACCATGCGATGTTTGGTCATCGTAGGTGATCATTTTGATGGTTTTTCCGAGGTGCGGGCCTAAACTGCAAAAGTTATTTACACACACGCACGCACGCACGCACGCACGCACGCACGCACGCACGCACGCACGCACGCACGCACGCACGCACGCACGCACGACCACACACACACACACACACACACACACACACTATAGTGTACAGTCTAGAAAGTACTACTGCAAAGATCAGCTCAAAATTACTCGAGCAGTGTTAACTGTGGAACAATAGTGTTTAATCATCAGTGAGGTTTTTTTTAATGTTAGTGATAGAAACACACTCTCACTTCTCTTAACTCTTTACTGAAACAATATTATTTTGGATGTTATGTTTTATAATATAATAGACACTGTTTACATAAACACCATGCAGTGGGTTACTGATTCAAATAACATACTTGTTATACAAAAAGGACCTGGTATATTGTTTAATGCACTGAAGTTATGTTCTGCTTTGCTCACTTTGCAAGACGTGTCTTGTTTATGGTTCACCGTCATGTTATGTCTGTTTATATATGTGCATGTTGTGCTTTGCCAGTTTAGTTTATATTGTTATGAATTTTCATGTTGTATGTTCATATTTGTGTCACTGTTCACATTTCAAATTATTTATTTCCCATGTTGTATATGTTGCATATTTTTATATGTTATATTTGGTTCTTTTGGTTGTGTTAGTTATAAGTAACCACAATTTCTTACATGCATGGGACATTGACTAATTGGCTGTCCCATGTTTGGTTCTTGCAGTGTCGAACGTTAATGTCACTACATTTATCAGATAAGATGGAATTTGTATAATAAGTTTATAGCAGTACCTATTGTAAATTACAACATGATCTACAACAAGCCCAAGTGCAGTTTCTTCTTGTCAGGCAAAGAAGGATAATCAACCAACAATTCAAACAATGGCAGCCAATAGTCTATGATGAATCACAATTATTCCTGTAATTCAGGAATAAAGGATATAATTTATCTTGTGTATGTGTTTTGTTAGTTACATACGACAAAGTTGGCATAATTCATTACATTTATTTGTTTTAAATGTATGCAACTTAGCAAGTGTGTTAAGCTGATGTATGCGTAGGCTATATCACAGCATAATAACAAGGCCAACAGGCGGCTGCTGGGGTCATGTTTGGACCAAAGCCACTATTCTAAAATGGGGTGTGAGCTTGGGTTAGGATTTGGATTAGGGTTAAGGCAATGATCTATTATATAGAGATCAGTGGTAATACGTTTTATACAAATAAAGTCTGGTTTGATCCCCCAAAGTCTGGTTTCCATTGTTACTGCTATGCAGCGGCGACAGCCTCACACCCCATTTTGGAATATTGCTTTGGTCCAAATCCTGCTGCACCTGTCTAAGAAGGGTAGTAGATTTGAAAAGTTAATATTGTACACAAAATATGCTGCTACCGAGGTGCCCGTCACTCTAGAAGACCACGTTTTGACACGAGTGACATCATGAAGACTTTCTGAAGCTCTTATGTTACATGTTTTTTTAAATGTTAATTTTGCAGATTTCAATAATAAAAAGAGAAAACTCGACGTTAAATGAAATATTTTTGTCGTGGTGTCCATCTGCTAATATACAATCTGAGGCAACTTTAACATTATACAATTTTAGCACATTTATTTATAGACTATTACATGGATTACTACATATTTCGAAAAAAATAATATAAACTTCAATGACAACAGTCAACGACAACGTCTTCTGTCAGTGTTGTTTCTCTTATACATATCACATGATAAAGTCAGTTTAAATACAAAAAAGTAAAAGTACAATATTATTTATTGTAGCCTGCATTGTAGGCCATTTTATGAGCTCGGACATAATAAAAAACAAACTCTTTCATATTTAATATTAACAACTGATTTACTCATTGACATTTTCTATTAATAGTTCGTTTTGTATAATTGCATTGAGACTAAAGCAAAGTCGGCGAAGTCGAATTCATGACTTTGTCTTTGACTGTTTTGACATGTATACAGGGGGACTTGGGGCTTGAAACTATAGCTGTCCGTCATGAAAAACATTTCTTAGTTTGGGTTGTGCCTGAAAACTGTTACTGCAGAACCAGGCTTACGTGATACCATGATCAATTAGCATTAGAATGTAGATAACCTGTGCACCATTTAATGACAGGCTAGCCTATGACTATGACGTAAACATCGCGTCTATACTCTGTATGCGAGGCCGAGAGCACACGTGCGCCGGTGACAGTGTGAACGCTGTCCAAAACACTTACGCTCTTTCGTCCAAGATTGTTTTACAAAATTCACTGCTGCATGAATCGTCTTTTGCAACACTGTCAAACGTTTGACAGTATAACAAGATGTCTTTCCCTTACGGAATATGCACTAACGTTTTATCATACATGCAGACAACAATGACATCGCCTACCACCCAGTGACCCATAGCAAACGGCAACGTGTAACAAGATCGCCGACTGGGTGAATAATGAGTTATTCCCGCCATTCACCAAGCATGCGTGCACTTGGTAATTATATGACTTCCACAGTGCATGGAAGTCGATCTTCGTGTATGCGCGACAATATTTTAGACACAGTTGTGTAATAAGTTATAGATAAAATGTAACAAAACGAACGTTAATAAATAGAATAATATTATTAAGTTCTATTTTTCTGTGAAGGGTTGGGTTACGGAAACGTCGACGGTGGTCAGTAAGGGACAGATACCACTGGCACCTGCCCACCGGGCCGCGCGCTATCCAGTTTTTATATAGAAGACCACAATAAAGCGTTCGTCCACCATTACCCATTACCAAAGAGTACCCTTTAAAAGCAGCATTATGCAAGTTGTCTAAATTTCTGTGAGCACATATGTAGTGTGGAGTGATTATAAATGATGTTTTCGTGCAGCGCGACATCAGAGCTGTCAAATTATGACAGCTGTCAGTCGGTGCATTTCTGCGTATTAATACAGTTGTAATTTTGCTTGGTAATGTAATCAGGGGCAATATGTGGGTGGTTCAAGCAGAAATGGAGGGGTATAAGGTTTGAAAGAAGTTTTTTGGGAGCCTGAGGTATTAAAAGTTAACAAATTATTCACAGAACTTCTGTCTATGGAGGGTAAATATGCTGTGGAATTGTTACTAACAGAGCCCAACAAGATTAGTAGGAAATGAAGGAAACGTTATAATGGTCGCCGATGGAAATTGCAAATGTGGTCCGACTCCTATAGGTGAGTGGTCCTATCCCTGTAATTGCAATGGACTGGCTAATCGCAGAGCAGCACTGCGAATAAGGTCACACTCGCCACTATTCACAGAGCAGTGACGTCATGCTCTGCGATTAAGAAAACATGGTTGCTATTATTCGCAGAGCTGGTAGGAAAGGGTGTTTATTGGATAATTAGAACTCAGTGCGTAGGTTTTACTAGCTGCTTACTAAATAGAGCTGGCGTGTGTTCATAGAAGTTTAAAAAAAATACTATTCTGTCCTAAGAATGACGAGGCGAGCGTCGCGGATAATGTTGTAAGCGGCGTCTGTAGCATTTCCGCCTGTCACTTTGATGGCCCGGGTTCAATTCCCAGTAAAGGCAGTTATGTTTTTTTGCAATTACTATACTCGTATTTTATATATTATATTTCTTGACTACATTGATAAATAATATAAATTACAATACTGCCCCCATTGTTGTACGGAACTGAACTACAGGAGATAAAACTAAATCAATGATTTAGCTATTCATATGTTTTACTTGTATTGTTATTCTATTTATTTCTTATAACTTTAACTACTACAGTCGACACCACTGAACAGAGATTTACTCTATATAAAGATTATTATTATGTTACAACATGCATAGCAACTAGTCAAAGATTCACTCCTATCTACTCTGCTAATGCCGCAACTGTTTCCATAATTCGCAGAGCAGGGATGTCACTGCTATGCGAATTAGGGAAACTCTTTCCTAATCGACGTAGGCTTGAAATTATATATATATATATATAATCTATTAGAATTTAAGCAGAAAAGTATTCACACATGTTACACAGTATATGTAATGTATGTGTGTGTATATATAATTATATATATATTTAGTTAATAACAAATATCTCACATGTCAATAGATATACATATATATATATTTCATAGTATGCATTTATGTAACTATGACCTTTCACTCTTTCATATTGTTAACAAGATCAGCTAGCATAATAATTCAATTATTTACTCATTAATGTTTTTGTATCTACATTCTACATGTATTAATTTATGATTTAATACAACTGACACTAATACTGTATTGTATATATTGCTAATAAGCATATTTTATATACATACATATATACCTATATATTTATATTTCTTGACTACATTAATGCATAATATAAATTACAACAATGCCACCCTTGATTTAATTGAATTTTTTCTAGTTCAGTTCGGTACATCAATTGAATGATTTAGCCATATGTTTTAATTGTAATTTTATTATATTTCTTATTATTGTTAGCTACTATTATCAACACTACTGAACAGAGGTTTATTATAGATTTGAATGTATAAGAAGTTATTATTATTATTACAACATGCATGCATCGCAACTTTTTCTTACCTTCTCTCAGAATACCGCAAGTCTTGCAAGTTCGCAGAGCACAACCCTGTCTTACTCTTATTTGTTCACCAACCTGACCCAGTGTCAGGGCGATTTATTGCTAACAGACTGATTAATGTAAGAATTAAAATATTTTTAATTATGTATTAATCACGGGTGGTGGAAACGTGGTTTTCTTTTGTACTTTGTACTTTGTTATTCACCAGACTACTCAGAATCTTAATTACGGACCAGTCATACAAAGCCAGGGTCATCAGTCAATGTCTGTAAGCACGGCTCTGTTTAAACTGTGGTTTCCTGTTTTGGTGTTTCGCAATCTGGTTTGGTGTTTCCCAATTGGCCCACGGTCCTATTTAAACTGGTGTTTGGGGCAAATCATATTCAAAATCTTTTGTTTTTAAAGAAGCATGTGATTTAATAATAAACTGGACCATTAAAGGCTTATGGGATATATTAGTAAACACATTTATTTTCATGGCAGAATTATCATTAATGAAAACATAAAAACTGCAGTCAATATTATGCTTTTGCAACAGATTGATATATGTCTTAGAAAAATCTAACAAATGCATTGTGACTCGCGTTACAATACCTTATTTTTTGTGACTCGCGTTACATGTGACTCGCGTTACACATATTCAGTGTCCAATATCACAGTACAGATTCACTAGATATGGATATAGTATGTATCATTTAATAAGCTATAAAAAGAAGGAGATTTATAATGGAGTCTCAGACTACCAAAGGCTGCTGTATAAAATAAAAAAATATATAATTTTGTTAGTCATAATACATATACACACTAATTATTGACATTTTAGATGAGTGTAATGTTATAATTTCAGTGCTAATGGTTGAGTGTAGCATTTTCACATAAAGCATTGTGCAAAGATTGAATTTTTTTCTTTCCTATAACTTTAAGTTATGTCCTATCAAAAACATGTAATATTCCATTGAATTTCAATGAATAAAATTTCAGACCTTTTTCCAATTTTTCATGAAAATGCCCAAGTACATAGTAATGCAAAAGAAAACGTTTCCAGCACCCGCGATTAATACGTAATTAAAAATATTTTAATTCTGACGTCACTGACACTGCTCTGCAAATAATGGCACTGGTCCCCTAATTCGCAGAGCGGTGACGTCACTGTTCTGCGAATACTGGCACCACTGGCACTGATCGAGACTGACCTATACAGCCTTTTTACAGGCTATAGTATATATAATAAAGTTCGGACTTCTATAGTTATATAGAAGTCAGTGACTGGCACTGGTTCCCTAATTCGCAGAACAGTGACTCTGCTCACTGCTCTGCGAATAGTGGCGAATGTGACCTTATTCGCAGAGCTGCTTTGCGAATAGACTCGTCCATAATATAATACAAGTATCGTATGTGAAACCACGCTGGGTCTGGCGTCCATGATCCATCGCATGCCAGTCGCTCACCTTCTAACATAAAAACGGATCCGTTGTAATGCAGACTGCGTGTATCATGATTACAAATAATGTGTCCAATCGATATCGTAACAGCAGCTAATTTTAGTTACAAATGAACTCATATTTGTTTATAAAAAACAAGTTTTAACAACTTCACACGCAAACCGGTCAACGCTGTCAAATAAATCCGGATGTGAACCCGTGACCTCGCGCGACTTTCTTGCGACACCAGCAGACTTCGCAAATATTCGCCGCCTACGAAAAAACATGTCTGTTTTTTCGCTGTGGCTGCGTCTCAGCGCACGCGACAGCCTTTACGTATATAACAACCATATAATCTTCACTCGGCTGACAGTGACAGCTTGTTTTGACGTTTAGACTTTAATATTCTCGAATGCCACTGCAATCCTATAAAGCAATAGTAAAATTTATAAATGCAGTCTTTGACTATACTAATAAGTGTAACATGGATGTATAAAAGAACATTTACCAGTCCAGGGGTAGAACTTAGGCATTTATTTTACTAGACAGCGGGACTAGTAAACACAAAAGTTTATTAGTTCGCCAAAAGGTTTACTAGTCCCGCAAAAGAGAAAAGCAACCCAAAATTAAGTTGTTACAATTTTATTTAAAACTAAAAAAGCGGTAATAATAATAATAGTTTATTTCTTATATAGCGCCCCATCCAAATAATTGTTCTGAGGCGCTTTACAATGTTTATTCCCAAAATAATGATAGTAAAAAATAAAAATACATATTAATAACATAATAATAATACTAAAAAGTTAATACAATACTACTTTGATAAAATGTGGATATGCTAATAAAACAAATATAATACTTTAAAATACCGACTTAAATTGGCACAAAACTACACACTGTATTAAAAATGAATAAATAAGTAAAATAGTATAAATATGTAGTAAATAAAAATAAAATAGTATAAATATATACTAATTAAAATAATAAATAAATTAAAATAAATGTATGAATAGTTGACTGATTAACTGTGATCACAGAGTGTTAAAATAATAATCTGTAAACAGATGCGTCTTGAGTACTTTGAATTGATTCACACTCGTACATTGTCGCACTGCAAGTGGTAGTTGGTTCCATGCCCTTGGAGCTGCACAAGAGAAGGATCGTTCACCAATTTTAGTTCGGGAAGTGGGCTGATTAAGTAGTAACTGGTCAGAAGACCGCAGACTGCGTGTCGGGCAGTAGGGAGAGAGAAGTGCTGATAAGTATGTAGGTGCAAGACCATGGAGGCATTTAAAGGTGAGAAGTAGGGTCTTGAATGTGATGCGACACTTAACAGGAAGCCAGTGCAGCTTCAAGAGCATGGGCGTGACATGGTCTCGTTTCGGTCGAATTAGCATAACACGAGCACAAGCATTTTGGACGCGTTGTAGTTTTTCAACTATCGCCACTGACAATCCATTCAGGAGGCTGTTGCAACACTCAATACGTGATAAAACAAAGGCATGCACTAGCTGTTTTGTGTGTCCTTGATCTAGATAGCGACGAATGCGTCCAATGCTGTGGAGATGGTAGTATGCTGTTCTTGAAATGTTTGTCACGTGTCGCTCAAGGGACATATTGCAATCGAATGTCACTCCCATATTTCTGGCGTGCGTGTTGGGTGTCACATTGGTGTTACCGATTCATACACTTTCGGGAAGATGGTGTTGGTGTGCTGATTTGGGACGGATGATGAGGATCTCTGTTTTGTCGTCGTTCGGCTTCAGCATGTTGGTTTTCATCCACTGACGGATGCTGATGACACAGCGTTCCATTTTCCTTATGGCAATCACGGGTGAAGTGTTGTCGCTTAGGCTGAATTCTTGGAAAAGTTGAGTGTCGTCGGATGGTAAGTCATGCCATGAAGTTTACGTATTGACGCAAGAGGGGTCATATAAATCGTGAACAATAGTGGTCCGAGGACTGACCATTGCGGGACACCGCATGTCAGCTTGTGTGGTTTTGACTGTGTTTTTGCAAGCCTAGTTAAATAATATTTAACTAATGCAATGTTCATACATATGACAAATAATGCAGAGACAAGTTCATAGCTGGTGACTATGCCTGAGAAAATGTCATCATTTATCAGTAAATGAGGCTGTCACTCTGTAGCCAGTTGTTCACTGGCAGCAATTTATCAATGTTTTGATGACTTGGGATTCAGTTACATCCCGGCCTGTGGATGGGTTAAGGGTAGGGTCACTGTGACAACAACGACTTGATTGACTACTGTAGGGTGGGGTGGATGACACATTCACCTTTACTAGACAACTGGACTAGTTATTAGACGTCTTTACTAGTCCGCCCTTATCTTTACTAGTGTAATGACTAGCGGACTAGTGAGTAGTTCTACCCCTGTTTACTTAGGATTTAAATTTTGTATTGATTATATTCTTTTTGTTGTCTATTTCAAATAGATCTTATTGTTTTAATTACTTACATGTCACGTACATTGTATCATATTAATCAGTACATCAATGATGTTTTTCCAGGTTAACCACTCTTTATGATTGAGGGAAAAATCGAGTTGGACATGGGTCATCACTGAACAAGATGGCAAGATCATTGCTGCCCACTGCATCTGTATGGCAGGTCTTGGCAAACCATGCAGTCATGTCGGCGCATTACTGTTTGCCATTGAAGCTGCTGTGAAAATACGAAATTCTGTCACCGTGACCAGTATTAAGCAAACACACCCGCTATTGATCACATCGATATCTGAGTACTTTGTATACCACAATGCATTGCGCGCACGGGGAACAAGGCAAAATGGCGATGTCTTTTGGGACAGGGGCACCAGAAACGGACTTTGTGCACATCTGTGCTATCATTTAGTAAGCCATCACTGTAATCATATTATCGTCCACAAAATTGTTTACACTTCTGCAGCTATGTTTGTCACAAAACATTGACAAACATAGGCCATTTTAACTGCCTAATTACTGCAACTTTTCATCTATGGATTATCATGATATTTGTACAATCATATTCATTTATCTTTCTTCTTTGTTTGTAACTTTTCAAAATGGCCATACTCGTTAACATAATCTCGCTAAATAATTTTGAAAGATGGGACCTGTCAGCATGATCCAATATGGCGGCAGGCATAAACAATAAAAACCAAAATACGACACAGAGAGGAAAAAAATCATTAACCGCTCTTAAACACCACCAAAATATCAGCTGTCAGCATAGAATCATGGACTGACATTATAACAACATTAGAAAAAATATAAATGAACAGGTATGTTGCGTGATAATAAACTATGGCCACTAAACTCGGTCCCCAGGTTGTCAGAAGGGTCCGTCTGACCTCCCTAATAGGTCAATTGGCCATGGTTTGTGGTAGGCCACCTAATCACCATTGTTGGTGTCAGTTAGGCAACCTCGAATACACAGTATTATCTCCCAGCATATAGATATAAAAAGACCACACTAGTCTCCCAGCCAGTCCAGTCAGCACGTCACAGACATGTAGCTTTTTGGGAGGCTCTGAGGTGCTCTTATTCAACCAAAATTTTATTTTTTACTGCGTACATGTATGTAGTATATATCCTAAGAGATGTCTAAGCAAAATGTGAGAAAACGCCAAACGAGTTTTGAGGAAAAAACATTTTAACCAGTGTTAGGGCCTTCAGAATGATACAATCAGATAATGGTTTGATAAAATTCACATTTTTTGTTGGCTAAATTTATTTAAACTCTACTAAAACTTTTATTTGTATTCCCAATTGAGCCACAAACTTACATTCAGGCTCTCAAAAATCCAATCTCCCATTTAACTAACGCTGACTTGTATAATGTTTCAGCATGGGGCAGTTTCGCCAGTGTTGGTGAACAACGGTTGCTCAATGGATACATTGAGACAAGAGGGTCTGGTTGATCGGTGCTTCAGTAGCGATGACAAATCAATCTGTCAATTTGATCTGAAACTCGTCCCCCTCACTACAGTTTGCACCATAAAGTGAGTAATAATTAATTTATGCAAGTCTAACTCATCTTAATCAACTGGAAATATACAATAGGTATGCATGCTTAGTGCATTAGTTATTGCCCAAGAAGATGATTTGCTTTGATTATATCGATCTTCCTTCATCTCATTTTGTCCTCTTGTTTCTTCCGCCTGGTGTCTGGTGCTTGGCACCAGGGGAGTAAAATTAATGGAAATTAATAAACTGGATATCCAAGCAACATAATTGGATTTTGCATCACCTGCTTCCCATATCGTGATTCCCGTATCATGCTTTTATTTTTTAGTTCTTTGTCTTTTTCCTGTCGTGTCCGTAGCATGTGTCTGTAGCACATGGCTCTCCAAATCGTACAGTAGTTTGTAGCCTACAGCAGGTGTGTCATGCTCATATTCCAGACAAAGTTGTTTGACTACTTATAATTTTATTGACTGGTGTCTTCTTAATCATGTTCTTTCAAATTACTTCTGCTATTACAATGTTCTACATTTCCCGAGCTTATTATATGACCTACAGATTTAGTTTGTTGCTTTTTGTTAATGATCTTTTGCTTAGTCTTAGATGTAGTTGACCTCATGATGATTATTATGATTGCTTATATCTTAAATCTATGACGCAGCAGTTGCATGTTTGTTTCTAAATACCATTATTGTAGATGCAAGAAGCATAAAGGGGTTTCGTACCGTCTGTGCGACACTGGAGGGTACTGGACTGGACCACGACTGAGATGCGTCGGTACGTAGAGTACGTTACGCGGTGTCACGCTAAAAATTTCCGAGGGTTATAAACTATCCGGATTACGTTTCTGACCAAGCGCGTATTTAGGGGGTAAATAAGCGCTACCTATGACAGTCGTGCTTACATCTTTCTGGGTGATATCAATTATCTGGGTGATGTTTCCGTGCACGTGTGTATCTAGGGGATAAATGTGAACACTAGCTACAACAGCTCTCGCTTACATTTATCCGGGCATTATATTTTATCAGCTGCCACGAGTCCTATTTAACCAGTGTTAGGATTCACTGCTTCATCTTTATTGTATAAAATAGAGTACTTATTGCATTCTTGTGTATTTTTTATGTTTATTTTAATTTGATAGCTAAATATTTGCACAAATTACGGCACAAAACTGTGTTTTGGGAGAAATAAGTAATGTCTAAAGTAGTTTTGTAATTTATTAATTGTATGTTAAAATTGCTTTGATTTATAATATACATGTTTGTATAATGCTTGCAAGGGCAGACGGTAACAACAATCTTTGTGTAGTGACCAGTTCCTCTCTAGGTAAATGCTTAAACATGTCATCAACTTGAATTATCTTTGTAACAATTATTTAAATACCATTATGATCATCGTCTTACCTCCAGGAGCTATCATCATCATTGTGCAGCCGTAGTGTCCCATGGTTGGGTGAAGGCGTCAGCATGCTGCTTCCACATCTGCCTGTCATCTTGCGCTATCCTCTGCGAGATGATATCATTCCAGTAGTCATCGTCTACCCACTATCTCACCTGTCTCCTCTAGATCATTTCCCTTCGTAGGATTTCCAGATGATGATACACAAAGTTCATCAGTAACCTCGACGTGCTCTGCCCATGTCTACTTCTGTCTTCTGATGTGTTCAATCACATCTGTGACCTTTGTCTTTTCTCTTACCCTGGCAGCTTGTCTCTCCCGGTATGTGATAATTAACGTACTTCTTTCCATCTCTTTATCTGTATCTGTATTTTTAACAGGCAAAATGTCCTAGCCTCCTAGGGACACATCACGCCAGTGTGCATGGTGGGTCGTCTGACTTAATTGTAAAAATGTTGGATTAAATTATTTTGAAATGTGTTTAGTGATTTGCTTGAGATAGTGCTTGGGGGTAGAAAATTCCATTCTGTAATTGTTGTTGGGAAGAAGCTGTTTCCAAATATGTTTGCAGGGTGTCTAATTTGTAAGAACTGACTGTCATATTTATGTGAGGATCTAGTGTTGTGTTGGATATAGTGATCTAGTGGGATATCTATAAGGTTATGTTCCATCTTGTATATCATGCTAAGTTTCATGTTAAGTTTTTTATTTTCGTCTTGTTTGGAGGGTGTCCCACTTGAGGTCTTTAAGAAGTCGTGTTACTGTTACTGGTTCTCTAGAATAGTCATGTTTATAAAACCTGGCAGCTTGTCTTTGGGCTCTTTCTAAGTTTTTAATTTTTTTTAGGCAGTGGATCCCATGATGCTGACGCATATTCAAGTATTGGGCAAAGAAAGATTGTGTAGACTTAATGTGGGTTGGGCATTTATTTAGATTTTTCCTAATTACTCCTAGTGTCTGTTGTACTTTTCTAGCGACTGAGTTGCATTGTGCTGTCCAGTTTAATGTATTTTATATTTGTATGCCAAGATAACAATTTGATTCAACAGATTTAAGTTGTTGGCCACAGAAGGTATAGAGATTTGGTGTCGGTTTTCTTGAGGCTTATGTCATTCTAAAGCATTTGATGGGATTGAATTTCATAAGCCATGTGTTTTGCCATTCCTCAAGTTTGAGTAGATCATTTTGGAGGATAGAATTGTCATTGTCTGATTTAACTAGTAAATATAATAAGCAGTCATCTGCAAAAAGGCGTTTGAAGCGAGATTGTTGGGTAGTTCTTTATGTAAAGTAAAAAAAGTAGGTTCCTTGTGGTACCCCAGAAGTGGCTTGAATTGGTTTGGATGATGATCCATTTATTACAACCTGTTGAGTTCTTTCTGCAAGGATGATGATATTGGGCCTGTGAAGCCATAGTATTTTAGTTTGTGGGTTAGTCTTTTATGTGGAACTTTATCGAATGCTTTAGTGAAGTCTAGAATGACCATGTCTACAGATTTCTTTTCATCAAGTGATTTGATTATGTCATTGGCAGTTTAAATTAATTGGGTTTCTGTTGATCTTTTTTTCACGGGAACCATGATGGTGGTCAGTTAGGATGTGATGTTGTTTGAGATGTTTCATAATGAGGCTATGAATTATGTGTTCAAGAAGTTTGGAAATCACAGGTGTCAAGGATATTGGTCTATAGTTGGAAGTTTCTGCCGTTTTGTTTTTAAATTGCTGTTATGTTTGCTTCTTTCCAGGCTTTGGGCACTTGACCAGAGTCAACTAATGATTGGAAATGTGCATTATTGGTGTCAGGTTGAAGGCATATCTATTTAGGAACCATGCCATCTTGTCCTTGCAATTTAGAGGTGTTAATTTTTGAGATTTGGTCATGTAGTCCTTTTAAGTGAAATGTTTAGCTTGGCTATTTTTCCATGTGTGTTCATATTTGGCAACTTAGAATTTCCTTCATGTGTGAAGACTAAAGCTTCTGCTTTTTGTTTGTCATCGCTAATTATGTTTCCCGCAATGTTGAGGTCCCCAATACCCCGGTTATCTTGTCAAAGTTTGGAAATGAAACTCCAGAATGCTTTCGGTTTGTCTGTTATTATATTTGTAAGGAATTGATTTATACAGGACAGTCTAGCAGAACGAAGGTGTTTGTCTTTCCTGATGTTACAAAACTCTTACCAATCTTCTGGATTTCTAGATCTTTGTGCTTTTTTATATACCGGTAATCATTTTCGTTTGTTTGCAATTTTTTTCAAGTCTCTATTGAACCAGGGGATGTTGTATCTGGAAGTTGTAAGACGGAGTGATACATATTGGTTCATGATGTTGATGATTTAAAAAAAATAAGGTTCCATTTGTCATTGACTGTCATATTTTGGTTTAGAGAGTATTCATGCGTTAAGTCATCGAGAGATTTCTGGATGTTAAGGTGGTCAGCTTTATTTCTGATAAAATTTGTTGTTTTGGACGATGTTTGTGCATCGGTGAGATGATGACAATGATGACTGTGCTGTGGTCTGCTATGCCGTCTACTACAATTGGTTTCTTTATTAACCCAGGTCTATTTGTGAAGACAAGATCAAGGATATTGTTGGCATTTCCTTGTTTACGTGTGGGTTCATTGACATGTTGGATTAGTCCATGTTCCTCTACGAGAGAGAGTATTTTGTTGGCAGCAACTGTACTATATCCACTGTTGGGTGTGACATGGTGATTTTCCCAGTTTATGTTAGGAAGGTTGAAATAGTTATGACATTATGTGTGTGTGTGTGTGTGTGTGTGTGTGTGTGTGTGTGTGTGTGTGTGTATCTTGTTTCCTAATTTAGACAGAGATATATCTAGTTCTTCAATTTGAGTTCCTTGAGAGTCACGTGGAGTACGATAGAGGGTGCATGTGACTATAGGTTTCATCCTTTTTTTCAGTTTCTCCCCAAATGCTCTCACTGTTAGTGTTTAAGTTTGCTAGTATTCTGGGAAAATTTCTCCATTTTAACTGAGTGATCTGTTCCACTGATCATGTGGGGAGCGGTTGGTTGCCGGCCTTTGGCGCAGATTCGCAAGTTTCTGTTCTCGCCCTGTCTCGCATCGGACGGTTGCCGTATTTTGGTGCGCGAATTCGTGTTCGTCGCGGCACACGTTACGGAATGGGTCTCCGTCGGCGGTGGTGGAGTTATGAGTAAACCAGTGGAACTGTTGGATCTGAAACATTTGAGCTGTGCGATAGTCTTCCAGATAGGGCTGTACAGGTAACATGTTGTGATAGTCAATAAAAAGTAGTAATACATAAATAAATATGCACACACTTAAATACACTTACAGTTTAAAAAATAAATAAATATGCACACACTTAAATACAACTACACTTAAAAAAACACAAATAAGGTATATGCATACTATAATAAACACAATTAAAGTTGTCCGTTGATAAGATAAAAAAGGCTTGTTAGTAGACAGTTTATTGTGTGATCAGGTTGTGAGATTTTGCATTTTTACTGAAAGCCTATTATATACACTTTTTATGGTATTTTTGTTTGGGAGATTACTTTTTGTGTGGCTGTTAGCTTGTTCTTTCCTTGGCATTTCCCACCCTGTGTGTCATTTTTGGAAGTATGCATGAGTTGTAGAGTTGATGTAAGACCACAATAAGGCGTTCGTCCGCCATTACCCGACCAAAGAGTACCCTATAAAAGCAGCATTATGCAGGTTGTCTGAATTTCTGTGAGCACATATGTAGTGTGGAGTGATTAGAAATGATGTTTTCGTGCAGCGTGGCATCAGAGCTGTCAAATTATGACAGCTGTCAGTCGGTGCATTTCTGCATATTAATACAGTTGTCATTTTGCTTGGTGATGTAATCAGGGGCAATCCGTGGGTGGTTCAAGCAGAAATAGAGGGGTGTAAGATTTGAAAGAAGTTTGTGGGAGCCTGAGGTATGAGAAGTTCACACATTTTTCACAGAACTTCTGTCTATGGAGGGTAAATATGCTGTGAAATTGTCAATAATAGACCTCATCACGATTAGTAGGAAATGAAGGAAACGTTATAATGGTCGCCTATGGAAAATGCAAATGTGGTCTGACTTCAGTTGTCTTTTCAAGGAAGTTCCAATGTTACTATGCAAGACAGCTCAGTGCTTGGCAACTGCTGTCAATCTGGCCGTGATTCTTCTTTGCATGTCTTTGTCTTGGTTTTTGTCTCTGGTGTTGTATTGCCTCAAGTCTACTTAGACTTGACTGTGGACAAGACCAGGGAGATGTTAGTAGACCTCAGAAAGAAGAGGAGTGTGAGCTAATTACTGAGGGTGTGACTGTCGAAAGAGTTAATGAGTATAAATATCTAGGCACAGTTTTGGATAATAAACTCATCTTTGAATGCAACATCATCAACATTGTAAAAAAGTCATCAGAGAATGTTCTGCGTGTTCAGATTGAGATCTTTTGGTGTGAGTCCTAGGACTTGGGATATGTTTTATTGTAGTTTCATTGAATCTGTTTTGAAGTCTTGTCTTGTCTGCTAGTTTGGTACTTTGAGTGTGAAGAATAGAGGCAAGTTGTATGAGTCTAAATCAGCTGTATGAGTCGAGAGCGGAGAGAAAGGGTATGTAAATCATGAGTGACTTGTGTCACATCCTGTCTCAGTATTACAATATGCTACCATCAGGCTGGAGATTCAGGGCCTTTAGGGCAAAGAAAGCAAAGACATGAGCAGTTGTATCCCCATGCAAATAAAATTCATCAATAAAACCTAAATCCGACTACCAAGGTATCTCAAGTTATCAGGATTATCAATCAATCTTAGTTTATTTTAATGTATATATACATTTTATAATTTTAGTAGGTTTAAAAATGTAACTAAACAATAATTTATTTAAAATCAATATTTATTTTATTTTATATTGTTTTCTATTTATTAATTATTTTTTTAAATCACTACTTATGTATTTTAATTGTGTAACCTTGTCACCACTGCTATAACCAGTGTGAATGTATGGAATATTTGTCTGCAACTGTTTAATTACAGCTTTTATGATTTTGTATATAAGAAAATGTTCTTTCCTTTGGTAACTTTAATAAACTATTTTGTATCTCTGTAGCTTTCAACGTTCTCTATCTGAGTGGTGTTGACATCATCACCCTTAAATTTCCACCTCTACGTCTAGTTTGATGTTGCTCAAAAACATTCTGTGGTCACTTCCAATGTTGACTTGATTTATGATGTCTGTGATGATGTCTGGTCTGTTTGTTAGGATGTAATCAATTTCATTCTTCGTTACACTGTTTCAGCTTTTTCATGTCCATCTCCTCCCTGCTTTTTTCTGAAACATGGTATTCATGATTTTGTACTTTCTTGATATTGCCCAGTCCACCTCTTTCATTTCTCACTTTGAGCCCAAATTTGCCCATTGCCATTTCCACAGGGTTTGTTCTTTTCCCTATATAAATATTGAAGTCTCCCATCACTATCGTGTAATGGTTTGGTTTCCACAAAGTCTCGTCCACGTTATTATAAAAGCTATTTATGTCTTCTTCTGAGTACGATGTTGGTGCATATACTTGCACTCTCTTTTTAAGCATTTTGTTATGCACAGAACAAGTTCTGCTATGGTGCTGATGCTTCTTGTCCTCACTATGTGGTCTTTGCATTTCCTGTTTGCCCTAGAATGGCGTAGCAGGTGGCCACTTTGTAAGGTAGTGAAACCTGCCTCTCATTTTCTCACTTCTTTGATCCCGGTTACATATCCCACATCAACCTGGTTTCCCTAAGTTATTCTTCCAGTTCTTATATCTGTTCATCTCTTAGTAGAGTTCTGACATTGTATGTTGCTATCTTCAGTCTACTTACCCTCTTTCGGTGGCGCGTTTTGACCCAGAGAGTTTTAGCACCCTCTGGCAGAGGGCCTCTGCACATAGTCCTAGTTGACCAGAGCCGCCTCTTGGTCATGGACTCTTTCAGTGCCGCTGGGGACTGGGGACCATGGCTTTGTAGTGCTTTGCATACTGGTGTTGTTGGTCTACCCTTCCACGCTGGCCACTGCGGGTTGGAAGGGGCAGGCGATATAGGCTGAACAAAATTGCCCAAGTTTCGACACAGTATTAGTACTGAACCACCAATCAGTCGGCACCGGGATTCGAACCCTGGTCTCTCTGGTTGGGAGTCCGACTCTACCCACTTGGCCGCCGCACCCTACTTACTCCAGGAGTAAATTATTAATATACTATTATTATTTATGTTTAGTGATATTTAAAAAAATTAATCCATGCTGATATCTTATTGTATTTTGTGATTTATTTCTTTAAAAACAGTTGTAAGTGAAACTTAATTATTTGTGCCCTCTATAAATAACGTATTGTTTTAATGATGTCGTTTAAGTATGACATGAACAGAACTGAACATAGCACAGTTCTTTGTGTGGTATTTCTCATGTGGCTGTCATCACTTCTGAATCTGATTGATTATACAAACTAATCTGTTGCCTATTTCAATTCTGAACCACAGTAGATACACATCTTTCATTCAATAACAATTGACTTTATTATGTAAAATATAATGGTCTGTGGTGTAAAATTAAAAAAATCTAATCCACAAGTCATTTATGCTAAATAACCAACTGACTGGCCAACTGAACAACTGACATACCAACCAATATTTGGTATTAATACTGACACATTCACAACTTTGAAAAAGAAACTTTTAAGCACCTTCACATAGGCTTGGGCAAGGAATCTATTATAAAATGCAATTTTTGGCACAACTCCTTAACTAATAGCTAAAATAACATGATATTACCTGTGTCCAAGGACAACAACACATACTACAACTACACCATTTTTACTGATTGAATGATACTTCCAGAGATATTTCATCTTGAAAATGTAGAAATGTGTTATTTTGGCAAATTAGCACTTGACAAGAGACAAGCTCAAAATAAAAATAAAAAACTAAATGCAATAAAAATATAAATGTGTGGAAGATAACTTGACATTTGGACATTAAAAAAATTTTTAATCGGTATGTCATTTTATTTGTATTTTATATGCCTTTTTATTTATTTCCCTCGATTACCTTACCTCAGGGAAAAATCTCAAAACTTCACAGTTAAAAGGATAATAACAAATAATTTTATTCCCATAAATATTATAACAAATGATTAAACATGGCTTACTCATGTATTGGGGCAGATTCCACCTAAAGTTGTTATCTATCAGTTTAATAATGATATCAATAACTGTAAAAACTATATAAAATAGACTTGGGCGATAAAATTTATATGACTAAAACGTCATTATGTTGTCTCTTTACATGCCAAATCTTGTTCTGATTACTTAAATATTACGCGTACAGTAACATTTCAAAACAACCTATAACTGCACATGGCTATGTTATTATGCTAGCGCGAGTGCCTCACAGCTATACCATCAGGTTGAAAATCGAAGCATAAAACATGCTTCTTTTTGGGGATACACACTATGATGAATTAATAACAAAAAGCCCGCTAAAACACATGATAATAACTGTTCAGCATTAGAACATAATAAGTCATCTGTGTCAAAACTAAAATGTCATGAAAATACGTCGACCCTGGTGACATAATTTATCACCAGGAGTTATTAATTTAGCTTTAATACAATCATTGTATATTATTTCCATGGCATCATAAATGTAATAATCCATGTGTTGTGCGAAAGCACGTAGAAAGTCAGCTTTATCACAACGGCACAGATATTGCAGCGGCATATGATTGTCGATGCCCTAGGTCATAGCTGAAATAGCCTTTGCCAAAACCTCAGCATTGTACAATAATAATTATTTCTTCATTTAATAATAAAGTTAACTTGTTAGTACATTTTTAACATAGGCGTAAGGTTAAAGATAAACCGAGAAGTTAACTTGAACCATTGTATTTAATTGGTGCTTGTGATTTAAGCTTTGCTGATGACTAACCAGCAGGTGACATTAAATAAGCCAAATCAGATATATGGACAAGATTGAATTAAATTAAAAAAATTAACTAGATCGCGACTGGCCAAGCAAAATGTGTAAATACCACTGATGTTTTGCGAATACTGATCTAACATCAGAAAGACTTACCATCAGGACAAATGTGTTGCAGCTGGACCCATCTACTTGCTGTCTACTTGCCACTTCACAGATTTCCCACACTATACACTCTTTAAGCGCATCTTTATGTAGCTCCTTCAATGACAAGGTCATAGAATTACAGTCATGTTAAATGGGTACAGCTACATATGACTTCCACCAACACTATTCTACATGCACTGTTTTTCTTAACACACACACTCAGTCACTCACACACTCACTCACTCAGTCAAATGAAGGATGAATCATAAAGTATGCATTTTAAGACATGACAAAACTGATGGGATATGACTGTAGCAGATACTATTGGCCAGTGTGCAGCATGGTCAATTAATATATTATCAACAAATCTGCAATACTGTTAAAAAATAAAACAATGAAATACGCATCTTTCAGGGAATGATAGTTGTTATGTAAAGGACAAATTCCTACCACCATAAAGATACTCCTTTCACAGACGTTAAAATAACTAAACAACAGATGATTGCAATAATCAGTGCATCTAGTGACGTACCAGCTGGCTTTGAACCAGCCACAAAACACTGATATATTGTATTCAGTTGTTGAAGAAAACAAAAACAAAATGATGTATATGACGTATTTTAAAATGTCAGCTGGGGTTATGGGTCATGTCTGACCAAGACATAAAATACTGTTCAGTTCCTCTCTCAGTGGATATTGCCCCAGTTGACTAATCACCTGAATGGTTGAATTATATGAGTAGCATGTATGAAAATATGTAATTTTCCGCTGCTAAACTGGACCTGTTGGGCTGGAAAGAAATACAGTACAATACACTGATACGCTGGTAGAATATCCCAGGACACTCGGCTATATTATACCTTTACATTTAAGCACCAGTTGGCTCTTTCAGAGAGATATCACATGGACTTAAGATCTGTGAATAAACAATATTGATTTGGTATATCTAAATATTTTTCATTTCATTTGAAAGAATTGTAAAATTACATACCACGGGAGTGTATGAATAGCCCTACATATTATTAGTCATATATTTAAAAAAACAGCATCAAATCTAATTAAAAACTATTCTGGGCACTTATTTAGGTAATTATATATGACTTGTACTGAGAGAACTCCACATCAATAATAACAAAATAATTATTTCACCTTAGGCTATTTTATATTTCATTTGGTGCCTGTACTATACATGGCTATGGCAGTAGATTTGGCTATGCTTACGGCTATACCTCAATGGCTTGCAAACAGTGTCAAATTAGTTGTTTTTAGCAAAATACGTACCACATTTGTAAGAACTCCATATGCCAAACAGAGTCACTTGGTTTCTGCCTCACCATATGTACAATCATAAAGGTGCCACAAAACACAAAAAAGCATTCTTAGTATAAATACCATGGGCTGTTTGTTAACTTCCATGTGGTAATTAATAGTGTGAAGAGTTGCTTTCAATTTCATCTGAAATATTATGGTTGTTTGCAATAAAGTCATGGATTATGGCTCACTGGAGTCACATAATCTGCGTTTGCTATAAAATGTCTGAAGAACCTGTTTGCTGTATTTTATTTTGAGACAAATGAGTTTGTTGCAAGTTTGTAGATGTCCTTTTGCTCAAAGTGTCCGATATATCCGACTAAGGATGTATTTGATATTAGATCCAGCAAGATACATAATTTTAGTGTAGCACAGTCACAGCACACGGCTCAATCCTAGACCTACCCCATCCTAGGTGAGGCAGGACACTGGCTATTGTGTAGGGTGTACTATTTCTACTCTACATAAAATACATAACATCTTAAAAAAAATTATTAATGCTACCCAATGATAATGTTCCATTGCAAATGACATTACTCAATAGTAACTGTGTAGAACATTTGATGATAATCTTATTATTTGACATTGCACTGACTGAGTGAGTGAGTGATTTACGCTATGCTTTTGGCTTTTGGAACACACCTTTTGAAATATACTTGGATGCCGCAAAGTCTTATTTTTCTACATGCCACTGTTGCTATGTGTCAAACTGTCATAAAAACATCTTGTGAAATATAACGACCAAGACTCACACTGTCAGTTTTGCTGGTAAATAAAAACAACTGACACGTGTAAGTGCAGAAACATCACCCGAATAGTTTATAATGCTGGATAAATGTTAGCGCTACAGCAGTATATGGTGAGAAAGGAAACAACAAGACAACTAAGTAATATAACAATACAGCTTGGACAAAATCAGACTACAGACGCAAAACTTTATATGTGTGTGTGTGTGTATATATATATATATATATATATATATATATATATATATATATATATAGTATATATATATAGTATATATATATATATATATTATATATATCATACATACAGACCAAATAGCCCATGATATGCTGAGCGACTGCCAGACAGATCAATAAGCTATCATTACACATAGAAGAACCCCGTAGTTTGGACATGCCAAACAATTAAAATAATCAATAGTCAAGGACCCAGAAGTAATTGGAAAATGTATTACAGCCAGCATAAAACATGGCATGTTTTGAACTGTTCATGCAGTTACATACCATTAACTAGAAATGAGCGTTTATATGTAGAATCAAATGTAACAATTAATACACTACTGTGTACGCAGTGACTCGGTGACAAAGGTTAAAGTGGCCTACTATTTACCAGCTACCTTTTGGTAGTCAGCAACAGACACCGGATGTGTCTTTGCATATTGTCGTCTGTTACAAGTGAATCAGATTCTGGTTAACTGAACAGTTAATTAGCATCAATATTGTTATTCTATGTTATATATTCATGAAGTCCCTGATATTTATATAATGCTAAAATAAAAAATTCTTATTTTATATTTAATATGCTCATACCAGTCCTAAATTTAATGCTTCATGTTATTCAATTCTTTTACAAAATCTTGAGTATATTATTGGAAATTGCACTGACTAAAAATAAATTATAATTATTATTATTCTTGCTGTTGAAGGTACAACATCCAAAGAAGAAAAGAAGCGTGTGAGACGATGGGGTAGATTTAGAATTAGAATTAGAACTAGACGGTTTTTTCGTCGAGTCAAAGAAGCGATAAAGAAAGTGCACACATTTGTTCACTGTGGATTATTTGGTTGCAGCAGAAAAAATCCTTCAGGTGAGCATTTATTCAATTATAATACGTCAATGTCTTTCTTGATTTAGTTTACAAGATTTTAGCCCTGTGGATTGCTACCCATGATTGGATCAGCCAGCTGCTTCATCAAGCATTTCCAATGTCAAGTGACTGTGAACATTCAGTTGCTGTCCTGCTTGCCCATACACTAAATGCATACCATAGGAATAATGTACGCCAAATGTTGAAATGAAATAATATCACACACGAGTCTTGTCAAGTTTGGCATGATATTAGACTCACGTTCTTTTTTGAATAGTTATTGTAAATTAGTCATCCCACTCTCAGAATATATTCTGTTTGATCATGTTAAATAATATTAACATGCAGAAATAGGTGGTGTTTTCAGTTCACTCCATACTGAAATGTTCATCAAAGTATAAATTCACTGGCAAACTTCTCTGATGACAGTGTATAATTAGTGTTGACACAGATTGTCAAGCGCTCTAAAAATCATGTTATGGTGTAATTGTGTTGTTCATTTATAATTTTCAGTTGTATTTATATTAACCTTGTTGTCTAATGCTACTTCAGATACAAAGCCACCATCCCTTTTTTGTCCTGCTGACATTCATGAGACAGCTGATGCCTATCAGGATTCAACCAGAGTTTACTGGACCGAACCAGATGGACATGATGATCAGGATGGCACAATCAAGTATGGTGTATTTCTTATTATCTATATGTATAAGGTACGCATAGATGCATGATTATAGCTAAAACCTGTTTAGCCAATTTTGGCTAAAGGTCAGAAATTTGTTTAGCCAAATGAGATTTTCTTTAGCCATTTTTTTAGATAAATTACATTACCTGATATAAAAATGCAAAACAAGACATAATATAATATAAAATTCTATACAATATTCACAAGAAAAAATGCCCAATTTTAATTAACTAAACATTTATAAATTTAGCTAAACATATATAACACAAATAAACATCCAGTATAATTTAACAGAACATTGTTTAACCATATAAAGAAAGCTGAACAACTGTTGGGAATTTTGCAGATACAAAGAAACAGCACATAACACATACTATTAATGTAATAAAATTAACATTACAGATGTGTATAGCATAAGTTGAAAGATATACAATTTTATAACAAGGCAAAATAATTAAGAATAATCTACTCTACTCTTGTAGTGATTTAGTGTATTAATAATTATAATTATTACCTATCTTAAAACATCACTTGACTGCTCAGTAATTGATTAATTGAATAGACTAATGCACCAAATTAATTAACTGTGATCGACAGTAATCCTGGCCTGGGTGACGCATGCTATATATGATAAAACCTGCATCTTTCTATCTGTAATATTTCTGGTGGTGATACTTGCCAAATATACATGAATTACAATCTATATTGGCATTTATGCAAGAAGCAACACAGAGACTAGAATAGATATGAATTGGCCAAAGGTATGACGTTTATTATTTACTGTCAAGTGTGTAATATCTTTTTGAAAAAGAAATGTGGACTCAACAACCCAATGCCACACCTATGACTGATCACATACTAGTCTCATGAACATCAGGCTGTTAGTGAGTCCACATTTCCACATATAATGCAGTTATTGAATAGTTAGTTACCAGATAGCCCATTGATTAATGACATATTATATACGTTTTAGGGACAATATAGAACAACATTTGTATTATGTGAGAACAACAATTATGTAGCTGTAGAGGGTTGGTTGCAAATATTTACTTTTATCTAGGGCAAGTCGACAGTCTTGGCACCGTCCAGGATTGCGGTACTCTGAAGGAACGACAACTGTCGGCTACAATGTTAGGGATAAGGCGGGTAATTACGCCAGCTGTAGCTTCAAAATACATGTCAACGGTCAGTAATCAAATTAGTTTTTAATTTGTTGATTCATTTGGAATTTTAATGAATTTTAGGATGGTCTTTGCATGTGTTGTATCTAATAATAACAATATTATTATCATGTGTAGCTGCTTACATGTGCCACAAAATGGAGCCTTCTGACACAAATTCTTTTAGTTACAAAATTAGCTATAACGTAAAATACATTCATGAAGATGTTAATTAAGTTTAGAACATTCATTAGGTAACAAGTTAAATTAAAATACAACTATAAATGCACTCACATCAGCGTCTCGACCACTGTTTGCGGCCTTCATCTGTTCGTCTGATGGCTTGGCGAGCAGGTTGTCCCAACTGAGTTGGTAGCTTACTTCGTCTCTGTGGTGTCTTTCTGATGCAGGTGGCATCTTTATTCCAGGAAACAGAATTAGTTATTGTGTGACATTGTGATGCAGTACAAGTCTAGTCATCACAGGAAAACAAATTATCTTATGATTCCACAAGAAATAGAATGTTGAAAAAATTTAGCTGAAGCAAGCCAGATGTTTTGCTCATCCTCGTGCACCAGTGGTTGTTAGTGCTGACCATAAATCAATGCCAGCAGTATCCAATAACAAAACTTTCAATTTAAGCTCAGTCAATGAAATCACCCACTAAATCAGTACTTTGCAGCAGTTCAGGTGTACATAATAGTTGTTACCATGTAATTGTTTTATGGAGATGTGTAGTGTACTTAGATTATTATTTAAAATTTGTATTATTTAATATTATAAAAAAACATTATTATTATTAGTGAAATAATCTATGTATATATTTATTTATCTAATTTATTTTACTCTTACATTACATTAATATATATGAATTATGTTGACTGTTTATGTTTTTATTAAGTTCCGTTGTGAATTGTCTTGAATTGTACAGCACCCTAGAATATTGTTGTATAAATATGGTGCTATATAATCAGTAAACATTTACATTTAGATGTGGGTCCCCAAACAGACAGAGACACTCTGTTTTACACTACAAATGTGCAAACAGTCGTATAACGGCAAAATTGAGGTGGGACTGAATTCTACACTAATGTAAATACCTTTCTTCTGTTGTAGTAATACGTTGTTCAGCACCAGTTCGCATCAAGCATGGCTATTACGTCTGTAGGTTTGTAGCGCATGTCAGACTTGTCAGTTACACAGGTTTGATGATTTTTAAAAAGTCAAAGCCATAAAATCCATGGTTTTGCGTGTCATTAATCGATGATTGTTTAATATTTGATTGAACCATCACACATCCTTTCTGCTCTGTTTGAGGTTTGTTATCTCATATTATATATATATATATATATATATATATTATAATGTCTACACTCCTCCAAAACCATAAAAAAAAATTAAGAAGGATATTTGAAAAAGAAGGATAATTGAAAGTTAATTAAACTATAGTGGAAAGAAGTACCCTGGCATGCTTGTACAATCAAAATAGAGTAATTATTTTAATTTACTTGCAGACCTAGCCACGATTACCGTTATGGTGGATGGTGTCGATATGGCTGCTATCGTGGATATGAGGTCAGTGGAGCTTCCCTGATGGAGTGTCGCAGATCGGGCAGTTGGTCCGAGGGAACACCTTCCTGTGAAAGTAAGCCAGAGCTGTGTGTGTTGTAATATAACATTGTCTATAGTTATCTCATCCAATATCATTTTATTTATTCACATTCAATCAACTGCATTGACCTACTTTCTGACATCGGTAGGGAGCAGTATCTTATGAAATGTAGTTAATGAACTTGAAAAGAAACTAATATCTAAGACATATTCAACAGAAAGAACACATTTTCCTAATTAAAAACAGGATGTAAATAATACTACAAAATTAATGTCCATGTATCAGGTACATTTTAACACACATATTCAGTGCATGCCAGGCTGATCCATACAAGTTTTATCTACTATTCATAAAATGTATTTATATATTTAAATGTTTCTATTTAAAGCGCAAAAAAGGCAACGACTTGGTGTTATGCACCTAAAAGCTAACCATTTGCATATACAATCACATTTTTCGCATTAGTAGTTTCCTCAGAAAGTGGTGTTAAAGTGGGTAAATCTAGCTAAATCACCGACACCATGAACCAGCCCATTTATAGTCCAAGCAACCAATCAAAACCTAGCTTCTATCTGCACTTTGGAAAACTATTAGGTCATAAAGTTGTCTGCTGGTTCAGCTGTCATAACAGAGAGCCAAGAGGTTCGCTAAAAGTGCCTTACGTCGGTCTACAACAAAATCACGACAGCAATATGCCACACTGTTCCTCATACGCTTGTAGCAACAGTTCAGTGAAAGACGGTATCAGTAAGCTGTCTTTTTGTTACCCTTTGAATCGACCAGAACTGAAACAGTAGTCCAGTTAATTCGTTGGGACAGTCACAGACACAGTGCGGATGCAGACAACCGGGTTGGATTGACCCAACCATGAAAACGACCTCCACCACCCGCCAAACTGCTTCTCACCTATCTTACATACATATACATACACTACATTATAAAATAAAATCACTTCCATTCCTCTAAATTCACGAAACAAACGCGCAGATCTCGACGGCAACTTCGTCGGCCGCTCTGCGGTACCGTAAAATCGCTATATAAGTTAGGTTTACACAAAATGCCATTAGACGGCACGTTTGTGCGCGTGAATATTTATAAACTTTACTTACTGCATTCGCACGCACAAAATAGTTTAATTACTTATAAATAATATACTAATTATTATTATCATCACTATGATTTGCAGGAAATAAAAAGTGTTATTATAATATGTGACGCGGCACGCCAAAACCAGGCGCTTGTCGCAGATCCGTGATCGGCGCCAGGGCGTAATTAGTCAGCATACCCTCAACATGTCGAAAGTGGGTTCTTGGCTGAATCAATCAGCAAAATCATCAATCTTTCAATATATCCCTAATAGATACCATGAAACAGTGTTGAAAGGGGTAATAGTGAGCATTTTAATGCAAGCCCCTCATTAATTCCACAACTAATAACTCTACAACAAAGCCATTTTAGTGCACTATTCTGCTCCCAAATAAATACTGAACGGACAAATTTCCTACTTACTGCGAGACAAATGTAGCCATACATTTTAGCTGCTAAATAACATAAAAATGAATCAAATCCGTTGAGAACATTTATTGTTATGATTTTTTTCACCATCGAGGACCGAGGTAGGCCATTTTAGGTCGCCCGATTGCTGCCACATTCGCCTCCGGCACAAACCCGCGGCGCAAGCGGTGAAATGTTGTGCTGACAAATGGTAGATTTTTCAGACCAAAAAGCATCCAAAGTCATTCTAACTATTTCAACTAGTATAATAGTCATATTCTTGAATACTGTCAGTTGTTTTGTCGAAATATAGATGCGGTAATTTTAGATAATCTGAAGTAAACATTTGAATCTAGAAAGTTCTTTGACACGAACATCCGCCATCTTGTTGTTTACTTCTGCTCCGGCAGGAAGATGACACGGTTTTTGAAAGCTTTGTTCTGATTCGCTGGACCAGCACCACCCATATGTTTATTTTTCCCAGATTGGGCAAGAACAGAGCTCTCTATTGGTGCCACGTATGCAGGGGTCGGACCGTTATGAATGGATGCGTAAATTCGTTACGGAAGGCGTAGTAAACCACCAACATTTGAGCATTAACTTTGTGACACGTTTTGTCCGCCCGCGTGTAGCTAGCTGTCATTCAATCTGCTCATGAATTAATATACACCATCTTGAAAAATCTGTCAGCTATCCGATGATACCAAATGTGCGCGAGTCGGTTACTGATTACGTAAACTAAAAATGTTTTTATTCAGGTAGGTCTCTCGGGCCGATTAATCGGCCCTGGATGGTCGCAGGGTTAATATTTCCTAATTATACTTCCACATATTATGTGTATAAAAAAACGATATACCATCTCTATGTCTATGCAAAATTTAAGGACAATTGGAACATTATAAATGTGTGGTTGCTATATGGTAATGTTCCACGATATCACTTTTTACGACCGATCACTTTAAAAGCTCATTTTCTCGGAAGTGACATTCCACAAACTTATGCACTTGAAGTGGAATATCTTCGCGCATACATAAGATATAGTGTTCATCTTGGTATCATTTTACAGCTCATCATCTCCTCTAATTGTATCAATAATGATATGGAATTGTCAACTTGCCTAGAAAAGCCTGGTTTTGGCATGCCGCGTCACATATAATATTTTATATATATAGAGCCACATCCATAATTGGTTGTGGCGCTTCACGATATGTTGCTATTAAAAAATACAATAAGAAGAAAATTACCCACAGATAATATTTAAAAATAAATAATGAAAATACACGTGTCTAAATAATTAACAAAACTGACCTATCAGTAGGACCAATATAAATTCCATAACAACAATAGTGATTAATTAATTAATTAAAATGGTAAAATAATTACGACGTAACAATATATTTCATTCGCGCGCACGCACGCACGCACGCACGCACGCACACACACACACACACACATAATTTCCATACCTCTTTTATGACTAATAGGCAATTTTAGATAAGTATGCAGACACATGTATTTTTAATATTTATTTTTAAATATTACCTGTGGGTAGCATTCTTCTTAATGCTTATACTTTAATAACTGTATGTTGTGAAGCACCACAAACAATTATGGATTTGGCGCTATATAAAATAAACTATTAAAATTATATATTTTTATATTAAATTGTTACTTTTTATCAACTCTATTAGGCCCATATCACCAAAGCGTTGCCTTTGTTTGCCGTTTAACATTTTCTGCAGGCCATAGTGATGCGTATTATTATATTATTTATAATTACTTAAACTAATTTGTGGATGCGAATGCAATAAGGTTTATAAATATTCGCGCACACAAACGTGCCATCTAGCGGTATTTTGTGTAAAGCTAACTTATAATAGCGAGTTTACAGTGGTCGAAGTTGTTGAGTTGCCATCCGTTGAGATTTGCGCGTTTCTTTTGTGAATTTTCTTCGTTAGAGGAATACAAGTGATTTTTTTGTAATGTAGTGTATGTATATGTATGTACGAAAGGTGAGGAGAAGTTTGGCGGCTGTTGGCGGTTGTTTTCGTGGTTAGGTCAGAAAGTAACAAATAATAATACGCAGTTCACGCCGACCAAGAAGACTTAACTACATCATTATTTTTCCCTATGTGTTCTATATTTTTTCCTGGTAAACCACCGACATTAAAAATATGATTGTTGTTGGAACTTGGAAGTTGTTACTTTTTATTTACTCTGTTAACCCCATATGATCAAAACATTGACTTTTGTTTCCCTTTAATAAAATATTGAATTATATGATGCACGCTAGTAATTACGCAGGTGAAACATCTGGATTAATTTATAATTATCACAATAACATTTTGATAGTGAGTGATGAAAAAGAGAAGTCTTTAAAATGATTTGAACTCTGAAGTGTAACATTAATTAATTTTAAACAAAACCGCACCTATTAGATGCAAACCACAGTGGCCATATTTTGCTTTCTAAACTGTAATTAATGAAAGATATTTGTTTTGAATTTGTGACTGAAATATTAGTCTTTGTAGTGGTTGCAAATGTTCATAAATGTAATTAAATAATACAAAGTAATTTTTAATGAGAAACGTAGGCTAGTATTTGTTTATTTTTGTCAATTACATGTTTTGATTTAAACAACTTTGTTCAATTAACTTATGAATACCATAAAAGGGTTGGTCTTAGAATTGGCTGTTTTTATATGTCAAAATATACATAAAACCTGCCTTATCCAGAAAAAGTAGTATACATCCTGTTTTGTACTGAACAATATTGTGGACACATAATATGAATAGAGGAAATTATGATACTTTTGTTTTCAGTTAAAACTAACATTCTTGCCTCTCCCTGCTGATACATGTCAGATTGTTTATTTGAATCATTCTTATTTGCAGAGGTTCGTTGTCCGAGTCTAGACAGGCCAGCACATGCAAAGATACAGTGCAGCGACTGGAATTATTTCCAGAGTAAATGTAACTACCTCTGCGAAGATGGCTATCGGGTGCCGGCCGGACAGAACGGTGTGCGTGTGTGCAGCTACACCAGACGCTGGCGGGGCGGCACTCCCATCTGTCAAGGTGTGATACTTCCTTCCTTGGCACACCACCAACTGGTCATGTTCACACAGGTGCACATTCGCACTCACACATGCCTTCATATTTATGTTAGCCGGAATCCATGCTGGTATGCACACACGCACACACACATACGCATAGACACACACACACACACACACACACACACACACACACACACACACACACACACACACACACACACACACACACACACACACACACACACACACACACACACACACACACACACACACACACACCTCTCTCTCTCTCTCACTCACTCACTCACTCACTCACTCACTCACACTCACTCACTACACACACACACACACACACACACACACCAACAGCAACAGCAACAGCAACAGCAACAGCAACAGCAACAGCAACAGCAACAGCAACAGCAACAGCAACAGCAACAGCAACAGCAACAGCAACAGCAACAGCAACAGCAGTAGTGACACTAAGAACAAGAAGTTTATTTGTGACTCCAAAACGTAATGATGATATAGTGAGTACAAGAAATCTCATAATTACAACGAATATATTACTAAAACATATGTTAAATACGTTAACCAAAAATATATAACTGAAAATATTATGTATATGTTATGTCGTGTTAAATAACTGAAAACATTATGAATATGTTATGTCGTGTTAAATAACTGAAAACATTATGAATATGTTATGTCGTGTTAAATAACTGAAAACATTACTACAGATTACGAACCGCCAAAGATTCACAACTGTCCCATCAATCGAATTGCATACACGGAGAAGCTGAGTAACTTTGGGGCGGCCAGCTGGATAGAACCGGACGTGATGGACAACTCAAATGAACAGATACGAATGACCCGCACTGGTCCAGCGCCCAATACGCCACTGACCGTGGGAACACACCGGGTGACGTACAACGCCAGAGACAGCGCCGGCAACAAGGCCTTTCCCTGCAGCTTCACCGTCAACGTCAGACGTACGTAACAAAGTCAACGTCAGATGTTTGTATCAGAGTTAACGTTAGACGTATGTAGCAGAGTCAATGTTAGATGTATGTAACCGAGTCAATGTTAGATGTATGTAGCAGAGTCAGCATTAGTCATACGTAACAGATTCAACGTCAGATAGTCTAGTCAGAAGGAGGGGGTATTGTGCACAGGGCTGTGGTCAATTATGTTCAATCAATTCCAATTCCTACGCCAATTCATTGCAATTCCTTTTATTCAATTCCGATTCCAATTCAATTTCTTTCAATTCAATTTTTCCAATTCCAATTCAGTTTCTTTCAATTCAATTTTTTCAATTCTATCTGTGATCATTCAATTCCAATTCCCACTCCAATTCACGTAACAAAAGTTAACCATAAAAGTATACAATTAATGTGCATACAGGGGGGTGATACAGTGTATTATTGTAATTTTTTGATATACTAAAATGGTTTTAACTCACTGACATGAAGCGTAATGAAGCATGCAGAAATAAGATAAACAATTAACACAAAATATTTCAATGCATCAACCAATGTTTAAACGTCAATACAGACAAGGTGTTACAAACTGATTAAGTAGCCAGGAAAAACATAAAACCACTCGGTGGGCTATTGGATAGTACTGACTGGGTAAAATATGATTATATATATTTTTTACTACATATGAATGATGATTGCCACATTCTGGTTATAATCTACAAGTGTTGTCAGTCTCATTTTAGTGAGTTGTTAACATAGCAAACTGTTTTCTACATATTTTTTCTGATCTAGTGGCACTGATTAAAAATATATTTCCAGGGGGTGCACGATACCCCCTCCTTCCAACTAGACAAAGACGTATGTAACCATAGCTTTATCTAGAGATCCGTCCACCTGTCATTTGGATGGGCAATTTCAACTATGGGCGGGAGAATATTTTTGAGGATGGGGTACAACACATCACAGTGATAAAACCCCGTCCTGAGAGTTTGCATGACTGGTGTCACCGTGTCAGCACTTATAATATTGTGTTCCATATCCCCCTGAAACAAATTCTTCCAGTACTTTGAATTCCTAGCATTACCTATTTGAACATTTTGCGGACACAAAACATGCAGTAATACCATCACATAATTCATGCGTACTACTTGCAGGCATAGTGTAGCCCAAGCCACTGATGTACAATGCCTTTTTTACCCTTGCATTTAGCGAACCGACCCACTGCGGCGGTCATACAAGTGGTTTAATTTGCTGCTAGAGGCAATGTGTTAATACTCCAACATCCAGTTCGTAAATAACACACGTGATTGGTTAATTCCTTTTGGTGTCACACATAAATAATAATGGGCTTGAAGTAAAGCGACATGATCAGTTCGTGGCTTTTTATTGCAAAATAATGTTATACGGTATAAATTATACCTATTATAGAGTACTGACCGCCCAAAGATATTTTCATGTCTAATTTTGTTTTTGAAATAGACATTGTAAGGGGCCACTTACTCACTGTACACATCGACCATGAGGCATTTTCGAAACCGTTGTAGGCGTGGCTAAAAGCCCAGAAGGAAATGCTTGATCGCATGATGCAGTATCACGTGAATACAAGTTGACGGGTTGCACGTGCTGCCGTGTCGTGTATTTGTTGTCCTTCATAATGGTATGAAGTCAGTTTTTATGTGTGAATGCGATTTGTATGGGTGGGTGTTTTTTTTTCACGGGTGTTGCATTTGTTATAAAAACACGGTATATATTATAGTTGACACCCACCCTTTGACCTTTACCAACTGGTAGCGCACGTAGCTGGGTGTGGCAGTTAGTTAATTAGTTGTTATTGGCTATAAAGGTTTTCTAAAAATAAGATGTCTCTTGTCTGATCTTATGATGTGCACACAACATATTATTACAACTGAAGAATTTATATCATGTTTATTCAGCATCACTTAACAATCAATGTATAATGTTAATTAGAATTAAAAGGTCATTTCTGTTGTTAAAACACACATGTATGCAGTTCTATATGGCATAAACTATTGATAAGTTATTATTTGTTTTGTAATTCAGTTCACATATAGCTGCAGAAGCACAGTAATGTTGACATATGTCCGTCTGTAAAGGTCTGGTGTGTCCTGTCATCTACACCACGCCCTACCAGCGCGTGTCATGTCCAGATGGTCACGGCTATGGTGCTAGGTGTGTCTTCAACTGCACTGGTGGGATGGATCTGAAAGGTACAGAGACTGTGTCATGTGAAGTACATGGTTATCCACCAATGACATACTGGACATGGGATTCAACACAGCCAAAATGTGGAGGTAAGATGATACTCACTGCTTCAGATGTTTCCAAGCGTGTATGCAAGATGCATTATATCACAGACATACGGTTACACTGACATGCACATATGCATGAACACACACATGCACACAGGCATTAACACGTACAACGATAATGGACCTTTTGTGTTTTTGTGGTGTAAATATGTGGATGTTTGGGATGCTAAAATACAAAAGAACACATTTTCTATCTAAACGAAAAACATTTACATGAAAAATCAAATACAAAGTGAATAAAAAAAAAATTGCCCACATGTTTGGAAGGAGTAATATCTAACTACAACTATTTCGGTTATTTATTATGCATATTATTCTCTGGCACACCTTTGCATCAGTATGGCAGTGCACTATTGTGGTTGCACAGTATGTGATACTTGAATATGCCACGCTGCTATTGCGGCATTGACGATGTCTGCTACTCGTATCATTGTTACGCTGGTTTATGTATATATCAATTGGCTTTAAGGCTGATGGCTTAGCATTTGCAATAATCATGGATTACCACATTGTTTAATGTCATATTTGGAGATTTGTGCAGTTTTTGTGTTACTGACTGCAAAAACATTTGACTGCCATTATGGCGAACAATGTTACTTATGTCATTGATGGTGATTCACCAAGTAACATCTTACTTAGGTGGATTGTCTGTATAATGTTGATGAATTATTTTATCAGATGCACCAGTGACGATCATAATAATGCCAATAATAGTCTTTAACTTCATAAACGTTACTGATGGAGGCAAACCTGCAAGTAACAGTGGCAATATATTTGACATATTTCTGAATGACTTACTTGTCTGCTTTACGATTATGAAATTAAAGTATATCCTTACTTTTTGAGTATTCAACTTTCAGAATATATATGATGTTTCTGTTGATAAAATGCGTTCTCACAGCCAAAATCTTGAGTTGAAGTGATGTAGTCAATTTTCATGTCAAGTCACTGGGAATGCAGTATTCAGTGATCACAGCATCTGAGGGTTTAAACTTTAATGGTTAAATAATAATATTATTATTTTGTAAGAAATGTACTTACTTTGGAGCATAATTTTGTGAAATATCCAATGTTTCGATCCATCAGCTACAGGTCTTGGTCACGTACTGGTGTCATGTACAGTTGGGTCAGGTGGGATAATTTGGTTGTAGATGGCGGGTAGGTGGTATCCATGCGCTCTGTTCATGGCAGGGGCTCTCTGTTTAATATGTATGGCCTCCTTCACTTTACTCTTGTGTCAGTTTTATGCACAAATCAGGATTTTGAAATTTTTCATATATGCTAACTGACTTGTTTTCTTTGAACCTCTGGATGAATGGTCACATGTGATGTTGTAGATGGTTCCACATTGGTGTTCTTTTGCTGTTTTATTTAGGGTGTACTGTCATCAAACGGAGGAAGTTAGCCAGCTTATGGTACATGTGCATGTTGTGTGATTGTAAATCCAACCAAGTGGTTCTGATGACCCTGCTACGTATGGGGGTCGCAACATGGGTCGGAGTGGGTTGTAAGTGCCCATTCTGGGTATCCATTGGCTCTCAGGGCATTGTGGACGTGTGCCAGTTCTGATTTCCTGTCTTCAGCTGTGGTGACGTACTGCTGTTCCCTGTAGGTGAGGGTGCGTACAACTGAACGTTTGTGGGTTAGAGGGTGATGTGACTTGAAGTTGAGGTACTGGTCCGTGTGTATTGGTTACCAGTATGTAGTTATCTTCGTGGATCCATCATCCAGAATATGGGTACATAGATACAGGAAGGGAAGTTTGCTGTCTTTCTCAGGTTCGTGGTGAACTTGATGTGTGGATCAATGCTGTTGATGTGTTCAGTGAACTCGTCCATGTCGTATTCATGAAGTACAGTGAATGTGTCATCCACGTATCGTAGCCGCAATGATATGGGTTGTGGTGCTGTAGAGGTGGCTAATTTCTCAAATTGTTCCATGTAGCAATTAGCTACTAGGGGAGATATGGGTGACCCCATAGCTGCATCATGTGTTTGCTGATAATACACACTGTCCCATGTGAAGTAGGTGGTATTCAGACAGAAGTCGAAGAGCTCAACTATCTCTGGGATTGTCATTTCCGTGCAGCTGGTCTCTCCACGATGACTTCCAGTGCCTTATCCACAGGGACACTGGTGAATGAAAAGTGCTGTGATGTCATACAACACCAGTCTCTGAGCAGGGGGTATTTCCAGACCTCTTAGTTTGTCAACTAATTCCTTGCTGTTTCTGATGCTGTGACAGTTCTTGCCCACTAGTGTGGTAAGGATGCTGGCCAGATATTTAACTGCATTGTATGTGTTACTGCCACAACTTATCCCGCTGAAACCTGAGCCAACACACGTGACAACAGTATGTGACCAAGACCTGTAGCTGATGGGTCGAAACGTTGTATGTTGCACAAAGTTATGCTACAAAGTACATTAATTTCTTACAAAATTACCAAATCTTGGAGCCATGAACAATATATCCCATAATATTATATTGTTATTTATATCTTTATTTTGATTAATTTGACTAATGTTAGGATAGTCTTTCACATTAGAGCTCCCGTGTCCTTAGGTCTGCAATGTCCTCGTCTTGACCCGCCAGTTAATGGGGCCTTGGCGTGTGACTACTGGCTGTATGGACAGTTCTGTGAGATGTTCTGTCAGAAAGGAACAGACATAGCAAAGGGAAGGGCTGTACCGGAATTGCTGGTGTGCAGTACAGAAGGTTCCTGGTCCTCAGACTTGAAACTGCCGCCCTGTAAAAGTAAGCAATGGTTTCTGTACAATATATATTGCTTTGTCTAGCAGTTGGTAATTTATTTGTGAATATTTATGTAAAATTGATCTGTTTTTTGCAATTTGTTTGCACAGATTGAAACAAATACATGATACAGAATTATAATATGAATCTCATTTGTATAGATTTGTTGTAATATTAGTTAATATCAGCATGTTTTGATTAATGTGTCCGACTTGTGGGTCATCTTGTATATTTGTTAGATATCCTGAAAATGCTTCAACATGTGTTTTATATATATATATATATATATATATATATATATATAAATATATTATATATATATTAAATATATTATATATTGGTATATGTAGACCATAGTTATAGACAATTTTCCAGCAGTACTGTTTGGGCATGTTTCAAGTTGGCAGTGACTGTGAATGTGGGACAAAGCAAAATGGTTCTTATAAAAAACTAAACTAATTACCTTTGCAGTGAAGAACTTTGAACACAGAGTAGTTATGATGCACACAACATATGCCAAGTATGCCACAGTATTCTGCACTTTGTTTTCACCATGGACTTTGTGTAATATCCTATGTGAATAAATTTCCAGAAACAACACGACCGAAGAAGTTCAGATTGAAGACATCTGTGCAGTATTACTCAGGTGACTGCTGCGCCAATAACACACAGCGGCGTATCAGTGAGGTCTTCATTGCAGCTCTCGGTTCTTCGGCATACAGTAGTGTGTGTCAACCAGAAAGCTGCAGGTTTGTGAATTGTATAACAGATAACATGTAAAACTTGGGGATAGTTTACTATAGCGATAGCTGCTATTATAATTGTGTCATGATCAGCTTAATCGCATCGTACACTTCTGAATGTTTGAGTTTTTAAATCCAGGATCATTAAGTACCTCCAACAGCACTCGCTAGAGTCTAGAAACCCCCACCTCACTCACATAGAAGCTCACACTTTCATACTCATCCCTTGGTATATATATATATATATATATATATATATATATATATATATATATCCAGTCGCGCCTCGTTATAATGCGGTAGTTGGAGTCCACGAAATGGAACCGCGTTGTAAACGAGGCGCGTTATAGATTATATTCCGCCAGGGGCGCCACCCCCCCCCCAAAAAAAACGCTACAACAGCAACCAAAGCCAATGTGCTGGTTGCACGGTGTATGCGTGATTTATAAAACTAACTGACATTGAAACCAACGTAAATGTGTATTACGTTAAAATAATATACACTGTCGAATGTTGAACTGAGTAAATCTTGCGAATGGTGTACAGTTTTGAAATAAATTCAGAGCCAACACGCCTCGTCTGGCGATGCGAACTGAGGCGGAGCGATAACACAGTACGCGGTCGCGGTCTAAAATAACCTTGAACTCAGCAGCCGAAACGCACAAATGATTTGACATGTTGCCGAAGTCGGTCAAATATTAATACTTATACTAATTGCGCTCACTGTTGGCTTAATTTCATCTTTTAATCAATCCCAAAATATAAATTTAGATCGCACATTTACCGTGCCGATTTATAATGCAATTCACGGTGGTTCGAGGCTACTGCGGTTCACACACAGTTGACGAATTCATATATTTGCGCACAAGTAAATGTTTTTTCGTATATGTAATGAAGAAAACATAACATAACTTTAGCCTGCCATTTCAGTACTATAATTATTTTTTGTCACCGCCCGATTCATAAGCAATTTAATTGCCATTTACAAGCCGACGAAGGCGCTCGTTCGCGGAAGCCACAGTGAACGGGCGCCTTCGCCGAAACCACAACGAACTGGCAAGAGACAAACGCGATTGATATCGGTGCAAACAAACAGGACTTTGTACCACATTGACTGTGCCTAAAGTTAATTAAATGCAATCAAAGGAATTGGTAACGTTTTAAACAAACACTTAAGAAATTACCACACAAACCAAGCACTGGTTACACAATAGATCGGTTTGAAAAACGATTGGATTGGTGCCGCGAAGCCGACGGCAGAGCAGAAGTCAGGGGCACAACGAACTAAGCAACGCAGTTGTACTTCTGTGTTAAATGTCTTAATATCAATAAATTGTTTCTAGATACACCTGTACAAGACAAACATGAGGACTTCGTAAAAATAAGTGACAGTTAATTACAGCGTTATTGTTAGCTGTAGCGCCCATTTCCCCCCTGGCAACAGAAATTCGGGGTCCACGACCGACCGCGTTATAGCCGATTCGCGTTATAGCGAGTCGCGTTATAGCGAGGCGCGACTGTATATGTAACTTGAAGCTCATCAAAATGCCTAGCTACACATAAATGCCTACATACTGGCATGTTTTCTTTTTCTGGGAGCTGTGGGGTTTCACAACAAATCTGGGAGGTTCACGGAGCAGTGACTGTGTACTCAGGATAAACAGTTTCAACCTTATTAACATCAGGCCAGTTGATTTCCCAAATGTTGAATGATGCTGATCTTGAGGTATTAAGTCCGTAACTATAGTCAGACTACAAAATCAAACTTTAAAATGTGTAACCTTTTTATATGTGGCTCAGATAGCCTTGCTGACATGTTATTCAACTATTGTTGCTGATGATTGTTAAATGTACTATGATCAGTGATAACTATTGGTACTGAAAATACTATCGATAGTACACTATCTTCCCACACACTATAGTTGTGCACAAAGTAAATACTTTGAGGTATTGCTACTGTCCTAAAATAAGGTACATGGATTCTTCAGTCATGAAATTGTGTTTGTATTATATTATCAGAATTGACAACGTAAACGTTCGTTGTAACCCACCATGTGAGGAGACCGGACGACGTAAACGAAGTGAATCTGTTGCCATCATGGATGTGAGTCTCACAGTGGCTGCCAAGGCAAGCATGTCAGCGAAGGAGAACTACGTCACAGCAATGGCAACGATGAGTCAACTGGCAAATGTCCTCCAGTACAGTGCTGCCAACACCACCTATGACCTAGATATACAGTTCAAGTCCGTGGACAGACGCAAACCTACCATCGTGTGCAGCGATGGTCTACTTCCATCCATGGCGTCACTTTCATGTGGTCAGTCCGCTTATCTTGTCTAACATGTAATGAATTCTACACTACGTCAACTGCAATAGTATTAAAATTGTACATGGCTGCAATGCACCATTTATTTTCGGATGTGTTTTTTATTGGGTATGGTCGTGTGCTGTTGTCAAATTAAGAAATGTCATACACTTGTATAAATATCAAATTACACATATTATGTTCACATGTCAACTGATAGTTGTAGGAAGTTATGATGTTTACCCATATAAAAATTAAGTAACGAGCCTTACTAACGTTTCCTATTTCAGTTTCCTGTGGCACTGGACATTTTGTGAACCAGACGCTGTCTGAGTGCCAGCCCTGCCCTGTAGGAAGTTACCTTGAGGATGAGGAAGCACTGATCTGTTCCAGTTGTCCACCAGGGACATCCACAAGCACTGTCGGGGCAGAACGACGGGAAGAGTGCCTTTGTAAGTATAGTACAGTTGTCACAATTGTTACTAATGTAATTCCAGAACTTGGCCTTCATCAGTAGAGTTGTTGTGTCCTTCAGTAACCTGAACTGTACGTACGTACGTACGTACGTACAATATAAATAGCTTCTACAATGATGTTGATGAGAATTTAGGGAAGCACTACATGATAGTGATAGGAGACTTTGGTGTGCAAATAGGGAAAAGAACAAACCCTATGGAAATGGCAATGGGGAAATTTGGGCTTGAATTGAGAAACGAAAGTGGCAACACCTTGGTAGAATGGGCGACATCAAGAAAGTACAAAAAATCAAGAATACCATGTTTCAGAAGAAAACAGGCAGAAGATGGTCATGTAAAAGCCCAAATGGTCTAACGAAGACCGAAATTGACTACACTAATGATGATGTATATATATGCACATATATATACATGTATACCACAATACACATCTCATACTCAACATGCACCAGCACACACCCACCCATCCTAACACACACACCATACACACACGTACACTTCCAGTGTTGTATTGTCTTCTTGGTGTTTCCAGCAAAATGTGCCTCTGGAACTTACTCTGTAACTGGTGTGGAGCCGTGCACACCGTGTGAATTGGGGACGTTTGCTGACAAGGAGGGAACTGCCCAGTGCCGTCCCTGTCCGCCTGGTACCTCGACTGTCGACGAGGGGGCATCTCAATTGGCTCATTGCAAAGGTAGCTACTTCCAGCTTGACATTTGCAACAAACATAGTTTGTTGTTCAAAACTATTCTGTTGTTGGCCTAGATAATAATATATATATATATATATATATATATATATATATATATATATACACTGTAATAGCATATGTATTGCACAGATACAGGAATGTACTAATTTTTTAAACATACATTATACTGTCTGTAATTGTTTCAAATGTATATTTTCAATTCAGCTAAAATCTGCACTTCTATATTTACAGAATGCGTAGTTTTATTGTAGAATGCAAATACAAATTGACAGTTGCAAACAATGTGCAGCACTGCATATCTTTCCGGAATACCATAACTATTATAATTATTGTTTGAAGCTTTCGACATAGTCTTTGTGCCGACGGCCTACCAGCAGTATGTGTCCATGACAACCTCACTGACCACTGAACTACACGAGCTGTCTCTCACACTCAAGGTAGGTTCACTTTTCAGTAGGACCACACATGCTCATTTATTGGTAATATTATCATGATAACACAATGATTACTTTTCAAACTGGTTTTAGTCTAGTACTAAACAGCTATGCTTTGTGTTACGCTGACGGTGTTATTAATTATGACTTCCCCGAGAAGTTGGTATCTGTTTGAACAGGTCTACCAGGGAGTAAAGTGTAAAGCAATTTGAGCAATTGTAATGATTGGATATTGCTCCATATAAGAACTTACCTTTTTATTTTACCTTTTAATGGGACCGTTTGTTTATCACTGCTTTGCAGCTGAGACTGACTGACCATGAGAACGGGTCAGATTGGGCAGAGGTGTTCAGAATGGATCGCATTGTCAATGACACTTCTACAACTGAGACTATTCTCCGTGTCGGCATTGCAACAGCCAATGAAACTCAAGTCACGGTGGAGGCTTACGGGTAGGATATAGAAGTGTGAAACTCTGTGAACTGCTAATCTAATTACAGGCAGCCTTTATTTCAAATTTAAATACACAAATAATGCTGCCTTAATCTGTTTTATATATGGTATAATGCATTTTTATGTATTTTAATTTAAAGATGCTTTTACTACTGCATATTTTAGGATGTTACCATTTCTTCTGGATCTTACAAAATTAATGAAGATATGTGTCTCCTGACAAGTGTTGATTTTTCTATAGACAACAGAGTAACCCCAGAACTTGAGGAGGCCAGCATTTTTGTTACGCAAGGGCAGACCACCCAACCCTTTAATACGCTTTTTTCCAGAAATCGTCAGAGTGGAATGCTGGCTAGCCACAAATCTATCCTCTACCTCGTGCCCTGAGGCTTTCATGGCTGGTCTTGGTCCTATATCAATAATATGCCATTATATGATTTCTTGTTGGGACTCTAGGTACATCACACATACGTGTGTGTATAGTCTAGTTGGAAGGAGGGGGTATCGTGCACCCTCTGGAAATATACTTTTAATCGGTGTCACCAGATTGGAAAAAACCGTAGAAAATGGTTTGTTTGCTATATTACCAAGTCAGCAAAATGTCCCAAGTGTCATTTTTATGCAAATTAGTGCCAGCATTATTGAAAAATCAATTTTTCTCTAGATCTTGGCCAATATTGCACATACCCTAAGGGTAACTGCACAAAAAAAGGTGTCCAGAGGCATGTTTTCAGTGTCAAAGACCATTAGAAGAACATTCCTGAATTAACTATGTGTATCCCTTGCATATTATGCAAATTCTAAAGTGCCAATGTTACCGAAAATGGGACTTTTTCACTGTATCTCAGCCAACATTGCAAGTAAGTTGAGACGGTTTTTTGAGGTTGGGATCAATTTAAGGTATTGCGAATGCAGAAATTCCACTAAGGTAATTTTCAAACTGATTTATTGATCTAGGTAAATAGCAAGCCAGAACAAGCTGCCACACCTCAACCTCTCAAAGGCTTCAAGATGATAATTTTCAGAATGTGTGGCTTCAAAGCAGACTGGCAAAGAGGAAAGTGAGCCACATCGACTTGGAAGTGAGTTTCTCATCCTCACCCACCATCTAGTGCAGGAGTTTGGCATTAATGACGTCCACCGAAGACTCGTGAGTCTGTCCATACTTCAGGCAGGTGAACTGTTCCAACTACTTCAGCACGTGAGACTTGAAGTTTTCAAGTCCTCATCAAGTTGCATGAATGCTTTATGAAGTCTGGGGTTCTTCTCCAGTGTTTCGGGGACCCACCTTCCCCTTTCTCTGAAGGCACAGGTGCAGTCCTCTTTAACCCAGGAAGAGTGGTACAGTAGTCTTCTCCCATGGAGGAGTGATGGAGGTCTCTCCATGGTTGCAATAAATTGTGGGGAGCTCACGCACCTTGACTTGAAACTCAAAGGTGTTTGAAAGCTGAGGTAATATTACAAAGAGTGAACTCAATCTGATCTATAATAATAATATTTATATGATAATAATAATACAGGCTTTCAAATCAATTCGCCATTCGATGAGACCAGTCAATGGGCTTTCCATTCTACAATCAGCACTGTCATCGCAGTTCTCTCCAGGCTTGAAGCAGCATGTTGACCACTCCATACTCGTAGCAGGAGTCGACAGAGCTGTTTCTTGTTGTCGTCATTTGCAAGGAACATCTTGAAGTCATTATTGCTTCCTGGTCACTGGTCCAGCCAGATTAATCTTCTCTGAACTCCCATGCCTCAACCCCTTATGGGCATTGATAAACTACAGATGGTGTCAGTCGAGAACAAGGAGTGTTTCTTGGCCACCATCTGATTAAGCACCTGGAGGCATATCTCACCGCAAGTCGGGGGAAAGTTAGTAAAGGATATGGAGCAGCGTCATGACATCTTGGATGAACAGAGCATCCTTCGGGAATGGCAGATTGGGGGTGGCATCTTCCAGAAGATATGCCATACGTGTGAGCTCCCCACAATGTACAGCAACCAAGAAAAGAGAAACGAGAGTCGTGCTGTACCACTGTCATGCCATTGCCCTCGGATACAAGAACGCAGTTGTCAGAACGTACCACTGTCATGCCATCGCCCTCGGATACAAGAACGCAGTGTGACACAGATATCTTCGTGATTTTTCTTTACCATGCCCACACCATCGAGGTAACTGTGTACCTCGATACAAAAATCAGGGCAACAATGACAACTCTCTGATCTTGCAGTATCCCTGGGAGAAGACTACTCTTCTTGCGTTGTATATGTTCAGTGGAGAGGACTGCACCCTTGCCTTCAAAGGGAATGGGAAGGTGAGTCCCCTGAAAAAACCCAGAGAATAAGCCAAGGTTTCACAAAGCATTCATGCAACTCTGCGAGGACTGGAATCTAAAGTCTCACATGCGGAAGCAGTTAGAATAGTTCACCTGCCTGGTGTATGGCCAGAATCGCGAATCTTCGGTGGATGTCGTCCGTACTAAACTCCTTTGCAAAATAGTGATGAGAAACTCACGTCTGTGTCTAAGGTCGACCTGGCCCGCCTTCCTCCCACTCTGCTTTGAAGCCGCACGCCAGCGTACAAGTGAGCTGACGAACCCTTCATGGCAAAGGCGAAACCCTACGATGATGAGCATGGGTGGAGTGTTGGAACCGGTGTGGTCCTGCCGTCCTGTCCCACGAAACTCGCTAATTGATCTCCTGGACACTGGTGATCATGAAGAGGAGGAGGAGTAAGACGAGTTTGACATTGACAATTTCATTGAAAGCAATGGTGAATGATGTTCTGACAGTTATCACCTTGAAGCACATGAGAGGTTGAGGTGCGGCAGCTCAGTAAAGATCATTCTGTCTTGCTATTTATCTAGATCAGTAAATTACTTGGTAAATTAACTTAGTCAATTTTTTTTATTCACAATACCTTAAATTAATCCACAACTTAACATCTGCTGGTAAAAAACAACATTTCTTAAGTTAATGCCCTCAGAAGTCTGTCAACTTACTTGCAATGTTGGTTTAAATACAGTGAAAAAGTCCCATTTTTGGTAATGCTGGCTCTTTAGAATTGCAAGGGCAAGGGACACACAAAGTTAATTCAGGAATGTTCTTCTAATGATCTTTGACACTGAAAACATCTGGACACCTTTTTTGTGCAGTCATTTGCAATATTGGCCAAGATATAGTGAAAAATAGATTTTTCAATAATGGTGGCACTAATTTGCATAAAATGGTGCGTGGGACATTTTGCTGACTTATTAACATAACAAACAGTTTTCTACGTATTGTTTTTCTGATCTAGTGACACTGATTAAATGTATATTTCTGGGAGGTGCAAGGTACCTCCTCCTTCTGACTAGACTAACAGTTTTAAAATGTACAAGTGCTCTGTACAACATCCTTTGGTTTCAAACAAACATATGCCACCATCCCCCAATTGCACAAGCTTCATTGGACTTTTCACGCCCTGTCAGGGCCCAGTTCAGTGTCTGGAAAATGAAGAAGAAGTAACCAAACAAACAAGGAGACGGTGAACTCTATTGCTTTATAATATAGATGTTCTTTTAAAGAAAATCTCATGTTACATGTCAACAGATGCACCATCAGCAGCAGTGCTGTGACAATGACACAGTGGCACAGCATTGGTGTGTCTGTGAACGACACAACACTACTGCTCCTTCACAATGGTCACCAGCTCGTCACCAGTGGCTCGTGCATCGGGTCAGAGAGCTACGATAATTATGACAATATCACTGCTGCTCTCCGCGTTACCATTGGCAACAGCACAGGTTTGCAGTGCACATATTTTCCATGTAGATTGCCTAGTTTCAGTCTTGTATTGTCATTTTCTTTTGTGAATTCACCTACCTGCCTAAATAAAAACAAACTTGTTGATGTTAAAAAATTATATTTGTTAATGAAAACATGCTAGTCAAAATAATGATAACTAAAACACTGGAGAGTCTTGACGTGTACTGATATAGCATATCTGTCACATTCTGCATCATATCTATACCGATTGATTGATTGCAGTGAGTGAGATTATTTGGTAAACATTATATACATGACAAATATAGTATAGATGCGAAAGCAAATAAAACAATAAGCAATTATTTATATAATGTTACTGAGGATAAACGAATTAAAGCACACAAACATACACTTTCTTCCAATGTGGTCCTCATAATATCAGTACAGTAGCTGTGATTACAACAAAACTAATATTTCTAGATGATGCTTTCTGTGGAGAAGTGACTGATGTGAACGTTTGGGATAAGACGTTGAACAGCTCAGAGTTCAAGTCAGCTTTGACGAGTTGCAGTGAAGTAACTCAAGGCAACATTGTGTCTTGGCGCGACATGTCCATGGCTGAGCTAATTGGGACCTCCATTCAGATACCTTCACTCTGTGATGGTAAGTCTCTCACCGATGCTTATAAGAGGTGATTTTTGTCATAAAAGCTAGCCATTTTTATTATACAGAAACCATACCATTGATACTTTGAGTTTAATGAACACAACTACTATGTTATTTCCTGTGATGAAATGAAATAAGCACATTGAGGGCAAGGATGCTTAGCGGACTTTCGACTGAGACAGTCATGTTCGAAACCATCTGCTGTCATTTTGAAACTAGGGATATTTCCTACACTCCATATTACGCCAGTTCTCTTAGCTGAATAAATGAGTTCCTGTCTATTAGAAGTGAGATGTATGAAGTCTGTGTGTAGTAACTGCAACGTGGCTGGCTGCTTCCTGGAGAAGCCAAAATAGTGTTTGAAAACAAACAGGTAAAAGTAAACGCTATGGGTAGTGCTAAAGACAATATTCTGCATGTGGAGCACAGTGGCTAATTGAATGGAACATCAGACTCGGTCAAGAGAACCCGGTTTGAATGCTGTACTGTCTTTTTGAACTTATATTCATTCAGTGTTGATTCAGTTCACTCAGCTGTATGAATGAGTTCCTGAATATTAAAGTTCAATATTTGTCTATATATAGAGTTTGTGGATGCTTCCCACACAAGTTAAAGAAGGTATAAAAAACAGGTACAGGTTAATGCTGTGGATAGTGCTAAGTAATGTAAGAACTTATCTTTCACTTTACTTACTAATCTTATATTACATTGCTGCCTGCAGTGACTGACGACTGCGCCACAGCGCCCTGCGGTAACCACACGTGTATTGACTCACTGCGAGACTACGTCTGCGAGTGTGACGACGGCTTCACGGGTCGACATTGCGAGGTGAACATCGACGACTGTCGCGACAACGCGTGTGAGAACAATGCCACTTGTGTCGACGCCGTGGCCACGTACACGTGTCTGTGTCCTGACAGCTTCTACGGCAACTTCTGTGAACATGAGATCAGTAAGAGGACACTTACTTACTTTTAGAATTAAACAGATCATTGGCTGAATTTTGTTTTTATAAAAATAGAGATGTATTAATAGTTTTAAAAGGAAAGTAACAGATGAGATGCATAGTCAAGACTAGGAGCAGTAGTAAAGTTGTATCACTACCTTACAGTAAATGACACGGGCAACTGGAGTCAGTGCTGTCATAGCTATATTTGTATCACTACCTCACAGTAAACGGTGCGTGGGGCGAATGGGGCGACTGGAGTCAGTGCAGTCATAGCTATATTTGTATCACTACCTCACAGTAAACGGTGCGTGGGGCGAATGGGGCGACTGGAGTCAGTGCAGTCATAGCTATATTTGTATCACTACCTCACAGTAAACGGTGCATGGGGCGAATGGGGCGACTGGAGTCAGTGCAGTCATAGCTATGTTTGTATCACTACCTCACAGTAAACGGTGCATGGGGCGACTGGGGTCAGTGCAGTCATAGCTATATTTGTATCACTACCTCACAGTAAACGGTGCATGGGGCGAATGGGGCAACTGGAGTCAGTGCAGTCATAGCTATGTTTGTATCACTACCTCACAGTAAACGGTGCATGGGGCGAATGGGGCAACTGGAGTCAGTGCAGTCATAGCTATATTTGTATCACTACCTCACAGTAAACGGTGCATGGGGCGAATGGGGCGACTGGGGTCAGTGCAGTCATAGCTATATTTGTATCACTACCTCACAGTAAACGGTGCATGGGGCGAATGGGGCAACTGGAGTCAGTGCTGTCATAGCTATGTTTGTATCACTACCTCACAGTAAACGGTGCATGGGGCGAATGGGGCAACTGGAGTCAGTGCAGTCATTGCTATATTTGTATCACTACCTCACAGTAAACGGTGCGTGGGGCGAATGGGGCGACTGGAGTCAGTGCTGTCATAGCTATATTTGTATCACTACCTCACAGTAAACGGTGCGTGGGGTGAATGGGGCGACTGGAGTCAGTGCAGTCATTGCTATGTTTGTATCACTACCTCACAGTAAATGGTGCGTGGGGTGAATGGGGCGACTGGAGTCAGTGCAGTCATAGCTATGTTTGTATCACTACCTCACAGTAAACGGTGCGTGGAGCGAATGGGGCGACTGGAGTCAGTGCAGTCATAGCTATATTTGTATCACTACCTCACAGTAAACGGTGCATGGGGCGAATGGGGCGACTGGAGTCAGTGCAGTCATAGCTATTTTGTATCACTACCTCACAGTAAACGGTGCATGGGGCGAATGGGGCGACTGGAGTCAGTGCAGTCATAGCTATATTTGTATCACTACCTCACAGTAAACGGTGCATGGGGCGAATGGGGCGACTGGAGTCAGTGCAGTCATAGCTATATTTGTATCACTACCTCACAGTAAACGGTGCATGGGGCGAATGGGGCGACTGGGTCAGTGCAGTCATAGCTATATTTGTATCACTACCTCACAGTAAACGGTGCATGGGGCGAATGGGGCGACTGGAGTCAGTGCAGTCATAGCTATATTTGTATCACTACCTCACAGTAAACGGTGCATGGAGAGAATGGGGCGACTGGAGTCAGTGCAGTCATAGCTATATTTGTATCACTACCTCACAGTAAACGGTGCATGGGGCGAATGGGGCGACTGGAGTCAGTGCAGTCATAGCTATATTTGTATCACTACCTCACAGTAAACGGTGCATGGGGCGAATGGGGCGACTGGAGTCAGTGCAGTCATAGCTATATTTATATCACTACCTCACAGTAAACGGTGCGTGGAGAGAATGGGGCGACTGGAGTCAGTGCAGTCATAGCTATATTTATATCACTACCTCACAGTAAACGGTGCATGGAGAGAATGGGGCGACTGGAGTCAGTGCAGTCATAGCTATATTTGTATCACTACCTCACAGTAAACGGTGCATGGGGCGAATGGGGCGACTGGAGTCAGTGCAGTCATAGCTATATTTATATCACTACCTCACAGTAAACGGTGCATGGAGAGAATGGGGCGACTGGAGTCAGTGCAGTCATAGCTATATTTATATCACTACCTCACAGTAAACGGTGCGTGGGGCGAATGGGGCGACTGGAGTCAGTGCAGTCGCAGCTGTGGCGGAGGTAACTCGACCCGTCGGCGGCTGTGTGACAGTCCACCGCCTGACGCTGACGGCCGGCCGTGTGCGGGCGACAGTGGGGAGGGAAAGGCTTGTCACACGGACGAGTGTCCAGGTATGTGTCACACGGACAAGTGTCCAGGTACGTGTCAACGACAACATTTAATATAATATCAAGATAACAATAGTTAGTGTTACACTACAGAAATCATTACTGTATCTGTCAGAATTAGAAGACGTCTTGTGGTGATTTATTAACACTAGTTGTAGCAGGTAGTCAGTCACCTGTGGAAAAACGTTTGACAATTGCATTATGTTGTATCAGTGTGTCCCAGCTCACTTGTAAGATCCAACAAAATGCTAATGGGTGGCATACTCAAAGTACAGAAGTTTGATATATATTGCCCCAATATTGCAACTTTCCAGAATTACTTTGATAAAGTCAATACATGAACCACCCCAATGGGCCCGCAAAATAACATGCAATATTTCAGATTAATACATGCAAAATTGATGGAGATATGGGTCCTCATACATACAGAGAAACACTGTTTTATAATGTAGAAATGTTGATATACAGACCAGTTGTCGGAAATCTTTCGAGAGGTGTTTTGATTTGCCTTTGCCAGCAAACTTATGGTATACAAATCTTACATGTTTACCACATGACATTTTCCATGTATAATGATTTAATTTAATAATAAGGTAAACATTATATTGTCTTCAATACACACTGCAGTCAGTTAAAACAATGTGGCATGCTATGTACGATCTGAGCACACACAATTAATACGACAGTGTTTTTTGTATGTATATTTGCAGTCTGCGGCAAGTTGGAGCCGCCAGAACACGGCTTTGTCAACTGCAGTGGTGACGAGTCCATCAACTGTACCGTGGCCTGTGATGACGGCTACGAGTTCAGCATCGAGCCACTTCCTTACTACTACTGCGGCCCGGACACGGCCAATCGGTGGAGTCACCAGACAGAAGACAATCCCCGGGCTCGAGTGCCTGATTGTGCAGGTGCGTCGATGGTTGATTCTGCATTTGCGAGTTACATACTGACAGGACATTTGCTGAATTGCTTTTCTTGACGGGGAATCCTCTCAACCATGCTGAACATTAGAAAAACTATTTCGTTTAACCAGTTCAGTCCTACAGCCCTGATGTGCTGTGACCACTGAGTACGACGTTCCCAGTGAATGTGCAGCAAAGTTGACAACCTCATTTCAAATCAAGATTTGAGGACCAAATATGTATTTTATGAATAGAGATGTTAACATTTTTCGTAAAATACAATAATCGGCGAATAAATTGAGCTCTACTATATTACATTGACAAAACCATGCGTAAGTTTTCTTTCAATCTCACGCTCTCACTTTCATCACTGGCGTCATAAATACATTTGCTGTCATGGTCAGTTTTGTTGCTAAGTTCACCAACATCATTGTAGTTTCGAATGTCATCAGCCAATATCGCTGGTTGGAATACTGCCTTCGACCATTGTGGCTTTGGATAATCCATCTTCAAAAACCGGGAAAACCTTTGTAAACTATTATTGAGCGATAATAAACTTCAACAATGATTACCATAATTAGATAATTTATAGGGCCTGCAAGTGGGTCACGATACATGGCGTGACTCCGCACGACTGGAGCATATTGGGGGACTAAGCGAGACTAATTGGGGACTGGACACAAGAATAATATTCTAACGATGGATGACAGTTGTAACTTCCGACTGATGAATACTAGGAAAATCAGTTCATAAATATCTTGTGTTATACGTTTCTTATCTTAAATGTCCGATTTAATATTGAGTTTATCACACTAGATCATAGACACAGCGATTTACGTAGTGCAGATAATCGACACGATGCTAGGCTGTATGTGTCTTTTACGGGATTTGCGTTTTACATTGCTGTACGTTGTGGTTTCGATAAGCACTTATATCTGACAAGTTGTCTAAATGCACATAATCATAACACATGTATACGTTTGGCCCAAACAGGTTGTACTGCGCGAAAACTGGCACTCTTCATTATTAGTCAAGATCGCCAAACACAAGTACTTGCCGCTATTGCCATGGCAACCACCATAATAATGGATTAAAATTCATGATTTCTGTGATCATTGTCACCGGCAAAATGTTCCACTGCTTCTGCTTGTAATAATCCTTCGGACAATGTAACTGAAATACGCTATGTCGGGACAGTTCGATTATTACGACCAAAACAAAACAAAGTCCTATATGTTAACATGGAGTATATGGACCTGCTGCCCCCAACTGCCCCCAGCCTCGTTTTTGCGCCCGAGACTTGCACGCCCTATTCAGCTTGCCCACCATATACAAGTGGCTCCACATAGTGGATAATTATAAGTTAAACGCTTTGAAAGGCAAAGATTGCCAAAGCATGCCCTACAGAAGTGTCACAAGCGGTGTGGCTGCTAGATGGGCATACCGTATGGAAATGATTAAATGACCCAGCATCCATATTATTGGCAATGGCATTGTTTTTGTATGAATGTTTTGCTTGCTTTAGCTGCATAAATTAAAAAATTATGTTGTAGTGAGTTAGTAATAGTTTTGGGCTTACTAAATCCAAATGGGCAGCGATATACTTATAACTAAGAAAAGTAATATGAACCAAACATTTTCAAAACTTAACACGAATAATATTAAATATGTACAACATTTATAACTGAAACTATAACTACCCGGTATTCATTGATACTAATTCACTTGTTTTCCTTATATTTGTAAGCATTTAAGGTGGTGGGCTCTAATGCATCCAATCGCCTATAAATTATGTAAGTTTATTTACTATTACAGTTAAGGAAAGCTGATGATTTGGTATAGATGACTACGGTGGTACAGTGGTATGACAGTGATACGGTGATCCTAAAACATTAATTTAATTATAAGAAAACTAGCAGCATCCCCTCTAATGTGTACATGTGTTGTCTTACAGAGGTGACCTCACCACGCAGGCTCATCATCAACCACAACATCCCCTCTAATGTGTACACGTGTTGTCTTACAGAGGTGACCTCACCAGGCAGGCTCATCATCAACCACAACATCCCCTCTAATGTGTACATGTGTTGTCTTACAGAGGTGACCTCACCACGCAGGCTCACCATCAACCACAACATCCCCTGTAATGTGTACACGTGTTGTCTTACAGAGGTGACCTCACCACGCAGGCTCATCATCAACCACAACATCCCCTCTAATGTGTACACGTGTTGTCTTACAGAGGTGACCTCACCACGCAGGCTCATCATCAACCACAACATCCCCTGTAATGTGTACACGTGTTGTCTTACAGAGGTGACCTCGCCACGCAGGCTCATCATCAACCACAACATCCCCTGTAATGTGTACACGTGTTGTCTTACAGAGGTGACCTCACCACGTAGGCTCATCATCAACCACAACATCCCCTCTAATGTATACACGTGTTGTCTTACAGAGGTGACCTCACCACGTAGGCTCATCATCAACCACAACATCCCCTGTAATGTGTACACGTGTTGTCTTACAGAGGTGACCTCACCACGTAGGCTCATCATCAACCACAACATCCCCTCTAATGTGTACACGTGTTGTCTTACAGAGGTGACCTCACCACGTAGGCTCATCATCAACCACAACATCCCCTCTAATGTATACACGTGTTGTCTTACAGAGGTGACCTCACCACGTAGGCTCATCATCAACCACAACATCCCCTCTAATGTGTACACGTGTTGTCTTACAGAGGTGACCTCACCACGCAGGCTCATCATCAACCACAACATCCCCTGTAATGTGTACACGTGTTGTCTTACAGAGGTGACCTCACCACGCAGGCTCATCATCAACCACAACATCCCCTCTAATGTGTACACGTGTTGTCTTACAGAGGTGACCTCACCACGCAGGCTCATCATCAACCACAACATCCCCTCTAATGTGTACACGTGTTGTCTTACAGAGGTGACCTCACCACGCAGGCTCATCATCAACCACAACATCCCCTCTAATGTGTACACGTGTTGTCTTACAGAGGTGACCTCACCACGCAGGCTCATCATCAACCACAACATCCCCTGTAATGTGTACACGTGTTGTCTTACAGAGGTGACCTCACCACGCAGGCTCATCATCAACCACAACATCCTCTCTAATGTGTACACGTGTTGTCTTACAGAGGTGACCTCACCACGCAGGCTCATCATCAACCACAACATCCCCTCTAATGTGTACACGTGTTGTCTTACAGAGGTGACCTCACCATGCAGGCTCATCATCTACCACAACATCCCCTCTAATGTGTACATGTGTTGTCTTAAAGAAATGTACCCACCACGCAGGCTCATCATCAACCACAACATCCCCTCTAATGTGTACATGTGTTGTCTTACAGAGGTGTACCCACCACGCAGGCTCATCATCAACCACAACATCCCCTCTAATGTGTACACGTGTTGTCTTACAGAGGTGACCTCACCACACAGGCTCATCATCAACCACAACATCCCCTCTAATGTGTACACGTGTTGTCTTACAGAGGTGTACCCACCACGCAGGCTCATCATCAACCACAACATCCCCTCTAATGTGTACACGTGTTGTCTTACAGAGGTGTACCCACCACGCAGGCTCATCATCAACCACAACATCCCTCTAATGTGTACACGTGTTGTCTTACAGAGGTGTACCCACCACGCAGGCTCATCATCAACCACACTGTGCAGTATGCCATTGCCTCATGTGACGCTGCTGATGTCATGACAGCAGTGACAAGGACTCGCACCCTGGAGATGGTCATTCGTGTACCATGCATCAAGAACAGCACCTGTGTCATGTCAGAGTTGAGTGTCACCTGCAGTGACACTGAACACAATCATCATCGTCAACGTCGTGATGTCACACCACTTCTTGCAGTGTCTGTTTTGTTGTCAGTCTCTGGTGATGATTCTGCAAATTCTACCAATGAATGTAAGCTTATGTATGCTTGTCTAAGTTGATATAGCTACTTGATAGAGATAGTTATATTAATGTTTGTATAGATTTATATTAGTCATATGTTTGTGCATTTGCTGTAAAACCCATTGGAAACAAACAATACTATCAACATAATTTGAATTTAAGGGTAAAATATAGTGTATCTGGCATATCAGAGACAGCATTCAGCAGAGAAAATGTTGATATTGTCTTATATTTCTGCTGTTGAAACGAGTTTTCATGTACAGCTGTATGTGAACCAGAATTTATGATTGATGGGTGAATCAGGGTATTCTGGGGGCACAAAACGTCTAATTATAGTCCGCTCAACTTGCAACATTATAAAACGGGGAGTGAGGTGCTTTAAAAAAGCTTAAATCCTCCAGTTGTACCCACCATTAAGATTCGCTGATCACCGAGGGCACATTCAAATGGTCTGTGAGCACACAAGAACAAAGCAAACATGTTGCTAGCTAATTCCAGACTAGGGGGACATGCTCCCCAAGCCCCCTTGATCTGCCTGTGTATATTAATATAGTGTAAGTGTATATCATACATAGATAAATCACTTTAGTAACACCAATGCTGCATTCTTTTACAACAAATTATAACAGGATGTATGATCACCTGTTATGTAAGAGACAATATCTTGGTTTCAGTGGTGCCAATGCTTGGTGGTACTTTCTAGTAGAACCCATGTAACAGCCATCCAACTTGATGTCGTTATGTGCTGTGTCGTCCAGATGGTGTGTTTGATGAGGTGGCTGCTGCTGTCGCTGACTTGGAAGTGGCAGCCAAAGAACTGACAGCCCAGGCTGATGACGGTAACTTCACAGTGTTTGTTGATGACATGGAGTACATCATTGAGAGACAAAACATCTCTGGTGTCGTCGACTGTGCTCCAGGGATGACCCGCGTGTCCACTTTGTGTGGTTAGTTGAACAGTTTGTCTCAGTATTTATATCAATCTATGATGCAAATGCAATTTAAACAATATATTGTTACAGAAAATTCCTAATAAAGCTAATATATAAAATTTGGAATGTTTGCTTTATGTTTTGCATTTATTTGGAAGTATATATATGATGTCATCATCATTGCGACCAACCAGTTTTATAAGTGCCGGTAAATACTAAATGATCGAGATTATTTTTTATTTTGAGCACAATGATTGATTGATATTCCTTTATGTGACAGTGGCATGCTCGCGGGGGACTTACAGCAATGAGGATGTTTGCATGAAGTGTCCATACGGGATGTACCAAGACGAACCACAACAAGCGTCCTGCAAGTCATGCCCCGATGGCTTCACAACACCTGGTGCTGGGTCCAAATCTCAGCAGGAATGCAGCGGTTAGCATGACCATTTTTATACTAACATAATAAATATGAATGGTATAACCATTTGTGTCAAGTACTAACAAAATGAGTAATAAAAGTAAACAATAATCGTGTTAGACATCTCTCTCTCTCTCTCTCTCTCTCTCTCTCTCTCTCTCTCTCTCTCTCTCTCTCTCTCTCTCTCTCTCTCTCTCTCTCTCTCTCTCTCTCTCTCTCTCTCTCTCTCTCTCTCTCTCTCTCTCTCTCTCTCTCTCTCTCTCTCTCTCTCTCTCTCTCTCTCTCTCTCTCTCTCTCTCTCTCTCTCTCTCTCTCTCTCTCTCTCTCTCTCTCTCTCTCTCTCTCTCTCTCTCTCTCTCTCTCTCTCTCTCTCTCTCTCTCTCTCTCTCTCTCTCTCTCTCTTCTCTCTCTCATCTCTCTTCTCTCTCTCTTCTCTACTCTCCTCTTTTCTCTCTCATCTTTCCTCCTCGATTACATTCATTAGTTCTCTCACGTGTATTTGCTGATCATAGTGGAGTTTGTCAACTTTTTGTATCAGTAATGAGCTAAATGCAAAGTCTGCCGCAGTCGATACATAAGACGGTAGGTGCAGAAACATCAGGTGGAGATTGTGATCATGTTGGTAGTTTTGTGATATCTTTTTTTCAGTATGGCTCTTTCCTTAGTGAATGTTGCAAGAGTCACCCAGGTGTCTACAGCGATGTGTGTAGCCTTCAGGTGTTTTTTGACCACATCTTTGTATTGCAGCCTTTGTCCACCCTTTGGCTAATTCCCCATAGAACACAGCCTCTGGGAGTTTGCTCTTGTTTATACGGGTGATATGTCCAGTCCAACGAAGTTGGGAAGCCATTAAAGTGGCTTCTATGCTGGACATATTAGCCTATCTCAAGTCTTCAACATTTGGGATGTGGTCTTTCCATGAGATCCAGATAATTGTTGCAGATGCAAGAGATGCCCTTGAGAGAGTGTTCTAATGTGGCGACGGTAGAGAGCATATGTCTCGGCTAAATATAGTACTGTTGGAAGCACAATTGCCTTGTAGACCTTACACTTTGTGGAGACTGTAATGCCAAAGGCTCCAGAGGCAGCATGAATACGGTTGTTAATTTCCACATCAGTGGTGTTGTCAGATGCAACATTGCTGCCCAGATATGTGAAGTTAGACATTACCATTGGAAAGAAGATATATCAAATTTTCCATAAGCTTTATTGAGATTATCAAAACAGTTTCCAAATAATTAGGAAACTTCCCAACGAGAAACCGACTGCCTCCAAATTTGTTTACAATTAGAGGGTCATAAACTGCACCTGCCTGCCCTGCATTAAGCAAGTGAGGGGACCGTTAATGGCCACATAACCAGCATCTGACAAGTGTTGTTTACGGATAGGTCTATGTTTTAGGCACTGCTATTGGTTACATTGACTTCATTTGAGAGTTTGTTGCCAGGTTCAGATAGTAGACATGCTGAGGCTGGTTTCATAAAGCGGACTTACGATGTCGTAGCGGGCGATAACTCGCCGAAAGCCTAAAACGTCGTAACGTTACGCTAGTTGCGTTTCACAAGTCTGCTCCATAGTTGCATTTAGGCTGTGCCATGTACTTAGTAGGTGTAACTATGCTAGTTGAAATATTTACGGCATGCTCCCCAAGTTCATTGATGCTCCCGACACGCCCACTCTCATCATAACTATTTTTAATGTTTACACGTGATATCCTTTACATTCATCATAAAAAAGTTAAAAAAAGACATTAATGTATTGTTTGGTGACAAAATGTCAAAACATCACCATGTCAATGTTTATATAGTGTTGTCTTAAAATAAAATTTATGTATATGCAACTCATTTTGTTACAATTCGACACATTTATTTAAAGTAACATCACATTTTATATTACATGTAATGTACATGTTTATAGTTTTATGTACTTTTTAAGTTCACAATTTATGTGTATATTTCCAAAGATGCCTGAGCTAAAAGAATAATACACAACCTGTTTTATTATGTAAGCCAATAAAAGAATTTTGCTCATCAAATAATTCAGTAGAAATTGACAATGACCCGAGGAAAACCCAACAAAAATCAACTGCAGGAACATCGATATAATTCAAGAAAAAAGTTACTTACCCTGTCTACTGAAGTTCTTTGGTTTGGCTTTCCATGATATCAGTTCATTGAATATATGTGGTATGGAAAGCCAAAAACAACATGATCAATGTTTTGATTATTCCAATGCATAGTAATAATATATCTTGGTTGATTTAATAGTGAGAAGTCCATAATTAATAAGTTATAATTAAATAGTTGTGTGTTACCCGAATCAGTAATATTGTCCAGTTTATTATAGTTGTAACTGTTCTGTTTATTTATCAAATACATTTGTAATGCATATGTATGATGGTGCACTATTCTACACATTATTTATTGATTTCAAAACTTTGCTTTTTAACCAAAATATCTGGGTTTATAACAATTGTGCCAAACTCAATCAAAACTGAATGTTTTCATCTTGCAGTGGGATGTAGCACTGGTGAATACATCAAAGACCACGTGTGTGTCAAGTGTCTAGTTGGCTACTACCAGGATCTGCCGGCCCAGGCCTCGTGCAAAGGATGTCCAGACGGCTACACGACCTCTGACACAGGAACAGTGACTGTTACTGAGTGCAGTGGTGGGTGCTGAGATCATTGTCTCTATAGGACTAAGAAACAACAAATTATGTGAAATATGTTGACAGTCAAGCTCAGTATTACTGTTTCCATGTCCCAGTATTCTGTAACTCACTAGTCTATGTATTGTGGTTAGAACGTGTTGACCTCTGACACAGGAACAGTGACTGCTACTGAGTGCAGTGGTGGGTGCCAAGATCATTGTCTCTATAGGACTAAGAAACACAACAAATTATGTGAAATATGTTGACAGTCAAGCTCAGTATTACTGTTTCCATGTCCCAGTATTCTGTAACTCACTAGTCTATGTATTGTGGTTAGAACGTGTTGACCTCTGACACAGGAACAGTGACTGCTACTGAGTGCAGTGGTGGGTGCTGAGATCATTGTCTCTATAGGACTAAGAAACAACAAATTATGTGAAATATGTTGACAGTCAAGCTCAGTATTACTGTTTCCATGTCCCAGTATTCTGTAACTCACTAGTCTATGTATTGTGGTTAGAACGTGTTGACCTCTGACACAGGAACAGTGACTGCTACTGAGTGCAGTGGTGGGTGCCAAGATCATTGTCTCTATAGGACTAAGAAACACAACAAATTATGTGAAATATGTTGACAGTCAAGCTCAGTATTACTGTTTCCATGTCCCAGTATTTTGTAACTCACTAGTCTATGTATTGTGGTTAGAACGTGTTGACCTCAAGAAGTCTAATTCAGCTAGTTAGGTTTTGCAGAACATTATCGCCAAGCCAACATTTCTGTGGAATCTTTGCTGGCATAGAGGGGTCACTGTGGTTAGATTGCTGCAGGTCACTGCGGTTAGATTGCTGCAGGTCACTGCGGTTAGATTGCTGCAGGTCACTGCGGTTAGATTGCTGCAGGTCACTGGGTTAGATTGCTGCAGGTCACTGCGGTTAGATTGCTGCAGGTCACTGTGGTTAGATTGCTGCAGGTCACTGCGGTTAGATTGCTGCAGGTCACTGCGGTTAGATTGCTGCAGGTCACTGTGGTTAGATTGCTGCAGGTCACTGCGGTTAGATTGCTGCAGGTCACTGCGGTTAGATTGCTGCAGGTCACTGCGGTTAGATTGCTGCAGGTCACTGTGGTTAGATTGCTGCAGGTCACTGCGGTTAGATTGCTGCAGGTCACTGTGGTTAGATTGCTGCAGGTCACTGTGGTTAGATTGCTGCAGGTCACTGTGGTTAGATTGCTGCAGGTCACTGCGGTTAGATTGCTGCAGGTCACTGCGGTTAGATTGCTGCAGGTCACTGCGGTTAGATTGCTGCAGGTCACTGTGGTTAGATTGCTGCAGGTCACTGCGGTTAGATTGCTGCAGGTCACTGCGGTTAGATTGCTGCAGGTCACTGTTAGATTGCTGAGGTCACTGCGGTTAGATTGCTGCAGGTCACTGTGGTTAGATTGCTGCAGGTCACTGCGGTTAGATTGCTGCAGGTCACTGCGGTTAGATTGCTGCAGGTCACTGCGGTTAGATTGCTGCAGGTCACTGCGGTTAGATTGCTGCAGGTCACTGCGGTTAGATTGCTGCAGGTCACTGCGGTTAGATTGCTGCAGGTCACTGCGGTTAGATTGCTGCAGGTCACTGCGGTTAGATTGCTGCAGGTCACTGCGGTTAGATTGCTGCAGGTCACTGCGGTTAGATTGCTGCAGGTCACTGCGGTTAGATTGCTGCAGGTCACTGCGGTTAGATTGCTGCAGGTCACTGCGGTTAGATTGCTGCAGGTCACTGCGGTTAGATTGCTGCAGGTCACTGCGGTTAGATTGCTGCAGGTCACTGCGGTTAGATTGCTGCAGGTCACTGCGGTTAGATTGCTGCAGGTCACTGCGGTTAGATTGCTGCAGGTCACTGCGGTTAGATTGCTGCAGGTCACTGCGGTTAGATTGCTGCAGGTCACTGTGGTTAGATTGCGTCATTCAAATAGTCACCCTAACATTATCGCCAAGCTAACATTAAGATAAGGAATAATGTTTTTGATATTGATAACTGATGTTGTCATTGTATTTCAGTGATGTGCACAGCGGGGACACACAGCAAAAACCATGTGTGTGAGAAGTGTCCAGTCGGCTTCTATCAAGACCTGGACGGTCAGACGTCTTGTAAGGAATGTCCAGAAGGCTTCACTGCACAGGACGTTGGACTGATGAACATTTCAGACTGCAATGGTAATTTTACAAACGGTTTCTTTGTAGTGAGTAAGCTGTGTCCTGGGACAGTCTCACCACTGTAATAAACATTGTAACGAGTAAGCTGTATCTTGGGACAGTCTCACTGCTGTAATAAACGTTGTAACGAGTAAGCTGTATCTTGGGACAGTCTCACCACTGTAATAAACGTTGTAACGAGTAAGCTGTATCTTGGGACAGTCTCACCACTGTAATAAACATTGTAACGAGTAAGCTGTATCTTGGGACAGTCTCACCACTGTAATAAACATTGTAACGAGTAAGCTGTATCTTGGGACAGTCTCACCACTGTAATAAACGTTGTAACGAGTAAGCTGTATCTTGGGACAGTCTCACCACTGTAATAAACGTTGTAATGAGTAAGCTGTATCTTGGGACAGTCTCACCACTGTAATAAACGTTGTAACGAGTAAGCTGTATCTTGGGACAGTCTCACCACTGTAATAAACCTTGCAACGAGTAAGCTGTATCTTGGGACAGTCTCACCGCTGTAATAAACGTTGTAATGAGTAAGCTGTATCTTGGGACAGTCTCACCACTGTAATAAACATTGTAACGAGTAAGCTGTATCTTGAGACAGTCTCACCACTGTAATAAACGTTGTAATGATTAAGCTGTATCTTGGGACAGTCTCACCACTGTAATAAACGTTGTAATGAGTAAGCTGTATCTTGGGACAGTCTCACCGCTGTAATAAACATTGTAACGAGTAAGCTGTATCTTGGGACAGTCTCACCGCTGTAATAAACCTTGTAATGAGTAAGCTGTATCTTGGGACAGTCTCACCACTGTAATAAACGTTGTAACGAGTAAGCTGTATCTTGGGACAGTCTCACCACTGTAATAAACGTTGTAACGAGTAAGCTGTATCTTGGGACAGTCTCACCGCTGTAATAAACGTTGTAACGAGTAAGCTGTATCTTGGGACAGTCTCACCACTGTAATAAACGTTGTAACGAGTAAGCTGTATCTTGGGACAGTCTCACCACTGTAATAAACGTTGTAACGAGTAAGCTGTATCTTGGGACAGTCTCACTGCTGTAATAAACGTTGTAACGAGTAAGCTGTATCTTGGGACAGTCTCACCACTGTAATAAACGTTGTAACGAGTAAGCTGTATCTTGGGACAGTCTCACCACTGTAATAAACGTTGTAACGAGTAAGCTGTATCTTGGGACAGTCTCACTGCTGTAATAAACGTTGTAACGAGTAAGCTGTATCTTGGGACAGTCTCACCACTGTAATAAACGTTGTAACGAGTAAGCTGTATCTTGGGACAGTCTCACTGCTGTAATAAACCTTGCAACGAGTAAGCTGTATCTTGGGACAGTCTCACCGCTGTAATAAACGTTGTAACGAGTAAGCTGTATCTTGGGACAGTCTCACTGCTGTAATAAACGTTGTAACGAGTAAGCTGTATCTTGGGACAGTCTCACCACTGTAATAAACGTTGTAACGAGTAAGCTGTATCTTGGGACAGTCTCACCACTGTAATAAACGTTGTAATGAGTAAGCTGTATCTTGGGACAGTCTCACTGCTGTAATAAACCTTGCAATGAGTAAGCTGTATCTTGGGACAGTCTGCAACTATAATCAACTTTGTAACGAGTAAGCTGTATCTTGGGACAGTCTCACCGCTGTAATAAACCTTGCAATGAGTAAGCTGTATCTTGGGACAGTCTCACTGCTGTAATAAACCTTGCAATGAGTAAGCTGTATCTTGGGACAGTCTGCAACTATAATCAACTTTGTAACGAGTAAGCTGTATCTTGGGACAGTCTCACTGCTGTAATAAACCTTGCAATGAGTAAGCTGTATCTTGGGACAGTCTCACTGCTGTAATAAACCTTGCAACGAGTAAGCTGTATCTTGGGACAGTCTGCAACTATAATCAACTTTGTAACGAGTAAGCTGTATCTTGGGACAGTCTCACTGCTGTAATAAACCTTGCAACGAGTAAGCTGTATCTTGGGACAGTCTGCAACTATAATCAACTTTGTAACGAGTAAGCTGTATCTTGGGACAGTCTCACTGCTGTAATAAACCTTGCAATGAGTAAGCTGTATCTTGGGACAGTCTCACTGCTGTAATAAACCTTGCAATGAGTAAGCTGTATCTTGGGACAGTCTCACTGCTGTAATAAACCTTGCAATGAGTAAGCTGTATCTTGGGACAGTCTCACTGCTGTAATAAACCTTGCAACGAGTAAGCTGTATCTTGGGACAGTCTGCAACTATAATCAACTTTGTAACGAGTAAGCTGTATCTTGGGACAGTCTCACTGCTGTAATAAACCTTGCAATGAGTAAGCTGTATCTTGGGACAGTCTCACTTAATAACTTGCAATGAGTAAGCTGTATCTTGGGACAGTCTCACTGCTGTAATAAACCTTGCAATGAGTAAGCTGTATCTTGGGACAGTCTCAGCTGTAATAAACCTTGCAACGAGTAAGCTGTATCTTGGGACAGTCTCACTGCTGTAATAAACCTTGCAATGAGTAAGCTGTATCTTGGGACAGTCTCACTGCTGTAATAAACCTTGCAATGAGTAAGCTGTATCTTGGGACAGTCTCACTGCTGTAATAAACCTTGCAACGAGTAAGCTGTATCTTGGGACAGTCTCACTTAATAAACCTTGCAATGAGTAAGCTGTATCTTGGGACAGTCTCACTGCTGTAATAAACCTTGCAATGAGTAAGCTGTATCTTGGGACAGTCTGCAACTATAATCAACTTTGTAACGAGTAAGCTGTATCTTGGGACAGTCTCACTGCTGTAATAAACCTTGCAATGAGTAAGCTGTATCTTGGGACAGTCTCACTGCTGTAATAAACCTTGCAATGAGTAAGCTGTATCTTGGGACAGTCTCACTGCTGTAATAAACCTTGCAATGAGTAAGCTGTATCTTGGGACAGTCTCACTGCTGTAATAAACCTTGCAACGAGTAAGCTGTATCTTGGGACAGTCTGCAACTATAATCAACTTTGTAACGAGTAAGCTGTATCTTGGGACAGTCTCACTGCTGTAATAAACCTTGCAACGAGTAAGCTGTATCTTGGGACAGTCTGCAACTATAATCAACTTTGTAACGAGTAAGCTGTATCTTGGGACAGTCTCACTGCTGTAATAAACCTTGCAATGAGTAAGCTGTATCTTGGGACAGTCTCACTGCTGTAATAAACCTTGCAATGAGTAAGCTGTATCTTGGGACAGTCTCACTGCTGTAATAAACCTTGCAATGAGTAAGCTGTATCTTGGGACAGTCTCACTGCTGTAATAAACCTTGCAATGAGTAAGCTGTATCTTGGGACAGTCTGCAACTATAATCAACTTTGTAACGAGTAAGCTGTATCTTGGGACAGTCTCACTGCTGTAATAAACCTTGCAATGAGTAAGCTGTATCTTGGGACAGTCTCACTGCTGTAATAAACCTTGCAATGAGTAAGCTGTATCTTGGGACAGTCTCACTGCTGTAATAAACCTTGCAATGAGTAAGCTGTATCTTGGGACAGTCTCAGCTGTAATAAACCTTGCAACGAGTAAGCTGTATCTTGGGACAGTCTCACTTAATAAACCTTGAAGAGTAAGCTGTATCTTGGGACAGTCTCACTGCTGTAATAAACCTTGCAATGAGTAAGCTGTATCTTGGGACAGTCTCACTTAATAAACCTTGAAGAGTAAGCTGTATCTTGGGACAGTCTCACTGCTGTAATAAACCTTGCAATGAGTAAGCTGTATCTTGGGACAGTCTCACTGCTGTAATAAACCTTGCAATGAGTAAGCTGTATCTTGGGACAGTCTCACTTAATAAACCTTGAAGAGTAAGCTGTATCTTGGGACAGTCTCACTGCTGTAATAAACCTTGCAATGAGTAAGCTGTATCTTGGGACAGTCTCACTTAATAAACCTTGAAGAGTAAGCTGTATCTTGGGACAGTCTCAGCTGTAATAAACCTTGCAAGAGTAAGCTGTATCTTGGGACAGTCTCACTGCTGTAATAAACCTTGCAATGAGTAAGCTGTATCTTGGGACAGTCTCAGCTGTAATAAACCTTGCAAGAGTAAGCTGTATCTTGGGACAGTCTCACTGCTGTAATAAACCTTGCAATGAGTAAGCTGTATCTTGGGACAGTCTCACTTAATAAACCTTGAACGAGTAAGCTGTATCTTGGGACAGTCTCACTGCTGTAATAAACCTTGCAATGAGTAAGCTGTATCTTGGGACAGTCTCACTTAATAAACCTTGAAGAGTAAGCTGTATCTTGGGACAGTCTCACCGCTGTAATAAACCTTGCAATGAGTAAGCTGTATCTTGGGACAGTCTCACTGCTGTAATAAACCTTGCAATGAGTAAGCTGTATCTTGGGACAGTCTCACTGCTGTAATAAACCTTGCAAGAGTAAGCTGTATCTTGGGACAGTCTCAACTATAATCAATTGAGTAAGCTGTATCTTGGGACAGTCTCACTGCTGTAATAAACCTTGCAAGAGTAAGCTGTATCTTGGGACAGTCTCAACTATAATCAACTTTGTAACGAGTAAGCTGTATCTTGGGACAGTCTCACTGCTGTAATAAACCTTGCAATGAGTAAGCTGTATCTTGGGACAGTCTCACTGCTGTAATAAACCTTGCAATGAGTAAGCTGTATCTTGGGACAGTCTCACTGCTGTAATAAACCTTGCAATGAGTAAGCTGTATCTTGGGACAGTCTCACTGCTGTAATAAACCTTGCAATGAGTAAGCTGTATCTTGGGACAAGTCTCACTAGCTGTAATAAACCTTGCAATGAGTAAGCTGTATCTTGGGACAGTCTCAGCTGTAATAAACCTTGCAATGAGTAAGCTGTATCTTGGGACAGTCTCACGCTGTAATAAACCTTGCAATGAGTAAGCTGTATCTTGGGACAGTCTCAGCTGTAATAAACCTTGCAATGAGTAAGCTGTATCTTGGGACAGTCTCACTGCTGTAATAAACCTTGCAATGAGTAAGCTGTATCTTGGGACAGTCTCACTGCTGTAATAAACCTTGCAATGAGTAAGCTGTATCTTGGGACAGTCTCACTTAATAAACCTTGAAGAGTAAGCTGTATCTTGGGACAGTCTCACTGCTGTAATAAACCTTGCAATGAGTAAGCTGTATCTTGGGACAGTCTGCAACTATAATCAACTTTGTAACGAGTAAGCTGTATCTTGGGACAGTCTCACTGCTGTAATAAACCTTGAATGAGTAAGCTGTATCTTGGGACAGTCTCACTGCTGTAATAAACCTTGCAATGAGTAAGCTGTATCTTGGGACAGTCTCACTGCTGTAATAAACCTTGCAATGAGTAAGCTGTATCTTGGGACAGTCTCACTGCTGTAATAAACCTTGCAATGAGTAAGCTGTATCTTGGGACAGTCTCACTGCTGTAATAAACCTTGCAATGAGTAAGCTGTATCTTGGGACAGTCTCACTTAATAAACCTTGAAGAGTAAGCTGTATCTTGGGACAGTCTCACTGCTGTAATAAACCTTGCAATGAGTAAGCTGTATCTTGGGACAGTCTCACGCTGTAATAAACCTTGCAATGAGTAAGCTGTATCTTGGGACAGTCTGCAACTATAATCAACTTTGTAACGAGTAAGCTGTATCTTGGGACAGTCTCACTGCTGTAATAAACCTTGCAATGAGTAAGCTGTATCTTGGGACAGTCTCACTGCTGTAATAAACCTTGCAATGAGTAAGCTGTATCTTGGGACAGTCTCACTGCTGTAATAAACCTTGCAATGAGTAAGCTGTATCTTGGGACAGTCTCACTGCTGTAATAAACCTTGCAATGAGTAAGCTGTATCTTGGGACAGTCTCACTGCTGTAATAAACCTTGCAATGAGTAAGCTGTATCTTGGGACAGTCTCAACTTAATAACTTTGAAGAGTAAGCTGTATCTTGGGACAGTCTCACTGCTGTTTAATAAACGCTTGCTAATTGAGTAAGCTGTATCTTGGGACAGTCTCACCCTGTAATAAACCTTGAAGAGTAAGCTGTATCTTGGGACAGTCCACTGCTAATAACTTCATGAGTAGCTTATCTGAAGTCCACTTTAATAACTGAAGAGTAAGCTGTATCTTGGGACAGTCTCACCGCTGTAATAAACCTTGCAATGAGTAAGCTGTATCTTGGGACAGTCTCACCGCTGTAATAAACCTTGCAATGAGTAAGCTGTATCTTGGGACAGTCTCACGCTGTAATAAACCTTGCAATGAGTAAGCTGTATCTTGGGACAGTCTCACTGCTGTAATAAACCTTGCAATGAGTAAGCTGTATCTTGGGACAGTCTCACTGCTGTAATAAACCTTGCAATGAGTAAGCTGTATCTTGGGACAGTCTCACGCTGTAATAAACCTTGCAATGAGTAAGCTGTATCTTGGGACAGTCTCACTGCTGTAATAAACCTTGCAATGAGTAAGCTGTATCTTGGGACAGTCTGCAACTATAATCAACTTTGTAACGAGTAAGCTGTATCTTGGGACAGTCTCACCGCTGTAATAAACCTTGCAATGAGTAAGCTGTATCTTGGGACAGTCTCACTGCTGTAATAAACCTTGCAATGAGTAAGCTGTATCTTGGGACAGTCTCACTGCTGTAATAAACCTTGCAATGAGTAAGCTGTATCTTGGGACAGTCTCACTGCTGTAATAAACCTTGCAACGAGTAAGCTGTATCTTGGGACAGTCTCACGCTGTAATAAACCTTGCAATGAGTAAGCTGTATCTTGGGACAGTCTCACTGCTGTAATAAACCTTGCAATGAGTAAGCTGTATCTTGGGACAGTCTCACTGCTGTAATAAACCTTGCAATGAGTAAGCTGTATCTTGGGACAGTCTCACTGCTGTAATAAACCTTGCAATGAGTAAGCTGTATCTTGGGACAGTCTCACGCTGTAATAAACCTTGCAACGAGTAAGCTGTATCTTGGGACAGTCTCACTGCTGTAATAAACCTTGCAATGAGTAAGCTGTATCTTGGGACAGTCTCACTGCTGTAATAAACCTTGCAATGAGTAAGCTGTATCTTGGGACAGTCTCACTGCTGTAATAAACCTTGCAACGAGTAAGCTGTATCTTGGGACAGTCTCACGCTGTAATAAACCTTGCAATGAGTAAGCTGTATCTTGGGACAGTCTCACGCTGTAATAAACCTTGCAACGAGTAAGCTGTATCTTGGGACAGTCTCACGCTGTAATAAACCTTGCAATGAGTAAGCTGTATCTTGGGACAGTCTCACTGCTGTAATAAACCTTGCAATGAGTAAGCTGTATCTTGGGACAGTCTCACTGCTGTAATAAACCTTGCAATGAGTAAGCTGTATCTTGGGACAGTCTCACTGCTGTAATAAACCTTGCAATGAGTAAGCTGTATCTTGGGACAGTCTCACTGCTGTAATAAACCTTGCAATGAGTAAGCTGTATCTTGGGACAGTCTCACTGCTGTAATAAACCTTGCAATGAGTAAGCTGTATCTTGGGACAGTCTCACTGCTGTAATAAACCTTGCAATGAGTAAGCTGTATCTTGGGACAGTCTCACTGCTGTAATAAACCTTGCAATGAGTAAGCTGTATCTTGGGACAGTCTCACTGCTGTAATAAACCTTGCAATGAGTAAGCTGTATCTTGGGACAGTCTCACTGCTGTAATAAACCTTGCAATGAGTAAGCTGTATCTTGGGACAGTCTCACTGCTGTAATAAACCTTGCAATGAGTAAGCTGTATCTTGGGACAGTCTCACTGCTGTAATAAACCTTGCAATGAGTAAGCTGTATCTTGGGACAGTCTCACTGCTGTAATAAACCTTGCAATGAGTAAGCTGTATCTTGGGACAGTCTCACTGCTGTAATAAACCTTGCAACGAGTAAGCTGTATCTTGGGACAGTCTCACTGCTGTAATAAACCTTGCAATGAGTAAGCTGTATCTTGGGACAGTCTCACTGCTGTAATAAACCTTGCAATGAGTAAGCTGTATCTTGGGACAGTCTCACTGCTGTAATAAACCTTGCAACGAGTAAGCTGTATCTTGGGACAGTCTCACCGCTGTAATAAACCTTGCAATGAGTAAGCTGTATCTTGGGACAGTCTCACTGCTGTAATAAACCTTGCAATGAGTAAGCTGTATCTTGGGACAGTCTGCATTTATCAATATACAATAAACCTTGCAATGAGTAAGTGTATCTTGGGACAGTCTCACTGCTGTATATGAAATCACTTGCATATTTGTAGTAAGCTGTATCTTGGGACAGTCTCACTGCTGTAATAAACCTTGCAAGAGTAAGTCTGTATCTTGGGACAGTCTGCAAGTGTAATAAACCTTGCAAGAGTAAGCTGTATCTTGGGACAGTCTCACTGCTGTAATAAACCTTGCAATGAGTAAGCTGTATCTTGGGACAGTTCACTTGTCGACCGCCACTTAATAAACCTTGCTAAGAGTAAGCTGTATCTTGGGACAGTCTCACTGCTGTAATAAACCTTGCAATGAGTAAGCTGTATCTTGGGACAGTCTCACTGCTGTAATAAACCTTGCAATGAGTAAGCTGTATCTTGGGACAGTCTCACTGCTGTAATAAACCTTGCAATGAGTAAGCTGTATCTTGGGACAGTCTGCAACTATAATCAACTTTGTAACGAGTAAGCTTTTATCTTTGGGACAGTCTCACTGCTGTAATAAACCTTGCAATGAGTAAGCTGTATCTTGGGACAGTCTCACTGCTGTAATAAACCTTGCAAGAGTAAGCTGTATCTTGGGACAGTCTGCAACTATAATCAACTTTGTAACGAGTAAGCTGTATCTTGGGACAGTCTCACTGCTGTAATAAACCTTGCAAGAGTAAGCTGTATCTTGGGACAGTCTCACTGTGTAATAAAACCCTTTCAAGAGGAAGCTGTATCTTGGGACAGTCTCACCGCTGTAATAAACCTTGTAATGAGTAAGCTGTATCTTGGGACAGTCTCACCACTGTAATAAACCTTGTAACGAGTAATCTGTATCTCGGCACAGTCACCACTGTAATACATATAAGTACTGAAATACAAAAGTCACCAAGGACATTATTTCTGAAACATATCGGTGGAAGTGTCCTGGTGTCATATTGTGATGTTGACAGTTTTCAATATACATGTATAAGACCACTGTGATGGTGTACTGTAATGGTTAAAAATGTTAGTGAAAAGGTTCCCTGAATATCCAAAAATTCACGCAAGTTTTATTCTGCTTTCTGCAGTGACATGCATGGCAGGAGCCTACATCAAAGACCACGTGTGTGTCAAGTGTCTAGTTGGCTACTACCAGGATCTGCCGGCCCAGACCTCGTGCAAAGGATGTCCAGACGGCTACACGACCTCTGACACAGGAACAGTGACTGCTACTGAGTGCAGTGGTGGGTGCTGAGAGTTCCAGTGTAGAGTTGTTAACTACATCATAGACTACATAGTTATCTTTCACTTGCTGTACCATTTCCTTATGCGACCCACTTGATGCCTAATGCTACCAGGTTCCTTTCTTAGTTGTTATATATGTCACTGCTCTGAAGTCCCTATATAAATCCCTATTCTTGTCTAATGGTGCTGCTTACCTGGGACTTGGATATGACGACACACCTGTTTCCTAGGCTTCTGCGTGGTGCATTCACTTTTAATGTACAATCAATCCACAGGATGCAGTAAACACGAGTTACCTTCTTATTGTATATTGCTTCCTATGATAATAATTTCACTTCTCATAAAACCATTTTCTCTGGTCAAACATCATCTCAACCTTTCTGGAAGAATTTACCCATGTGGCACTGATGTACTAACGTTATCTTAACAAAGCCACCCGCCACTCTCTGCAGTCATGTATGCTGCACACAGTTGAGTGGAATGAAACAACAGAGTGAATGAATGTATCCAAGGTTCACTACATCAGCACAACATCTAAACCTAGGTTCTGTTGATTGAGCCTCCAGTGATCTAATGTGTAAAGTGCTTTGAGCAATCCTGAGGATTGGATAATGCGCTATATAAGAACTTACCTTTACTTTTTTTTACTAACACCCCCAGCTTGGGTGTTTGGTGTTCTAATCACTGTCCCACGTGTTACGAGGCAGTTGCCCTTTCCTTCTTCTAGAAACTCCCACTAGATATGATGGTGCATTGGATTTAGATAGAATGTTTTGTAGATTAATTATCAGCCTGTACACACCAGCAGTTGTCAGGGTATGAATGGTTGATTAATTATCAGCCTGTACACACCAGCAGTTGTCAGGGTATGAGTGGTTGATTCATTATCAGCCTGTACACACCAACAGTTGTCAGGGTATGAGTGGTTGATTCATTATCAGCCTGTACACACCAGCAGTTGTCAGGGTATGAGTGGTTGATTCATTATCAGCCTGTACACACCAACAGTTGTCAGGGTATGAGTGGTTGATTCATTATCAGCCTGTACACACCAACAGTTGTCAGGGTATGAGTGGTTGATTCATTATCAGCCTGCATGTACACACCAGTAGTTGTCAGGGCATGAGTGGTTGATTCATTATCAGCCTGTACACACCAACAGTTGTCAGGGTATGAGTGGTTGATTCATTATCAGCCTGTACACACCAACAGTTGTCAGGGTATGAGTGGTTGATTCATTATCAGCCCTGTACACACCAAGTTGTCAGGGCATGAGTGGTTGATTCATTATCAGCCTGTACACACCAACAGTTGTCAGGGTATGAGTGGTTGATTCATTATCAGCCTGTACACACCAACAGTTGTCAGGGTATGAGTGGTTGATTCATTATCAGCCCTGTACACACCAGAGTTGTCAGGGATGAGTGGTTGATTCATTATCAGCCTGTACACACCAGCAGTTTGGGTTTAGTGGTTGATTCATTATCAGCCTGTACACACCAACAGTTGTCAGGGTATGAGTGGTTGATTCATTATCAGCCTGTACACACCAACAGTTGTCAGGGTATGAGTGGTTGATTCATTATCAGCCTGTACACACCAACAGTTGTCAGGGCATGAGTGGTTGATTCATTATCAGCCTGTACACACCAACAGTTGTCAGGGTATGAGTGGTTGATTCATTATCAGCCTGTACACACCAACGTTGTCAGGGTATGAGTGGTTGATTCATTATCAGCCTGTACACACCAACAGTTGTCAGGGCATGAGTGGTGGATTAATTATCAGCCTGTACACACCAACAGTTGTCAGGGTGTGAGTGGTTGATTCATTATCAGCCTGTACACACCAACAGTTGTCAGGGTATGAGTGGTTGATTCATTATCAGCCTGTACACACCAACAGTTGTCAGGGCATGAGTGGTGGATTAATTATCAGCCTGTACACACCAACAGTTGTCAGGGTGTGAGTGGTTGATTCATTATCAGCCTGTACACACCAGCAGTTGTCAGGGTATGAGTGGTTGTTTCATTATCAGCCTGTACACACCAACAGTTGTCAGGGCATGAGTGGTGGATTAATTATCAGCCTGTACACACCAACAGTTGTCAGGGTGTGAGTGGTTGATTCATTATCAGCCTGTACACACCAGCAGTTGTCAGGGTATGAGTGGTTGATTCATTATCAGCCTGTACACACCAACAGTTGTCAGGGTATGAGTGGTTGATTCATTATCAGCCTGTACACACCAACAGTTGTCAGGGCATGAGTGGTTGATTCATTATCAGCCTGTACACACCAAAGTTGTCAGGGCTGAGTGGTTGTTCATTATCAGCCTGTACACACCAACAGTTGTCAGGGTTGAGTGGTTGATTCATTATCAGCCTGTACACACCAAAGTTGTCAGGGTATGAGTGGTTGATTCATTATCAGCCTGTACACACCAACAGTTGTCAGGGCATGAGTGGTTGATTCATTATCAGCCTGTACACACCAACAGTTGTCAGGGTATGAGTGGTTGATTCATTATCAGCCTGTACACACCAACAGTTGTCAGGGTATGAGTGGTTGATTCATTATCAGCCTGTACACACCAACAGTTGTCAGGGTATGAGTGGTTGATTCATTATCAGCCTGTACACACCAACAGTTGTCAGGGTATGAATGGTTGATTCATTATCAGCCTGTACACACCAGCAGTTGTCAGGGTATGAGTGGTTGATTCATTATCAGCCTGTACACACCAACAGTTGTCAGGGTATGAGTGGTTGATTCATTATCAGCCTGTACACACCAGCAGTTGTCAGGGTATGAGTGGTTGATTCATTATCAGCCTGTACACACCAGCAGTTGTCAGGGCATGAGTGGTTGATTCATTATCAGCCTGTACACACCAGCAGTTGTCAGGGTATGAGTGGTTGGTTAATTATCAGCCTGTACACACCAACAGTTGTCAGGGCATGAGTGGTTGATTCATTATCAGCCTGTACACACCAGCAGTTGTCAGGGTATGAGTGGTTGGTTAATTATCAGCCTGTACACACCAGCAGTTGTCAGGGTATGAGTGGTTGATTCATTATCAGCCTGTACACACCAACAGTTGTCAGGGTATGAGTGGTTGATTCATTATCAGCCTGTACACACCAACAGTTGTCAGGGTATGAGTGGTTGATTCATTATCAGCCTGTACACACCAACAGTTGTCAGGGTATGAGTGGTTGATTCATTATCAGCCTGTACACACCAGCAGTTGTCAGGGTATGAGTGGTTGATTCATTATCAGCCTGTACACACCAGCAGTTGTCAGGGTATGAGTGGTTGATTCATTATCAGCCTGTACACACCAACAGTTGTCAGGGTATGAGTGGTTGATTCATTATCAGCCTGTACACACCAACAGTTGTCAGGGTATGAGTGGTTGATTCATTATCAGCCTGTACACACCAACAGTTGTCAGGGTATGAGTGGTTGATTCATTATCAGCCTGTACACACCAACAGTTGTCAGGGTATGAGTGGTTGATTCATTATCAGCCTGTACACACCAACAGTTGTCAGGGTATGAGTGGTTGATTCATTATCAGCCTGTACACACCAACAGTTGTCAGGGTTGAGTGGTTGATTCATTATCAGCCCGTACACCCAACAGTTGTCAGGGTATGAGTGGTTGATTCATTATCAGCCTGTACACGCCAACAGTTGTCAGGGTATGAGTGGTTGATTCATTATCAGCCTGTACACGCCAACAGTTGTCAGGGTATGAGTGGTTGATTCATTATCAGCCTGTACACGCCAACAGTTGTCAGGGTATGAGTGGTTGATTCATTATCAGCCTGTACACGCCAACAGTTGTCAGGGTATGAGTGGTTGTTGCTAAGAAACTGTAAACCCTCAGCTGCGTGTGTTTGTGTTTTCAGTGTTCCTTACAACATCACGTGATGGAGGACAGTTGTTCGGAATGGGTACGGTGACCTTATGATAACAATATCATATGATAATGTACAGTGTATTATGTAATTCAAATAATACTTGCATTATTGGTATAATTGAAGTATTTCAGGGAGAAAACTCTTCTTAGTTTTGAGAACAAGTCACATTTGCATATAATTCCCCAATGACAATTTATCAATGAACTTGATTTCTATTAAAAAAAAAACGAAATCTGTGAGAATGGCAACAATGTCTGAAATCAATGTGGCAGGTTACTTATTAAAAAATGCAGCAAGCACCATTAGTCCATAGAGCAGCATGTGTGGCAGACTGCTGATTGGCTCAAAATGTACATGATAAGAAAGACTGATAGTGTTTCTCATGATTTAAAAACAACACTCGTGTAATTTTTTTTTAATATTGTAATACCATAGTTCACCACTTGTTTAAAAAAGTCATCCTGGTTTGGGCAGTATTTTAGAAAGATCTTTTATCATGTTTTACCATTGAATCCGTATTTATTGCCTAATGAAAACCATTCACAATGTTGGGTTTTGCGTTATTACTGTGTGGGAATAGCAATGATGAATTCAGGCAATATTATGATGATTTAACAACATTGAACATCACATGTCTCTTTGGCATTTGTTTAATTATTTGAATGTTTTTTCTCATGTCCTTATAATATTCTGTGATAGTTCTGTTGAGCAACAGGAACAGAGCATTTGTAGGCAAACTGGAATGCTTGATGCTGACATGTGGTTTTTATTGCCCCCAGGTACGGCTATGACCATTGTGTGCAGCGTGGCAGTGTGTGTGGTTGTTGCCTTGGGCGCCGTTGCTGTTTACATCATCTACCAGAAGAACAAGTAAGTCACCTACTGTAACAACTGCAAGTGTCTGTCACTACCAAATCACAGGGATTGTGAAGTGATCTCGGAGGAGGTAAAACATCAGTTGCTTGAAGACTCCTCGACATTAAAATGTCATCTTTAAATCAGAGGCTGTTCAAATGTATGGAAGCATGACCTGAATAATGAAATAATGGCATTTCTCAGACTAACATGATATATACCGGTATATATATATATATAAAATTATATTTTATATACCCAGTATTTAAATATTTATATATACTTTTATGGCAATAATTTGGCACCGTGCCAGTTTCAAATTCTATATTTTATGATGGGGCCAAATTGCTGAGGTTCAATTGTTCTTCATAATGGTATGTTGTAATTACACAGATTTGTTTCACATACATTGCCTGTTAGCTGAACATTTACTTAAATTTGTTGCAGATACGTTTCCGTTGGGACCAATTCCAAGAGGTGTGACACACCTGACCGACCTCCAACACGTGTTGCATGGATCTAGTGACACACCTGACCGACCTCCATCACGTGTTGCATGGATCTAGTGACACACCTGACCGACCTCCATCACGTGTTGCATGGATCTAGTGACACACCTGACCGACCTCCAACACGTGTTGCATGGATCTAGTGACACACCTGACCGACCTCCATCACGTGTTGCATGGATCTAGTGACACACCTGACCGACCTCCATCACGTGTTGCATGGATCTAGTGACACACCTGACCGACCTCCATCATGTGTTGCATGGATCTAGTGACACACCTGACCGACCTCCATCACGTGTTGCATGGATCTAGTGACACACCTGGCAGACTTCCCACAGTTGCTACATGGACCTAATAACACACCTGACCGACCTCTACCATGTGCTGCATGGACCCAGTGACATGCTTGAATGACTCCCATGTTGCATGGACCCAGTGACACGCATGGCAGACCTGACATTCACATGTGCTGCTTTGGCATAAATCAATGTAAGATCTGTTGACAACAGATGACCACAGCACACAGACACATCCAAGACATGAATCAGATAGTGAATCACATCATCCCAGGCCAAGGGCAGTGACTACGTACACTACCCCTGTAGAGCTATGCATTGTATAGAGGTTGGCTGAGTCAACCCTGTAATTGACCTGGCTGTGCTAGCCATGGACACAGTGGCTAGCACACATCCAACTCACACCCTAGTTCCAAGACAAAGTCCTCGTGACGCAGGAATATATATATTTTTTTCCATTTAACCGTTCACACGAGTCATTGAGCCATGTAATCACATAATTAATCTACATTCAAACTCCACTGGAAATTGCCAGCAAGTGATATTGGTCGAGCTTATATTCATAATTTCACAAGGTGACGTGAGACTGATGCAACAGGTAGCGCCCCCTGGCAATTGAAGATGAACTGGCACTGTTTTCAATGCACATATAATAGATGTGTCAATTGCTTGAGATATTGATTTTCTAATAATGTGTGATGCTTTATTCACGAAAAACATATAGTATAAATCCAACAAATATCCAGTGTTTGCTTTAATAACAGGACATGTCAATCTTGAAGAATGTCAATTCATAAAAAAAACTGGCTAATAATGAATTACCAAGTTATACAAAATAAATGTATTATTCATTGCTCATGTATGGGGGCAAAATTTTGTTGTGCATTTGTTTTGAAAAAATATCCTGTTGTAAACTGTAATGTGATATTCTCAAATACTAACTGTATCCAATGAGAAAGCGGATCATACTCGTGTGGCACTGATGCAGGTTATGATGATGCACCTTTACCGTTTGTGGACACTGGTTTGTGTGCTTTCTGTATTTTGTGACGTTGCACATTGTTTTCATTTTGTTAGTTGAGAATGAGTACGAAATACCAGAACTGTCACATGTTTACCTGTAACATTACATACCTAACAGTTGTTTGTATTAAGAAAGATTACTGAAAATATGTGTTTCAATGTCTTTTGCAGTTAATTTGGGCATACATCATTGCAAATCTTGGTTTCAGTGTTGTTTATTTCTGCGCTTTTTCTTACACGACTGTTTCTGTAGTAGTTTTCCTGTATTGGCTGAAGCTTTATATTTTGGTAGAATGATAGATTACATTTTCATAGGTTTCATTCAAAACGTAAACAACTATCATCCTCATTGGTCATGTTTACATTATATGCCTATTTGTGAAAACGAAATATTAAATCAGTATGATAAAAACAACACTTGCCAACAAATTGCCTTAAAATAGTCTAACTGCTGTGTGTTTATTATTAATTTATATGTTGGTTATTAATGATTCTTTCAGTGATCTGCACAATAGTATTACTTTTGTGAAGTTGTGTGTGTAGCACCCCGAGTGTTGTTATAATAATATTTAAGAGAGACAGTTATATCATATCAAGATGCAGCTTTAGAATAAGCATAAGATCAAATGATAACACCTGAACAAGTTTACAACTAACGGAAATAACTACCGTGTTTGGTAAGGCTGACATCGTGTTTGTGATTCATACATAGATACAGAGTAACGTATGTTGGTGTTTACTCGGGCTGATCTTTGTGTTTGTGGTTTGAAAATAAATACTACGGCATGTAATGCCAGTTAAATTGTATTGATTGTGTGGGAAACAATAATAAACTGGTGTTATAGCAAAATGTACTGTTGTGTTACTTGGAATTATCAGGGATGGCAATTATCAATGGAATGTTCATTGTGATAACTAGATGATTGTCTGGTGGATTGTGTCATTTGCTGGTTAGTGTGCTTGTTGATTGTTGTACACAGCAAGTTCTTAATTATTACCCAAGGTTCGACATGACTACATAGGATTCAAAAGTGGGCTCTCTCGATTGAAAACGCAATGGTATAGCCACTGAATCACTTGACTTGCTGTCTGGTTGGTATTCTTGACTGTCTGGCTGACAGTTATATTGACTGGTTGTTTGCTAGTTCAGTGCCTACCACAACTGTAGGGTATTCATTCTGACAACATTGAACAATTACTGCAGCACTCATAATTGCACACCCACCATGTCAGCACACTGTCCTTTGAGCAGGAAACGTGGCATCATGTATGGAGTCAACGGAACGTAACCATCAAAAGGTAATTTCGATATAAAACAACATTGGAAACCTAATACCTTATATAAGACAAGTTCGGAAGGAATGTGTTGGGGATTTCAGTTCACAGTGTAATTATTCTACAGTAGCAAAGGAGCATAGCAGTAACTTGTTACTGAAAGATGTCATGATTCCTTTCAATTTAAAGTAGCATCTTTATTTGAGGGAAGGGATTGAAGAAAAAGAGCAAAGGATAGATGAGATGGAATTGGAAACTGTTGCTAGAGGAAATAGTGCATGAAGAGTGAAAAAAAGAAGATCAAATTGAAGAAGGATCTCGCAGCCAACCTGACAAAAAAAACCAGAAAGAGAACAACCGGGACAAACACAGGCCAGGTCATCCAGGTATGTCAGTGACATGCTTTTAGAAAGGTAGTCACACACATCATGCTGATCGTCCTGTATGGTGATAACACAGTTGCATTGGAGAGGCCAAGCAAACTCTATATATTATAAGCTTGGGGGTCAGTTCGGTTTGAATGGTATATATATATATATAATATATATATATATATATATACATACAAATATGTATGTATGTATTATATATGCACATGTATGTATGTATATGCAATATATATATATATACATATAGAGTTTGCTTGGATACATATATATATATATATTATATGTATATATATTTACATATTTTACTTATAAATATATATAATTCAAAACAAACTCGCTTAAAATAAATATTGACATGACAATGAAGTTTACCGACCTATATAGCTGGCAGTTCAACAGACATTTATAGAAGGCAGAAAGTAAAAAACTAAGAGAACAACGACATAATACTAAATAGACATGGACCCCTACATAACATCACCCTAATGCCGGCCACCATATTCCTCATGCTTCATCTCCCAAACGTACATGAAAAGGCCATGACAAATATTAATATAGTCACTCTAACAAAACAATAATTAAACATTCCAACCTTAAATTAACATGGATGATGTGGCGTTGGAGTTCTACCAGTAACTTCACAACATGTAACTTTGCTGCTCATTAAAATTTTTTTTTATAGGAAATTCCAATTACCAAGTGTAAAGTCGACTAGATAAATTGCCTTGGTAACAGTAAGGATTACAGCACAGGCAAATGCTTGGAGGAAAGTCGAAGGAGTTGTGGGAGATAGACGCATATCACCTAAACCTATTTATAATATATAGGAAAGGTGCTATGTTATCCCAGCATATATATATATAATATATATATGTATATATATATATATATAAGCATATATATATATATATATATATATATATATGTATATATAAGCATATATATATATATATATATGGCCTAGCGGTGCAGACACTGGCAGAGAAACAAGACGCCCAGAAATTGGAGAAAAAGGAAGACTGACATTGCTTTAAGAGAGATCTGGAAAGAGTGAGAGAAGAATGGAGAACAAGAGCAACATATTTAAGGAATTGGAGACTGTTTACATAGAACGTAATAACAGAAAAGTGAGGAAAGAGAAGAGGACGAATAATTGAATAAGTCGACGAAAATGGAAACCATGGTCATGGTGTCAATGTCGTCAAGTTCGATTAGTGTCTTGAATCGGATTCTCAATTCTAGTAAGAATTCGATCTTCTTTGATCCGATTTGTTTGGTATCTGCTCTTGGGTGCCTCTTGGTCATCAATTATTTCCTGTCCACCTCTACGTCCAGTTTGATGTTGCTCATAACCAGTCTGTGGTCACTTCCGGATGTTGACTTGGTTGACGAGGGCCGCACTAAAAGGCGGACCACAATTAGATACGCTCCATATTTACGTGGGGTGTCATTTACGTGCGTTGTTCTAATTGGCGCCTTATAGTTGGTGTTTTTACGGTGTTCTTGTGATGTTGAGATGTCTTTCAATAATAATATATGTGTAATAAGCAAATGTAACTACAGTACTATAAGTTAGCATATACAATGTTTGAAAGGCGAAATAACAATTCTTGGATTTGTTGTTTATTTGTTTGTTTTTATTTTAGCCAACACAGTAAGTATTCTTAGTATTACTATTTCACTACACCAATGACATCTCATATATATATATATATATATATATATATATATATATATATATATATATATATATATATATATATATATATATATATATATTTGTGTGTAATACAATGTATATACCATATGTATACCATGTTAAAAATAACACCACTAGAAGCGACAATATCCATATTTTTACTTTAAAAAGTTACTTATGCAAATAAATATAATAACAGTATTGGCAAATTAAACTCATTCAAATAACTGTTTCGTTTCAGTTGTTACAAACAACATGTATGTATATATATATATATATATATATATATATATATATATATATATATATATATATATATATATCCAGTACATACTACTTTCATATGAAGAGCCATCATGTCCTGCATATATAACATTTATATAATAAATCTTATCATGCATATGACTGTATATGGCCTACATTCATATTAATATTTTTAATGTTATTAAATTTATTTAAATATGTTGTATTTTATTACACCTTTATTAATATTTTTTTATGTTATTAAATTTATATTCAAATAGGTTTTTACTAATACTTTTATATTACTTTTCATATTTTTTATTTATATTTTAAGTTATACATTTTTTTAATTACTATACCTATAGGTCATATCAGTGTTATAATTTTAATGGGGGTGATCAAACGAATGTGATTCTAATAAGTAGCATAAGTACTAATGAGTCTCAGTACTAGTAATAACAACTAGGCCTATCATTAACGTACACTTGTGAAGAGATAATGTCCATCAACATTTTTCTGTTACTAAAGGGGTGCGTCAAGGAGGAATTTTCTCCCCTTTTTTGTGTTAAACAATGTAAATGCTGGATGCATAATAGGTTCCTCGTTAATTAACCATTTGATGTATGCTGATGATTTAGTGCTCATGGCACCTTCATCTATGGGTTTATCAATTTTATTATCTGTGTGTTCGGAGTATGGGATACAATAGATAGAACATGATATTAAATACAATAGTACCAAAAGTAACGTTATGATATTTTCTTGTAAAAAGTTCAAAGATATACACATTCCAAACGTTTTGCTAAATGGTGAAACATTGCCAAGGGTTAGTAAATATAAATATCTTAGGCATATTATCACAGAAGATCTGTGCGACAATGATGACATATCTAGGCAATACAAGAGAATTTATGCTCAGGGTAATGCCTTGATCCGAAAGTTTTACATGTGTACAGAATCTGTAAAATGTACTTTATTTAAATCCTACTGTACTTCATTATATATATGCCAGCTGCTACACAGCAGAGTCAATGAGAAAACTGTGTGTAGCATACAATAATGTGCTTAGATTTTTATGCAATGAACCTCGAGATTGTAGTGCGAGTTACATGTTTGTGTCAAGAGGCTTACCCACATGTAAAATGTTAATTAGAAAAAAATTGTATAGGTTTTTTTTATGTGTATAGCTAGATCGGGCAATGCAATATTACAGAGTATCATGAATAGTGATGCTCTGTATACTTCACCACTGTGTCGCCATTGGCGGAAAATGCTTTATTTATATAGTTATTAGTCATACTCTAGTTTTTTATATGGATGTAATGTTCCGGAATAAAGTTATTGAATTGAAATAGAATTCAGATGTCCTCACCAATGCCGGCACCCAATAACAAGTGTATAATGTACTCTGAAAACATATACCATTAGGCGAGTTGTTACATCAAAAGACAGCTAGCTAGATACAACGTCCATGATCTCAGTGAAGTACATTCTATTAAATAACCCTCAATAACACGAACTACTCACCCACCCACTAACAAATATGCAGCTATCAGTGCAATCCGAGATCAATCCACATATATGCCCTTTCACAGAAGATCAAAGAACATCAAAAGATGGCTGGAGCCGCAGAATTGCTCACCTGCCTGGTGACCGTTTCGGTATTCAATAACGGGAATTGGTGCCCTATGAACACATGTACCTTTAGGCGAGTCATTACAGCAAATATGACGCTGCCGTCTATCATCTATGACTATATGTGGGACTTCTGTTTTTGACTGAGCGAATACTCGTAGAGTTAATTACTAAGGCCTAACATTTTAATTTATTTCTAAGATTTTATAAATACAAGTAATACCATTCTGTATTACATTTAGAATTGTTAATACAACACAATAATAAAAGTCTCTAATATTTAAGATCGCACGCGCAAACAACAACAAAGCTTGTAAACATGGAGCGTGCCGATCGGTGGCATCTTTGTGAATGTGGTCTGCCGTTTCCGCGCGGTCTGCCAATTGTAGCTCGCCTTTTGGTTTGCCCCGTTGACGACTGTTATGTCTGTGACGATGTCTGGCCTGTTTGTTAGGATGTACTCAATTTCGGTCTTAGTTGCACAATTTGGGCTTTTCCACGTCCATCTACTCCCTGCTTTCTTCTGAAACATGGTATTCATGATTTTGTACTTTCTTTCTTAATGTTGCCATTTATACCAATTTGTCGCCTCTTTCGTTTCTCAAGCCCGTTGCGCCGTTTCCATAGGGTTTGTTCTTTTCACTGTTTGCGCATCGAAGTCACCCATCACCATCGTGTAGTGGTTTGATTTTCCTAACGTTTCATCCACGTCGTTGTAGAAACTATTTATTTCTTCTGAGTATCATGGTGCATATAATTGCACTATCTTTAGTTTGTAACGTTTTGTCAATCACAAAGCCATTATGTTCTGCTACTTTGGAGCTGATGCTGTTTACCCTCAATATAATAATATGGTCTTTCCATTTTCTGTTTATGAGAAAGCCTGCTCCTGCTTGGCCGTTCTTTGCCTTAGAATGGTGTCGTCTTCTCACTTCTCCGATCCCGATTACATCCCATACCAACCTGGTTTGCCTAAGTTACCCTTCGAATTCTCGTATGTGTTCATTTCTTAGTAATATTCTGACGTTGTACATTCGCTATCTTTAGTCTACTTACCCTCTTTCTGCGGCTCTTTTTGACCCAGAGATTCTATATATATATATATATATATATATATATATATATATATATATATATATATATATATATATATATATATATATATATATATATATATCATTATCACCCCCAAAGTCGGAGAGCATGGTCGTGAATATCGCACTGAACAGAGTAAGTGCCAACATACACCCTTGTTTTACCCCGTTGCTAATTGGGTAAGCAACGGAGGCATACACCGGAGCCTGCTAACCTTCGTGAAATTGTTTTATTATGCCGATGACCTTGTCTAGATAACCCAACTTTGTGATCATTTTCAAGAGGCTATCGCAGCTCATTGCTTCCAATACTTTGTTCCGATCGACACCGTTGACGTAGTCATCACGGCTCTGTTCCTGGTGTGATGTTATGCCAATTCAAATGCTTAGAACGATATATGCAGTTATGAGATGTGGGCTTGGGAGATGACGAGACTGTGGGTCGATCACTGTTATTCCTCTCATATGTAATCATAATAAATTGGTTTGTTCAGAATCTCTGGTGTCGAATCAGATACGTATGAATGCGAGATGAGTCAGACAATTCTATTACCCATAGGTCAAGTCAAAGACAACACGTTTCATGGTGGCAGCTACGGTTGAATCCGGCGCTTTCGAGTTTCGTAAATAAGTCAACACGCATCATCGACGCTGGCCAGGTTCGATTTGTTCTCAGAGCCGCCCCGCATGAACTGGTTAGCCACTGATCTACGTGCGGAGTTTCGTTCATTCCGTCAATACTGTGAACTAATTTTCAGTGGGCCCTTTGCTGAAAAAGGGCAGAGTGAACGAGTGACCTACATCCTGCTATGGGTAGAGCAGGAGGGTCTGCGAATGTACAACACTTGGGACCTCAGTGAAACTGAAAAGAAAGACGTTGAGGTTATTTGGGCTAAATTCCATGCTCTGATAGAACCCAAGTCTAATTAAAGGCTGAGTCGTTTTCATCTACAAAAATTCAGGCAGTTGAGCTCTGAGACAGTTGACGAGTTCATGACACGCTGCAAGACGCAGGCGCGTAAATGCAAGTTCCGTGATGCTACACAGACCGAGGAGAGGTTGATCGAACAGTTAGTAGTGGGTGTCCGACACGGGAAAGTGCAGGAAAAGCTATTGTGCCGTGATGACACGCTAACACTGGCTAATATGCAGCAGTTTTCAGGAGACGCTAGCAGCATCAGTCACGTCAGCCGGTCGCGGAGAACACATGAGCCAAGCGCATGTCGAGAGGAGGTTCCTACGTGCGCAAAATGTGGACGTCATCATGCGCCCACAGATCGGTGTCCAGCAGATGGCAGTAAGTGTAACGCATGTGGTAAACTAAATCACTGGCAGCGAGTATGTCGGCAGGCTACAGGTTGGACGTCTGGCGCTGGAGGAAGACGACATTCTTCTGGGCGACCAAGATCCCAAGCTAGGTCAAGACGAAGGACCAACCGAGATGAGCGCCAACGAGGTGGTGTCCACTCCATCAGTCATGACGCCAGATTCGACCAGCTCAGCGACAACTTCGAGCCGCTTGCTTTTAATACCGTTAACATCAATGCCGCCGAGAGGGACGAGGTATATGCGACTCTCAGGATCACGCTGAAAGACAGGCCTGACACCCCAGCGACACTTCGTGTCAAAGTCGACACAGGTGCGCAGGGTAACGTAATGCCGCTGAGAACGTTCCAATACATGTACTCGTCAAACATCGATACAGAAGGAATACCAGTGCCAGGAAGCCTTGAGCATCGAGACACGATCCTAACTGCCTACAACGGACAGCTGATCCGGCAGTACGGTACTACGAGACTAAAGTGTGTGCATGAGACAACCACACACGAAGCAGAGTTCTTTGTTGCTGACACGCCAGGTCCAGTGATCTTGGGACTACCTTCATGCCGCAAGCTTAACTTGGTAACCTTAAACTGTGCAGTCAGCGAACATCTACCGCCGTTGAACTCGAAGGAAGATCTCCAACGGCTGTATCCAGATTGTTTCAAGGGCATCGGCAAGTTCCGCGAAACGTTCCACATCACACTAGACCCTGCTATGACCCCAGTCGTACATGCGCCCAGACGATGTCCGAGCCACATCAAAGATGCCGTGAGGAATGAGATCAACCAGATGGTAGAACTCGGGGTGATCGAGAAGGTCGAGGAGCCTACAGATTGAGTATCTAGCATCGTATACAGCAGGCGCCGTTCTCATTCAACACGGGAAGCCCATCGCGCTTGCCAGCAAGTCCCTTAGTGATTGCGAACAGCGATACGCCAACATTGAACGTGAAATGCACGCAGTCGCCTTCGGCTGCGAGAGGTTCCACATGTATGTCTACGGAAAATCGTTCGTTCTCGAGACAGACCACAAACCTCTCGAGATGATCAACTTGAAGAACCTTGCAGCAGCACCGCAGAAATTACATAGAATGTTCCTGCGAGTACAACCGTATGACTTTGTGTTACGCTACAAGCCAGGAAAGCAGATGATGCTGGCCGACGCCATGTCAAGACAACCGAGTAGTGAGTCGACGCAGATCGACCTTGACATACAAGTGTCATTCGTACAGTTTTCAACGCAGAAACTACAGTCGATTAGAGAGGCGACACAGGCTGACGATGAACTGTGTGCGCTGAGAGCCGTCATCGTGGATGGATGGCCAGAGAGCCAACGCCACCTAGCTGCACCGTTGCGACCCTACTGGTCATGCCGAGACGAGTTGGCAGTTGAGGACGGCCTTATCATGAAGGACGACCGTCTGGTGATTCCCCTAAGTCTACAGGCGGAAGTGTTGAGCAAACTGCACGAGGCTCACCAGGGAATAGAGAAGACCCGGCTGCGAGCGAGGTCCTGTGTCTATTGGAAGTCGATCATCAAGGACATCGACGACATCGTGAGGAAGTGCGACGCGTGTCAACGATTACAGAAACGGCAGGCGCACGAGCCGCTGATGCAGCATGAGTTACCGACACGTTCGTGGCAGATCGTCGGCACAGACCTGTTCGCCATACGAGAGGACACGTATCTGCTCATCTGTGACTACTACTCGAAATTCCCTTTTGTTTACGGCATCGAGGGGAAGGTGACGAGTGACGCTATCATATCGAAGATGAGTGAGGTGTTTGCGGAGAATGGATCGCCAAACAAGGTTGTGAGCGACAACGGTGGACACCATAGCAGTCAGGCTTTTCGAAACTTCGCCGCCGTGTGGTGCTTTGACCATGTAACGTCCAGTCAGCACTTCCCACAATCGAATGGATTCATCGAACGTCAAGTTCAGAGGGGCAGCGAAGAAGCGAAGAAGGCAGCGATGTCGAGATCCAACACGCAGAAAGCACTGCTCGCTTTGAGATCCACACCAATCGACAGCCACTTACCGTCACCGGCAGAGATACTAAATGCCCGCAAGTACAAGTCAAACCTCCCCGTGATCATCAGAAATTATCACTGGTCGAGAGACGAGATCAGACGTCGTCTCGCCGAGAGGCAAGAAATCCAACGCCTCAACCACGATAAGCGAGCTATGCAACCACTTGCACCGCTAATATCAGGACAGGACGTTCGCGTGAGAGACACTCAGACAGACACCTGGCAGCCTGACAAGTTGATATCAATTGATGTACACCCGCGGTCGTACAACGTCAAGTCGTACCACCCCCGTGTAACGACCCGTTACCCCAGAAGAAGTCAGTCCGTTTCCAGCTCCCACAACCGGAACAACACACCAGCTCCGGAAGACGAGTGAAACGCCCACAACGTTTGGACCTGTAATTATGTTCATCATAGTTGTGTAGTCTATTCTTGTTACACGAACATTATGGGTTATAGTTTAGAATAATGTTCTGATTTCTTCTACATACGGACTTTAGTAAATTAGTTATTTGCCTTTCTTTTGTAAAAGAAGAGGGATGTGATGTTATGCCAATGCAAATGCATAGAACGATATATGCAGTTATGAGATGTGGGCTCGGGAGATGACGAGACTGGAGGTCGATCACTGTTATTCCTCTCTCACGTGTAGTCATAATAAATTGGCCTCAGGTGCAAATATCATGTCTCTGCTTCTGTGAAGCCACATTGACTCCTTGGAAGAAGAGAACCAATGCTCCAAATGGAGGACCAGGCTCTTTAGGAGTTCGCGAGAAAGGTTCTTCACGGGGAGATCTACGTTACTTGTCGCACTCTTGACGAGA
>JAODUO010000541.1:240000-242500 GCA_025642075.2 Ridgeia piscesae
CCGTCCGTCCGTCCGTCCGTCCGTCCGTCCGTCCGTCCGTCCGTCCGTCCGTCCGTCCGTCCGTCCGTCCGTCCGTCCGTCCGTCCGTCCGTCTGTCTCTATTTCTACCTTTCCCATTCCTTTCTCTCTCTCTCTCTCTCTCTCTCTCTCTCTCTCTCTCTCTCTCTCTCTCTCTCTCTCTCTCTCTCTCTCTCTCTCTCTCTCTCTCTCTCTCTCTCTCTCTTCTCTCTCTCCCTCCCTCCCTCCCTCCCTCCCTCCCTCCTCCCTCTCTCTCTCTCTGCACCACATTCTCATATATCTCCGCTCTCAACTTTGCCACGCCTGACTGCATTCAATGCGTGACATTAATATTTCCCGCCATTCCGCCGAGGCAGATGTATATATTACAATACACGATTGGATTATATCATATCCGAGACCGTCCAGCGACTTCTGTGCTTGCGCGAACGACGCTTCTCATTGGATTTAAATCTCCGTCGACGACGATGACCAAGTGTTGGTCCAGTGCAGTGTTCTGCGGCCTCTGGCTGGCCGCGATGACGTCAGGGACTGAGGCGATGGGGCCTGCCGTACCGGAGGCAGTGCGCGCCCTCCTCGAGCAGATCTTCGAGAAGAGCGTCGTGCCGAAGGAGATCTACACGTACGCTCACGTGCACGCTTCCAGCGGTCGAACCGAAACCTCCGGGTTCCCCATCCCAGACACGGCTGTCGTCCCGACCGACCCACACCCCCGTAAGTAGCACCAGCCGCTTGGCACCTCCAGTAGAACACGGTCCGACTCAAAGAGAGGTGGCATGTTCCGCTAAATGATAACAAATAGAAAGTTCGTCGAATCTCTCGTGTCTACAGAGTCAAACAAACAGAATGAATGACATTTTGAACGAAATTAATTTCAACAACAACTACAACAAGAACTTTTACACCATACATATACAATCCATACAATACGATGTTGGGGGGAGGTAAAAGAAGAGCAACACTTATAATGTTTACCCTTAACCATATCATATTTGATCGCAAGTAAATAGGGAACATTTAGTATTGAGAAAAAACTTACATAACAATACACAGTCTGAACGTTTGTGTTATCTTAGTTATGGAACGTTTTCGGCGAAACTGCTCCAACACATAATGATTGAGTAGTTTATATGTATAACACTTTTTGAACTAATGAACATTCCTACAACTACTCAGTGAATTATCGAGGGTGTTCCAAAGTTAAACTCCTTTAATATAAATACACATACTGTTTAGGTTGGTACGTGCATAGGTTTGTTTAAGCATACATTTATGCCTAGATGTATACAGTGATTCGTGTATTCTGAACAACTGTTATGCATTCATTGGTCACATATAACGATATGTCTTAAACATAGTCGTAGCAGTTTTTAGCTTGACTAAATCTTGTACTGCATGAACATGTACATTGTGAACAAAATATTTGCATTATCAAATCTTTTGGCAACACAAAGTAATCTTATAACCGTTTTCTGTAATAAAACTAAAAACGACTATTTGTAGCATATATGCTACCCCATATTTCAGCGCAATGAAAAGAGAATAATACAACATATGCAAACCATGTTTGTTAATCAAGAAGCTGACTCTGTATACAAATACTACAACACTTTGACAGTTTAGATCTTACTGATAAAATGAGATTTTTCCGGTCTAATTTGTCATCAATCGCTACACCTAAACAATTTGGAATTTACTCTGTTGATTAATTTTTTATGTATTTTAACACAAATATCTGCAGTCAATCTGCGATTTCTCTAATCCAATATTTATCATCCGAACAAGTTCATTTAATTCTCTATCATAACGTAATAGGTTTGTATTATCGGCGAATAAAATATACTTAAACACTTGTGAGATTTTACATAAATCATTTTGGTCAGAACCGAGAGCAGTAGTTGTGGAGATTCAGTATAAGCAATGCTTGAAATACATAATTATAACACAACGCAACCAAGATAAAAGCCCACAAATTACACACAAATAAAAAAGCACGAATACAATAAAATACTAAATAAGTAAACTTTATTAATAATAAAAATGGACCCATTCTCCTACCTAATGTAATGATCTAGGTTTGTGACACCCTGCCTTGAAGTTACCACAGCAGTTTTCGGCAATTCGAAAAATGAACGCGTGAATTAGTGAAAAATGGATTTCCTTGTTAAATTCTTAAACTCGTTGAAAGGCAACGTGCGATAGAACGTGAATTGACACCTAGTGGCGTGTCGTCGCATTGTTTCAGTGCCCCAGCCTCCGCCGCCACCCGTGACGGTCACACCCCCAGGTAGGTAACAGGTAACAGGGAGTCGACTTACATTGTGGTCTGGACTTCTCAATTTGAAGGTAACTCGATTAGTTCAAATGTGTTTTTATCACATTGGCTTAGCTTTCTCTATTAACTTTCATCGTTAATCATAGTTTCACCATCCTTATAAACGCCATCGAATATATTACATGCATACTTGTACATGCCCACACA
>JAODUO010000541.1:257500-265000 GCA_025642075.2 Ridgeia piscesae
GTGGAGCTTTCCACGGTACATGGTGTCATTACGCCGGACGAAGCACTGCAGGCGACACAAGCACCGAAGTTAGAAGACGGAGTCCAATGCAAGAAGAACCATCACGGTGAGTTAGAATGCTGGATGCGCGTCCGTACGGGGGTGGAACAATGCAACGAGAAGCCGTGTCAGAATGGCGCCTCGTGCGTGCCTGGCGCGCGGAGCTTTGTTTGCCGCTGCGCGAGTAAGTTCACGGGTCCACTATGCGTGAAGCTGCAGCCGTGCGCCAACACAACCTGCCAGAACGGCGGCTCGTGCGAACCGCTCGACACGGGCGGCATCCGGTGCGTGTGCGCGTTGGGCTTCTCGGGCGCGCGCTGCGAGGAGCAACACCCGTGCGCCACCCAGCCGTGCCAGAACGGCGGCTCGTGTGTCGAGCAGAACACGTCAACTGGCGGCATGTACGCGTGCTCCTGTGCTGCCGGGTTCCACGGTTTCAACTGCGAACTCGTCGACCCATGCCGCTGCGGCCCGTGTGCCAACGGAGGCACGTGCGAGACGTCGGGTGATGAATCGTTCAAGTGCAACTGCATGCCCGGGTACCTGGGCAGCCAGTGTCAGCGAGCGTCGCCCTGCCAGCGCAATCCGTGTTTCAACAGCGGATTGTGTCAGGAAATAGGTGGCGGCACCGACTTCCTGTGCATATGCGTCCGTGGTTACAAGGGACGTAACTGCGAGGTGACGCCCATCCAAGAGCCGCCACTGTTTGGTGATAGTTTCCACACGGCTGCACTCCCTGCCGGCGCTATAGCAGTGCCTCTGGTTGGTACAGAAGGAGGTATGTTGCCTTCTAACTCGATCAATTCGCCCATCAACTCCGCCGTCGGCGGCGGTCGCATTGCAGACGAAGAAGACGAAGAAGAACAAGTGTTCAACGTGGTCAGCACGATGACTGGCGGCCAGTCGTCGACGGAAGACTTACTTGCGACCATCGCCCGAGAGCGCATCGGAAAGATCAAGGCGAGGAAGTGGACCTTCGTCGTGATGATCATCGTCACACTGACCATAATTGCAGTGGCCACCACCATCGGTTGGGCGCTGACCACTCGCTTTGCGAGAGGGAAGAAGAAGAACGTGACGATCAACGAGGGGTCAGCGTTGTTGCGCAAGAAAAAGCGCAGAAAGAGCAGACACGATGTTAAGTCGGATTCTGATTCGGAGTCGGAGACGGGGTCAGTGGCGGGGTCCGACACAGAGTCGATCCCCGATTCTTCGCAAGGGTCGGATACGGACAGTGTATCAACCAAATCGAAAGGAAAGAAGGACAAGAAAGAGAAGTCTGAGAAAAAGGAGAAAGGGAAGAAAGAGGAAGGAGCAAAGGATGGTGAAGGGAAAGACAAAGGGGAGAAAGGAAAGAAGGAGAAAGGAGATAAAGGGAAAGACAAAAAGGAGAAAGGGGCGAAGGAGAAAGGAGACAAAGGGAAAGAGAAGAAGGGGAAAGGAGCGAAGGAGAAAGGGGATAAAGCGAATGACAAAAAAGAGAAAGGAAAAGAGAAAGGGAAAAAAGAGAAAAAAGCTAAGAAATAATGAAGACACGGAAGGCAGTTTCGTCGTGAGGAAAACGGCGTTGACGCCCAGAGATTGGTGACAGCGAACATAAAATGGATGACGTGAATACGTTACATAAGCTGAACATGCGCAGTTGTGAGTGAATATCCAGACATGATGATGTCACACCAGAGCCTGAAACTCGAATAATCATATGTTGTGAGCATTGGCCAGTGCCACGGACTCATCACTGGCTGCACTCGGCCGTGGTCGGCACGTGATATAGTTTGTTTGCTTAGTCGTCCACCTATGTTGCTATATGCACGAAAAAAAAAAATGACTACAAAGAAGACACCTCCTTCGTAAAACTCGTAACTTGGCCTTAATAATAATTGCATATTTTGCTGGTAAGAAACCACAGGAGTTTGCTGACAGGTTGTTGAGTGATCTGCATGCTCCATTTAACATGAGGCAGTCCGTTCCTCGCTGTATCTACTACAATAAACACACTGCGTAAGTATTATCAGATTGCGTTTAATCAACCTGAGACAGTGTTGACGACTTGACGTAAATTGTGCGCGGGCGAAAATCCTTAAATATAAGCACGTCCTATTTGTTTTGACACGGCATAAACACGGGATATGACCTCCCATATACGACCGTACTCAGTATTGTAAGAAGTCATTTCACCACGCACTGAAACACGCTGCCCCCAAAAGGCATTGGCTACCACCTGTGAATTCCACAAGTCTCAACTACCCTCCCCCTTTCTAGAACCCCTAACCCACTTAATTGTATGACTGTGATTGTTCTGTTCTTCAACCAAATAATGGTTGTCATTAGACAGGACATTCTCGATATGACCGACTAATTAAAGCCATTAATGTAAACATTTAATAGCTAAAATGATTAACATTATTTAACTTTAAGGATGACAGCAGGAGTAAACGCTTGGAGGAAAGTCGATGGGGTGATGGGAGACAGACGGATATCGCGTAAACTTAAAGGAAAGGCGCTCACTTTGTGTGGTACCCCGGTATATGTGTATGGCTTAGAAACGATGGTACTAACGGAGAAACAAGAGGAGAAGGTGCAGTTTTGCAACAACAAAAACTTGACAAGAAGAATTGTAGGAGTGAAGAGAGCTGATAAGAGAAGAATGGATGAATTGATAGTGGAGGTTGGAGTGAAGGAAAGTGTTAAGAAGAAACTGGTGAGGAGTGGGCTGATATGGCCTGGACATGTGGAATGAATGGGAGATGAAAACATTGCAAAGAGCACAGAAAGTGGAGGGAAAAGACGACGAGGAAGACCGAGAATGCAATGGAATGGACTGCCTTAGGAGAGATCTGGAAAGAGTGGGAGGAGAATGAAGAACAAATACAAACAATTGAAGACTGTTGATAGAGAACGCAGTGAGAGAAAAGTGAGGAGAGGAAAAAAGACGAAGAAAAGACGACAGTAACCATGGCCAACCTCACCCCTCACGACAGGGCCAATACGAGGAGAACAACAGACGTCAAAGTTCACGGAAGAACATTCGATGAAACCCATGGCTTTAGTGGTGCTGCGACTGACAACTAAACGATCCACTCAACACTGGTGTTGTTTTATCGTAGTCGTTGTGACTACACAAGACAGAGGACTGTCACCGCCGTCACGTTGCTGCAATTCATCAAACAGTGCGAACAATGCACGAGGAGAGATAATTGAAAATAATCGTCCTGTTCGATCGATGGCGGTAGTGTTGACAACGTGTTTAGTTGTCTCCGCTGCGACAAGGACTCCGGAGACTATCAGCCACACATGCTCGTTCTCGTGCGTACTAGTATACGGGGACGTGGTGCATGGCCAGTGACCACAGAACCAATGCTCGACATGAACTAAGGTGGCTATAGATTCCACCCAGCGCTCTTTCCAAACGTGGGTAATAGTGTCCGTTCCACTTGGCCCTGATACACCAGAACAACTGGTCATTTCCACCTGGTGTTCGTATCGAGGGGGGTAAAACAGGGACCCACATGAACTAACGTAATATTTAATGGTTAATTCATCATACCAACACGCGCATACGCATACACCACATACACGCACACACGTACAAACGCACACACACGCACGCACACACGCACACGCACGCACGCACGCACGCACACACGCACACACGCACACACGCACACACGCACACACGCACACACGCACACACGCACACACGCACACACGCACACACGCACACACGCACACACGCACACACGCACACACGCACACACGCACACACGCACACAACGACCACAGACACAACACAGCACACACGCACACACGCCACACGCACACACGCACACACGCACACACGACACACGCACACACGCACGACACACGCACACAGCACGCACACACACGCACACAGCACACACGCACACACGCACACACGCACACGCACACACGCACACCACACGCACACACGCACACGCACACACACACGCACACACGCACACACGCACACACGCACACACGCACACACGCACACACGCACACACGCACACACGCACACACGCACACACGCACACACGCACACACGCACACACGCACACACGCACACACGCACACACGACACACGCACACAGCACACACGCCACACACGCACACGCACACGCACGCACACAGCACACACGCACACACGCACACACGACACGCACACACGCACACACGCACACACGCACACACGCACACACGCACACACGCACACACGCACACGACACACGCACACACGCACACACGCACACACGCACACACGCACACACGCACACACACACACCACCCACACACACACACACGCACACACGCACACACGCACACACGCACACACGCACACACGCACACACGCACACACGCACACACGCACACACGCACACACGCACACACGCACACACGCACACACTCCAAATTACAGTCACATTCGCGCGTACGCACGTGCGCACGCACCACGTACGCACACACACACACACACACACACACACACACACACACACACACACACACACACACACACACACACACACACACACACATACACACACCATAATCTTGCAGTGTTATTCTGCCATCTTGTAACCAATCTTGTTCAGACATGCACCTGTACGTGCTGTTGTCTGACGGACATCCCCGGTGTTTGTGTCTGCACCTGTACGTGCTGTTGTCTGACGGACATCCCCGGTGTTTGTGTCTGCACCTGTACGTGCTACTGTATGACGGGCGTCCCCGGTGTTTGTGTCTGGGCCTGGAACAACATTAACCAGCCCAGCCCAAGTCGCGTTGACCATGCTCTTCTTCCGAAATGTCTGCCTTCATGTCATCAATGTGCGACGAGTTTCACCAGGTAACTTACCCGCACAGTGCTGACACTTTGGCGGCCTGCAGCGGCAACGGATTTAACGGTGCCGCTCTTTATCCATAATACATAAGCACGCGCTCGTTTTTACATTAGTAGTCGGCGCGCGCGCGAACACACACGGCATGTGGGCGAGCGCACGGATGCGTGCACGGGCGTGTCAGTGTTCACGTGCATGGCGTGTCCTGCATGTGCCGTCGATGTTGTGTCGCCGTTGATGACTATACCCTATTGCGAATCGCCGTCCTTTCGTTTGCGATTGTTGTCTGTCGCTGTTGGATTTCTTGAATGTTTAACGAAGGCGGCCGCCGGCAGCAGACGAGCAGGATACGTGTGTTATCGACGACGGCCCGGCCCGGTCGGCGAGACTCTCGAAGGACCTGACTAGAACCGACCATTATAACTCCCTTCTATTAGCTCGCAACATGGCTGCCCGCCGCCAGCACCGCTCGCACGCCATTCGCTGTTGGATGACGTGAGCGCGTCTCTAAGCTGGTGTGTCCGGGCTGAGACGAGCTGCAAGACCGTGTTGTAGTGACACTGTGTTGTAGCACCTCGGATTAGGTCTAAGGTGAAGCCTGGAGGGATTGTGTGTGTGTCTCGCACGGGATGACATCTATTGACAGGTGTTTTGTAGACGTCGGTTTGGCGGCGTCGTTGCTGTGACGTCACAGTTCTGACCGCAATGGAAACGGACCTGCGTTACGCGTGTGTCGTGGCACAGGCAGCCAACAGCACTTGGAAGGGCGAGTGCGATGCAACGGGTGCGGGAGGGACCAAAAGGCCTACGAATGATGATGGTACAACAACAACGGAAGGAGATCGGCAATGTCCCTGCCCAACAGGCGAGACAGAGGACGGAGCCGGGAAGGCCGAGGGCAGCGGAATGCCCACCGAGGGCGGCGTTAGAGGGCCGAAGACGGCGTCTGCGGACAGTAGCGACGCGCGAGTGAGTGAAGACGCGACCGTCATGCCGTGCACTGCGGCCGGCGTCGAAAGTCACCCTCACGTCGTCTCCGTGGCAACGGCAACGACGTTGCTACCGACGACGACGGTATCGCCACCTGGCGTCGCGACGTCCCCGGCGGCGTCAAACGTTTCGCGGTCGTCGAGCGAGCTGACGCGGGGCCGCTGTCTGCCGTCCCCCCTACACGCCGTCGTCTACTACCAGAACCGCTTCGTGACAATCGACGGCGTCACGGACTGTCCAGTGACGGCGGCACCCAACATCCGCCTGTCCACGCGCTCCACGTCCAACCTGCCGGCCATGAACGCCATCGAGCTTGACCTGACGGACTCGGCCGGACGTAAGCCGACGCATGGGCAGGCGGCGGCCAAGTTCGGACAGTCCGTGCTGGCCAAGTTGACCCGCCTCCTTCAGGACAACCGCATGGCGGCGGGGGACGCGGAGACGCCGCCGAAGAAGGAACAAGGACGGAGCAACCCTGTCCTTAGGAAGATCCTCAATATTATATTCCTCTCCACCGGCATCATCCTCCTGCTGGCCGTCGTCGTCGTCATCATCTACACGTCTATATGTGAGTGCTTCCTTTTCCATGATCCGTTAACTCAGTATTTACAGTCATGTAAATAGACGACAACTGTCGGGTCTATGTCATGTGACCACATGTATGCTCGTCTTGCAGCACGTGTTCTATGTAGGTAGATCGGTGTCATTAGCAGATGCAAGAAGGTCGTTTTGCACACGCGCGCCACTTGCAAATTGCGTGACTGTGTCCAGTACAAGTGGTCGCATTCTGACGCTGCAACTGCTCCACCAGTTGAAGACGCACCGGCGGATGCGACCACAAGAATATCAATCTACCGTAAAATTAAAAGAATTGCATTGAGCTTAAATTAGTCGCACATAGACTATGTCATTACTATTAGTAGATATCAACATAGCATCAACGTAGCATTTACATGACTGACGCTGATTGTTAAAGTTAAAATAAAGTCATTACGTTAGGTCTACTCGACAAGGCGTAGTCTGCCACCAGGAGACCGACTGTACGCACGTCCGAAAATACAAGTATTGACCTTTACATTAGACGAAAGGTGCTTCGTAATGCGCCAACTATAAAAGCACGGAACACTTAAGTTATTAAAACGACTTTTTCCCAAGCGACGCACTCTGGTAATTTTAGTCCCTTGATTCTAAAAAAAACCGCTCATTGGCATTTGCCGCGGTATACTCAGCGTAAACACCTCGACTCAAATGTGTCGCATATTGATGTACGACATCACTTGCCTGCGAGCGGAGACGCCGACGTGTGTTCAGCATCCAGGGTATGCATGCTGTAGCAATATTGTTGGAAGAACATAGGTTCTACTTAAAGGACGATTGCATTTGGAATGGAAATGACTGGAAGCGATAAACGTAGATCGCGCGAGGAACAGTCAAATTTGAAAGCAACCGCTATTGGAGGAAACAACAGCAGACATCGGGAAAAGCACATGAGATTGTACAATCCATGTCTCACAATATTATTTATAAATGATAACGTTTCGTGCAGCGACCCCGGTATTGCTACTGAGTTTCGCATTTCCGTTTAACCCAAAATAGGCCATTTCTTATTAACATA
>JAODUO010000541.1:270000-277500 GCA_025642075.2 Ridgeia piscesae
CACGCTACACAATGGAGGTGTTACACCGCTACACAATGGAGGTGTTACACCGCTACACAATGGAGGTGTTACAATGCTACACAATGGAGGTGTTACACCGCTACACAATGGAGGTGTTACACCGCTACACAATGGAGGTGTTACAACGCTACACAATGGAGGTGTTACAATGCTACACAATGGAGGTGTTACACCGCTACACAATGGAGGTGTTACACCGCTACACAATGGAGGTGTTACAATGCTACACAATGGAGGTGTTAAAACTGCTACACAATGGAGGTGTTACACCGCTACACAATGGAGGTGTTACACCGCTACACAATGGAGGTGTTACACCGCTACACAATGGAGGTGTTACAATGCTACACAATGGAGGTGTTACACCGCTACACAATGGAGGTGTTACACCGCTACACAATGGAGGTGTTACACCGCTACACAATGGAGGTGTTACAATGCTACACAATGGAGGTGTTACACCGCTACACAATGGAGGTGTTACACCGCTACACAATGGAGGTGTTACACCGCTACACAATGGAGGTGTTACAATGCTACACAATGGAGGTGTTACACCGCTACACAATGGAGGTGTTACAACGCTACACAATGGAGGTGTTACAATGCTACACAATGGAGGTGTTACAACGCTACACAATGGAGGTGTTACAATGCTACACAATGGCAGTGTTACAATGCTACACAATGGAGGGTTACAATGCTACACAATGGAGGTGTTACAATGCTACACAATGGAGGTGTTACAATGCTACACAATGGCAGTGTTACAATGCTACACAATGGAGGTGTTACAATGCTACACAATGGAGGTGTTACAATGCTACACAATGGCAGTGTTACAGTGCTACACAATGGAGGTGTTACAACGCTACACAATGGGAGGTGTTACAATGCTACACAATGGAGGTGATACAATGATACACAATGGAGGTGTTACAATGCTACACAATGGAGGAGTTACAATGCTACACAATGGAGGTGTTACAATGCTACACAATGGAGGTGTTACAATGCTACACAATGGAGGTGTTACAATGCTACACAATGGCAGTGTTACAGTGCTACACAATGGAGGTGTTACAACGCTACACAATGGGAGGTGTTACAATGCTACACAATGGAGGTGATACAATGATACACAATGGAGGTGTTACACCGCTACACAATGGAGGTGTTACACCGCTACACAATGGAGGTGTTACAATGCTACACAATGGAGGTGTTACACCGCTACACAATGGAGGTGTTACACGCTACACAATGGAGGTGTTACACGCTACACAATGGAGGTGTTACAATGCTACACAATGGAGGTGTTACACCGCTACACAATGGAGGTGTTACACCGCTACACAATGGAGGTGTTACACCGCTACACAATGGAGGTGTTACAATGCTACACAATGGAGGTGTTACACCGCTACACAATGGAGGTGTTACAACGCTACACAATGGAGGTGTTACACCGCTACACAATGGAGGTGTTACAATGCTACACAATGGAGGTGTTACAACGCTACACAATGGAGGTGTTACAATGCTACACAATGGCAGTGTTACAATGCTACACAATGGAGGAGTTACAATGCTACACAATGGAGGTGTTACAATGCTACACAATGGAGGTGTTACAATGCTACACAATGGCAGTGTTACAATGCTACACAATGGAGGTGTTACAATGCTACACAATGGAGGTGTTACAATGCTACACAATGGCAGTGTTACAGTGCTACACAATGGAGGTGTTACAACGCTACACAATGGGAGGTGTTACAATGCTACACAATGGAGGTGATACAATGATACACAATGGAGGTGTTACAATGCTACACAATGGAGGAGTTACAATGCTACACAATGGAGGTGTTACAATGCTACACAATGGAGGTGTTACAATGCTACACAATGGAGGTGTTACAATGCTACACTATGGAGGTGTTACAATGCTACACTATGGAGGTGTTACAATGCTACATAATGGAGGTGTTACAACGCTACACAATGGTGGTGTTAACATGCTACACAAAACTTGCCCCACAACTTAAGTGGTCGTCACATTGGCTCACAGTATGTAGTTATCAATAATTGAATGAGCTCACCGGATTGGCGCAAGTAAACGCTAAACGTATTTTTCATTCGTTCTCCCGCGAGATTACACCTAAACTAACGCTAGCGGCATAATGAATGTGGCCGAAGGGATTTATGAATTACTGTTGGTGTTTATGGAGCCGTGATGACAGAGTATGCGTGTGTGCGCGTGTGCGCGTGTGCGCGTGTGCGCGTGTGCGCGTGTGCGCGTGCGCGTGTGCGCGTGTGCGCGTGTGCGCGTGTGCGCGTGTGCGCGTGTGCGCGTGTGCGCGTGTGCGCGTGAGCGCGTGCGCGCGTGTGCGCGTGTGCGCGTGTGCGCGTGTGCGCGTGTGCGCGTGTGCGCGTGTGCGCGTGTGCGCGTGTGCGCGTGTGCGCGTGTGCGCGTGTGCGCGGGTGCGCGTGTGCGCGTGTGCGCGTGTGTGCGAGTGTGCGAGTATGCGAGTGTGCGTGTGTGTGCGTGTGTGTGCGTGTGTGTATAGTGTATGTTTGTGCGTGCGTGTATGCGCATATGCGTATGTGTGTGTATGTGCATGCTCATGCATGCTTGAGTGTGATTGTGTGATTGTGTGTTTATGTGTGTGTGAGTGCGTGTGGGTGGGTGTGTTATTGCGTTCGTGCGTGTGCGTATGTATGTATGTGATTGTGCGTACGTCCGTACGTGTGTTGTACGAAACGCTTTCGCTGTAATTTGGCCAGAGCAAACCGTGCACATTAAACTATTCTGTCGTTGTGTACGACAGCACTGACACGTCCAACGTACTCTACACAGACGTCACCACTTCGAGTGTCTATCAGTCGTACTCACCCAGTCACTGGCTGTTTCTCTTGATTCTGCCGCTCAATATCCTATGCCACTAATACCATTAGCCAAGGAATGATGGGTTAATTATATATATACATAATGTCGAGGTGTCTTAAACGCAGAACGTCTGATGAATTTCGATCGTTGTCCTGACGTCTGATATTTGTGTGCGATGCATAATGGATGAGAAAAGAGCCTGTTCTTTGAAAGCCTTCAGGGATCTTCTCGAACGATAAACTATGTAGACATTAGTAGTAGACGCACTGGTACAGTTATTCTGAGCTTTGGTACCAAATGAGACGGCATTATAATTTGGTCAAGAGAAAGTATATGTAAGGATTACCAATGACTCAGAGAACAACAACTGAGGACGTGGAGACAGATCCACCGGGACACCTCAAAGAACGGAACCACTCATATGGGAAGTGAAACACGTCGAGAGGGGGTTTCACAAACAAGGTATTCGTAGACGTCCTTAGAGTGCCACTGAGCTGTGGATGTTATCGCTGTTGTACGGCAGTCACAGAACACGCGTAGACAGACATGGACAAGGAGAGTCACAGGACGGCCACTGCTGCCACAACGACGACGTGGACGGTGACGGTGACGGTGACGGTGACGGTGACGGTGACGGTGACGGTGACGGTGACGGTGACGGTGACGGTGACGGTGACGGTGACGGTGACGGTGACGATGACGATGACGATGACGATGACGATGACGATGACGATGACGATGACGATGACGATGACGATGACGATGACGATGACGATGACGATGACGATGACGATGACGATGACGATGACGATGACGATGACGATGACGATGACGATGACGATGACGATGACGATGACGATGACGATGACGATGACGATGACGATGACGATGACGATGACGATGACGATGACGATGACGATGACGATGACGATGACGATGACGATGACGATGACGATGACGATGACGATGACGATGACGATGACGGGGACGGGGACGATGACGGGGACGATGACGGGGACGGGGACGGGGACGGGGACGATGACGGGACGATGAAGATGAAGATGAAGATGAAGATGAAGATGAAGATGAAGATGAAGATGAAGATGAAGATGAAGATGACGTGGACGATGACGATGACGTGGACGATGACGTGGACGATGACGTGGACGATGACGTGGACGATGACGTGGACGATAACGATGACGTGGACGATAACGATAACGATGACGTGGACGATGACGTGGACGATGACGATAACGTGGACGATGACGATGACGTGGATGATGACGTGGACGATGGCGTGGACGATGACGATGACGATGACGATGACGGGGACGATGAAGATGACGTGGACGATGACGTGGACGATGATGGTAATTAGTTTATCACAAACAGTATTTACTCCTCATTAGCCACATTGTTGGTTACCAATGACATAATATGTCAACCGTGCCCAGGCAATGGTCACAATAGAACTGGACAGTGCGCGAAATGTACATTCCTGCAAAGAGGAGACGACGTTCGTTGACAACCACCTGACAGATTAAACGTCCTGGTCGGGCTGTGGGAGATCTGGTGTTTAACAATATTAGTATTCTTTATAAGCGTTTTTCGTACACAAAACGCCCCCTCGTGTGTTAGAATAACACGCTGGAAACAAATCGAGACAACGCGATATTGTAAAAAGTGTCATTTCACATGCCGGATGTCAACAGCTGTCACCTGTTACACATCAACAGCAACTATGGTGGAATCGTCTCATGTGTGTCGCTGATAAAATGAATGATTCCTGGAAATAGCGATACATCGCATCACGTGGGTAGTTCGTAACATTGGGATTCCGACCCACCGCTGGGTTCGCTGACATTTCGCGGATGAGCGAAGGATGAGTTGATGTATGCGGACCAACAGAATGGCTGACGCGAAGTAGCGAGTATTTTATTTCCCGTGCCTGGCCGTCGTTGTCCGAGAGACCGACTCACACTGCACCGTCCACGTGGGTCGAGTCGGGCCTCATCAGCGCTGTCGCTGACACAGTATTCCACACACACACACACGCACCACACACACACACACACACACACACACACCACACACACACACACACACACACACAGCACGCACGCACGCACGCACACACGCACCGCGCGCGCGCGTGCGTGCGTGCGTGCGTGTGTGTGTGAGGACACATTGGTCGTTGGCGAGGAAAGACGTTTACCAAACAGGATTGTTTAAACGGGGATATTCTTTGAGTGTTTCATACAACAAGTTCACCTGTTTATCTGTGGTTTTCGACTGCTCTGGGGAAGCTGTACAAGACAACAGCCGGTAGATGGCGACTATGCACAGTACAACATCGTTGAAACCTGACTTTCGATTCTCAATTTTCGCTGTCACTGTGTTAAATGATTCCAAATAATCGGCTTAAATACACAATTTATTCAAACACGATGTCAGCTCAAATACGAAACCTGCTCAAATAAGCACTCGCTATCATGTGTGAGCTTGTGCTGCCCCTTGCGAACTATGCTATCTATCCTCTTTCGTGAGTTACTCGAGAAATAACGCGAAGTCGGACTGTTATTTGTTGTTTTGTAATACGCCTTGTTTATGATGTGGAACAATATAACGTATAATATTAGGAAGAAACCGAGCTTGTGGCTATACATTTAAACTATAGTTCAAAGTTATGTGTATGTGAACAACTTGAATTCCAAGTAAAAATTCTGATTATGCACCTAGTAATTTCTACTCATTTCAACGTTTCAGCCACCATCGGCAACCTTCTTCAGGACCTGAATTGTCACTGCTCGCTAGATGGCGTGGCGAGCAGACTGTCCCACACGTGACTTAATCTGTAGCCCCCCTCATCTCTGTTCATAGTTGGTACCGTCTTCCTAATCCAGATGGCTTCTTTTAACCAACGCGCACACCTGTTCGTCTCTTTATCCACCACTTTCGTTCGCTCCCAGTCTATCACACAGTTGTGTCTTGTTCACATGGTCGGTTATTGCCGATTAAAAAAATTGTATTACTGTTTTGAGGGGTTTTATTATTATTTTGAGATCAGGATAACTCATTTAAACTTATCTTTTAAAGGCTATTACACAAATCTGAATTCAGTGTTAAATGACCCCATGCGTCGTTATGTCCCGTACCTGTTCTGTCTAATATCTTATTTGGTATTGTTCCACATGATAAATATGGCAATTACAAAACAGCAAAACCAGTCGGAATTTCTGCAGTAATTCACGAAACTAAGTCTGAGCCTAAAATTCCAGTTTGTGTATTTCGCAAGGGGAAGCACTGGCTTAACGTGCTTGTTTGTGTATATTTCGTATTTGAGCATACTTTGTATTTGAGCATATTTCGTATTTGAGCATACTTTGTATTTGAGCATATTTCGAATTTGAGCAGACTTTGTATTTGAGCATATTTCGAATTTGAGCAGACTTTGTATTTGAGCAGACTTTGTATTTGAGTAGATTTTATATTTGAGCAGATTATTTGCAATAATCTAGCACAATGACAGCGAAAATAGAAAATGGAAGGTCACATTTCATAGATGTTGCAATGTGTATAAATGGCCCTAATATCGTTCCATAGGTCAGTCACTCAGCGCAGGCGTGTGACGTGTTGTTGTCCCCCATGCAGACAACGTCACAGACAACCCGCAGATATTAGCCACAAGGGACATCTAGCCGCCCGAAAATGCATAGTATAATAATAATAACAGTTTATTTCACTCTCTCTGGGCAATCATAGAGATTGAAATGGGTACATAAAACATGCAAAGTATATTTGTTAAAATAGATTCAAATAATATATAATTTAGGACATTAGCGTACATATAAATTATAATGTAGAGAATATACGGTATGTATCTGTAAAAGTAATTAAAATAATGTAAGACATTAAAACATATTTTAGGTCATTATTTTACTAAACTTATAAAAACACAATAAATAGTTTAAAACATTAAAATAAATAGATATACAAATTAATTAAGGCTTTACAATATTTTACACATATCCCTATCAGAATGCACGAACGTTTCTTAAGAGTCAGTGTGAGTTCTTTTGGTTGAACAGACACCAGTTAATGAAACAGTTCTGGGTCCTGTTGGTTTTTACTCTGGGTAAAAAGTATCGAGTGCGGCATCGTGTATTGTGTGTTGTAGTCCTTGGTTTTGGTAATAGTTTATGCAGTTTGTGCTGCGGCTGTTCGATTTGTGTGAAGAAATGTTCACATAACTGCGCACGTCTTTGTTTCAGAGAACTCAGGTGTGCATTCGCTAATGCTTCGATATAGGGAGTGTTCGGGTATATGATGTTCATAGCATGTCTTTGTACTCGATCCATATCACTTTGGAGATCCAATGTGAGTGAGGTCGACCACACTGGACATGCATATTCCAGAGTAAGCCGGACCACCGTTATATATACTGTCAGAAGGTCTTCAACGGGAATGTCTGATCGTTTGAGTTGTAGCAGTAGAAACAGCCTCTTGCCTCCTTTTCGTGTTATTTCATCAACGTGTACGTTCCAGGTCAGGTTGCTGGTGATGGTAATGACAAGTAGCTTCGC
>JAODUO010000541.1:282500-290000 GCA_025642075.2 Ridgeia piscesae
GGTGCTCTCTCTTGGTTCAATGTGTTGACAATGTACAACGTGGTCTTCCTTCTACACGTAGGTGCTCTCTCTTGGTTCAATGTGATGACAATGTCCAACTTGGTCTTCCTTCTACACGTAGATGCTCTCTCTTGGTTCAATGTGTTGACAATGTACAACTTGGTCTTCCTTCTACACGTAGATGCTCTCTCTTGGTTCAATGTGATGACAATGTCCAACTTGGTCTTCCTTCTACACGTAGATGCTCTCTCTTGGTTCAATGTGTTGACAATGTACAACTTGGTCTTCCTTCTACACGTAGATGCTCTCTCTTGGTTCAATGTGTTGACAATGTCCAACTTGGTCTTCCTTCTACACGTAGATGCTCTCTCTTGGTTCAATGTGTTGACAATGTACAACTTGGTCTTCCTTCTACACGTAGGTGCTCTCTCTTGGTTCAATGTGTTGACAATGTACAACTTGGTCTTGCTTCTACATGTAGGTGCTCTCTCTTGGTTCAATGTGTTGACAATGTACAACTTGGTCTTCCTTCTACACGTAGATGCTCTCTCTTGGTTCAATGCGATGACAATGTACAACTTGGTCTTCCTTCTGCACGTAGATGCTCTCTCTTGGTTTCAATGTGTTGACAATGTACAACTTGGTCTTCCTTCCTGACGTAGGTGCTCTCTCTTGGTTCAATGTGTTGACAATGTACAACTTGGTCTTCCTTCTACACGTAGGTGCTCTCTCTTGGTTCAATGTGTTGACAATGTACAACTTGGTCTTCCTTCTGCACGTAGATGCTCTCTCTTGTTTCAATGTGTTGACAATGTACAACTTGGTCTTCCTTCCTGACGTAGGTGCTCTCTCTTGGTTCAATGTGTTGACAATGTACAACTTGGTCTTCCTTCCTGACGTAGGTGCTCTCTCTTGGTTCAATGTGTTGACAATGTCCAACTTGGTCTTCCTTCTACACGTAGGTGCTCTCTCTTGTTTCAATGTGTTGACAATGTACAACTTGGTCTTCCTTCCTGACGTAGATGCTCTCTCTTGGTTCAATGTGTTGACAATGTACAACTTGGTGTTCCTTCTACACGTAGGTGCTCTCTCTTGTTTCAATGTGTTGACAATGTACAACTTGGTCTTCCTTCTGCACGTAGATGCTCTCTCTTGTTTCAATGTGTTGACAATGTACAACTTGGTCTTCCTTCTGCACGTAGGTGCTCTCTTTTGGTCCAATGTGTTGACAATGTACAACTTGATCTTCCTTCCTGACGTAGGTGCTCTCTCTTGGTTCAATGTGTTGACAATGTACGATTCTTTAACTTGGTCTTCCTTCTACACGTAGATGCTCTCTTGGTTCAATGTGTTCACAATGTACGATTCTTTAACTTGGTCTTCCTTCCTCACGTAGATGCTCTCTCTTGGTTCAATGTGTTCACAATGTACAACTTGGTCTTCCTTCTACACGTAGATGCTGTCTCACGTTTCAATGTGTTCACAATGGTCGATTCTTTAACTTGGTCTTCCTTGTACACGTAGCTGCTCTCTCCTGGTTCAATGTGTTCACAATGTACAACATGGTCTTCCTTCTGCACGTAGCTGCTCTCTCTTGGTTCAATGTGTTCACAATGAACAACTTGGTCTTCCTTCTACACGTAGGTGCTCTCTCTTGGTTCAATGTGTTCACAATGTACAACTTGATCTTCCTTCTACATGTAGGTGCTCTCTTTTGGTCCAATGTGTTGACAATGTACAACTTGGTCTTCCTTCTGCACGTAGATGCTCTCTCTTGGTTCAATGTGTTGACAATGTACAACTTGGTCTTCCTTCTACACGTAGATGCTCTCTCTTGGTTCAATGTGTTGACAATGTACAACTTGGTCTTCCTTCTACACGTAGATGCTCTCTCTTGGTTCAATGTGTTCACAATGTACAACTTGGTCTTCCTTGTACACGTAGCTGCTGTCTCACGTTTCAATGTGTTCACAATGGTCGATTCTTTAACTTGGTCTTCCTTGTACACGTAGCTGCTCTCTCCTGGTTCAATGTGTTGACAATGTACAACATGGTCTTCCTTCTGCACGTAGCTGCTCTCTCTTGGTTCAATGTGTTCACAATGAACAACTTGGTCTTCCTTCTACACGTAGGTGCTCTCTCTTGGTTCAATGTGTTGACAATGTACAACTTGGTCTTCCTTCTACACGTAGATGCTCTCTCTTGGTTCAATGTATTGACAATGTCCAACTTGGTCTTCCTTCTACACGTAGATGCTCTCTCTTGGTTCAATGTGTTGACAATGTACAACTTGGTCTTCCTTCTACACGTAGATGCTCTCTCTTGGTTCAATGTGTTGACAATGTACAACTTGGTCTTCCTTCTACACGTAGATGCTCTCTCTTGGTTCAATGTGTTCACAATGTACTATTCTTTTCGTAGACCAAGACAACAACAACAACAGCAACGACGACAACGCAAGTAGTAGTGGCCGACGACAACAGGACAGTGTTGTCACCGTCGGCCGCATCTCGTCAACAAGAGGTCTGCTCGTTCAGTACATCCTATATAATCTTTTCAACTATCTTCTTCTCTTTCTCAATGTTCTTCGTTGGCACCCTGAGCGCCTCCAAAACCCCATTCGTTCCCCTGTAGACGAGAACAAACATCCAGCTATACATAACACCTAAGGACCTTCTTCAGACTCAACGAAAACAACATTTCCCATAACCACGATGTGCAACCACACATCCTCGATCTACTTTAGAGGGGCTACTCCTACACAAAGCCCCGTCATCACACCGGAGTGGCCAAGACGCCGGGTACCGGGACTTAACGTCTTTCTCGGGAGCTCTTCATTCATGCTTTTGCTTTTAATTTTCACAGATATTATTTTCTCCAATTACCGTATTGTTTGTTCTTGTTGTGTTGGCGGTTACTAGCAAATCATTTTACTATGAACAAACGTTCCGCTTTATAAATGTTGCTCATTAATTGTCATTCACTTTATATTTGTATTTGCTAAATCAGTTTCGGTTGTAATACAGTTATTGTCATACTATATGTCTATTGTAGTGTGTACAAATTATACCGCTTTGTGAACGTTTGCAATTGAAGACCAACAGTCATTGACTACAAACGTTGGTGTTCTTTCAGAACTATTCCCGGAGTCTGTGGACACGATACGGCGGCGCGACGGTGTGTACGTGGTGCACAAGCCCTAGACGCGGGAGAGTTGAGGCACTGGACTACGACTGTCAGACACTGACGGATGTCGAGTACCGGGGATACACAATACTCACCAGTAAGCAAGAGAACAATGAACTCTTTCACGGTGGATGACTGGAAACTGTTGCGATATGCCGGTGAAGTGTCGAAGGATTACAACATGTTGTTCGAAGAACGTACAGGGTATTGTTTTGGTGAAAGAGCAAACTTTACAACTGTGTGCTATGTACACAACACATTGATCTCAATGTTAGTCTTCTGTAAAAAAATTCTTATCTGTGAAAACATTCAAACGCGACATGTGTAATTCAGTTTATGATGATGATGATGATGATGATGATGATGATGATGATGATGATGATGATGATGATGATGATGATGATGATGATGATGATGTGTGTGTGTGTGTGTGTGTGTGTGTGTGTGTGTGTGTGTGTGTGTGTGTGTGTGTGGTGTGTTTTGTTTGCGTGTGTGTGTGTGTGTGTGTGTGTGTTTATGCGCGCGTGTGTGTGTTTGTGTGCGTGTGTGTGCGCGCGCGTGTTTGTATATGTGTATGTGCACAAGTGTACGTTTGTGGATATGTGTATTATAGGTCAGCGTGTGCGTATTTGCGCGCGTGTATAGTGTATGGGTGTAATATGAGATAAGTGTGTTGTGTGTGCATGCGTTTGTATGTGTGTGTGTGTGTGTGTGTGTGTGTGTGTGTGTGTGTGTGTGTGTGTGTGTGTGTGTGTGTGTGTGTGTGTGTAGTATTTTGTTTTGTTATATATATATATATATATATATATATATATATATATATATATATATATTATGTACTTGCTTAGCTAGAACCAAACTATGTGTGAAAGACGTCCAAGTTCCAATACAGCAATTCGCTTCTGAAATAAAATAACTATTGCGAATGGTGTTAGCACGTTATCTTTATTACACCAAGGATAAATAAACAAAGGTGAACAATTACTGCGAACACAACACTCAGTGACTCCCTCTGAAGGGTGATTCACCTTTCTATTGATCTAGTTTCCTTTCTTCTTCTTCTTCTTCTTCTTCTTCTTCTTCTTCTTCTTCTTCTTCTTCTTCTTCTTCTTCTTCTTCTTCTTCTTCTTCTTCTTCTTCTTCTTCTTCTTCTTCTTCTTCTTCTTCTTCTTCTTCTTCTTCTTCTTCTTCTTCTTCTTCTTCTTCTTCTTCTTCTTCTTCTTCTTCTTCTTCTTCTTCTTCTTCTTCTTCTTCTTCTTCTTCTTCTTCTTCTTCTTCTTCTTCTTCTTCTTCTTCTTCTTCTTCTTCTTCTTCTTCTTCTTCTTCTTCTTCTTCTTCTTCTTCTTCTTCTTCTTCTTCTTCTTCTTCTTCTTCTTCTTCTTCTTCTTCTTCTTCTTCTTCTTCTTTTTTCTTCTTCTTCTTCTTCTTCTTCTTCTTCTTCTTCTTCTTCTTCTTCTTCTTCTTTTCTTCTTCTTCTTCTTCTTCTTCTTCTTCTTCTTCTTCTTCTTCTTCTTCTTCTTCTTCTTCTTCTTCTTCTTCTTCTTCTTCTTCTTCTTCTTCTTCTTCTTCTTCTTCTTCTTCTTCTTCTTCTTCTTCTTCTTCTTCTTCTTCTTCTTCTTCTTCTTCTTCTTCTTCTTCTTCTTCTTCTTCTTCTTCTTCTTCTTCTTCTTCTTCTTTTCCTTCTTCTTCTTCTTCTTCTTCTTTCCTTCTCTTTTCTTCTTTTCTTCTTCTTCTTCTTCTTCTTCTTCTTTTCTTCTTTTCTTCTTCTTCTTCTTCTTCTTCTTCTTCTTCTTCTTCTTCTTCTTCTTCTTCTTCTTCTTCTTCTTCTTCTTCTTCTTCTTCTTCTTCTTCTTCTTCTTCTCTCTCTGTTAACATATAGGACTTAGTTTTGTTTTGGTCGTAATAATCGAACTGTCCGGAAATAGCGTATTTCAGTTATATTGTCCGAAGGATTATTACAAACAGAAGCAGTGGAACACTTTGCCGGTGACAATGATCACGGAAATCATGAATTTTAATCGATTATTATGGTGGTTGCCATGGCAATAGCGGCAAGTACTTGTGTTTGGCGATCTTGACTAATAATGAACAGTGCCAGTTTTCGCGCAGTACAACCTGTTTGGGCCAAACGTATACATGTGTTATGATTATGTGCATTTAGACAACTTGTCAGATATAAGTGCTTATCGAAACCACAACGTACAGCAATGTAAAACGCAAATCCCGTAAAAGACACATACAGCTTAGCATCGTGTCGATTATCTGCACTACGTAAATCGCTATGTGCCTATGATAGTGTGATAAACTCAATATTAAACCGGACATTTAAGATAGGAAACGTATAACATAAGATATTTATGAACTGATTTTCCTAATATTCATCAGTCGGAAGCTACAACTGTCATCCATCGTTAGAATATTATTCTTGTGTCCAGTCCCCAATTAGTCTCGCTTACTCCCCAATAAGCTCCAGTCGCGCGGAGTCACGCCATGTATCGTGACCCACTTGCAGGCCCTATACGAAATAAGACGTTCTTTCATGTCCACGCTCGCCAGATGGCGCTGCTGACCGGTGTCAGCCAGGTCTAAATACCAGTGGCAGATCGCTTTACGGCTGAACGAATGCGTAACAGTGCTGGGACTCCTGGATGTCGAATACGTTGCTGGCACATCTTGGAATTGATGCGCGGGTCGGACATTTGTCTGTACTGAGAAGCAATTCATAACTATCTTCGCCTTACCTTCTTCACGAAAGCGTCGTTATAAGTTAATTTTGCGATATCACAGTAATACACGTTTGTTGACGTACACCTATCACGGCTTCAAAATTAACAATGGCAAACATGCCGTGTAACGACCGAAACCGTGAACGTGAAAAACATTTACATATATTTGATGATAGCAATGTTTTTTTCCATCTTAGCCATGCACTTTAAGAAATGGTGCAACGCGATATCCCAGGCGCGGGACACAAAGAAGGCGATTTAACGTTGCATTCTGATTGATGTAATTTTCATGCCCTTCACGGCTTTAAAAGAAAATATTATATAAGTTATCCTGACCTAATAAATAGTAACAAACCCAATGTTAACTGTTTTAAGAAGTGCTGTGCGTTGTTAGAAGTGTCCGGACGAACATGGTGCACTGTTGGAAGTGTCCGGGCGAACATGGTGCACTGTTAGAAATGTCCGGGCGAACATGGTGCACTGTTGGAAGTATCCGGGCGAACATGGTGCACTGTTGGAAGTGTCCGGGCGAACATGGTGCACTGTTAGAAATGTCCGGGCGAACATGGTGCACTGTTGGAAGTATCCGGGCGAACATGGTGCACTGTTGGAAGTGTCCGGGCGAACATGGTGCACTGTTAGAAATGTCCGGGCGAACATGGTGCACTGTTGGAAGTATCCGGGCGAACATGGTGCACTGTTGGAAGTGTCCGGGCGAACATGGTGCACTGTTAGAAGTGTCCGGGCGATCATGGTGCACTGTTGGAAGTATCCGGGTAAGACATTTATTTATTTTAAACATCGGCGTGAATCACATCGACACAATTCTTTGGCGCTGGCATTGTCGTTAACCCGGCCGGTGTCGTGAGTGACACAGCTACGAGTGACAACACAGCGTGAAAAAAACAGGCTGCTATTGGTTTATAATGTCGTGAGTATGTTTGCAATATACAACATTTATTCACATCTGTAACTCTTATCTATTAAGGGGCTTTATCAATACTATAAATATTTAAACAAATTCCAATAATAATAAAATAGTTTATAGGATCGATGTTACCAACCCGTCATCCTAAACAAATTCAAAATGCTAATGAATTTCAGTTATATATTAACATATATCTATGCTCTGTATTTTGTAGACTCCGGTCTGTAAATGTTTGTAGTATCCGTCTGTGATTGTTTGTAGATACTCCGTCTGTGTGATTGTTTGTAGATACTCCGGTCTGTGTGATTGTTTGTAGATACTCCGGTCTGTGTGATTGTTTGTAGATACTCCGTTCTGTGTGATTGTTTGTAGATACTCCGGTCTGTGTGATTGTTTGTAGATACTCCGGTCTGTGTGATTGTTTGTAGATACTCCGTTCTGTGTGATTGTTTGTAGATACTCCGGTCTGTGTGATTGTTTGTAGATACTCCGTTCTGTGTGATTGTTTGTAGATACTCCGGTCTGTGTGATTGTTTGTAGATACTCCGGTCTGTGTGATTGTTTGTAGATACTCCGGTCTGTGTGATTGTTTGTAGATACTCCGTTCTGTGTGATTGTTTGTAGATACTCCGTTCTGTGTGATTGTTTGTAGATACTCCG
>JAODUO010000542.1:0-117500 GCA_025642075.2 Ridgeia piscesae
TCTATTCACACTCATTCAAGGATCTGTTTAAAACACCCCAACCCTGAAAAAAATTAATATTATTATATATAAATATATATATATATATTTTTATATATAAAATATATATATATATATATATATATATATATTACACAGCGCGATGTATACATATTGAATTTTTGCAGATATTTTAACACTCTGCAACTTGACGCATATACAGTAGCCCCCTTTTTAAGGGTCCCCCCCACCAGGGGGCCCAAAACCCCCGGCCCCCCCCCCTAATGTGGCCAATGATCAGGGTTGGATGAAGAATCTTCCCCTTTTCAGCCAATCGACAGAAAAAAACTGCAATCTTTAACCACAAGTCAAAAACAAATTAAGAAGGCCTACCATACACACTCGTCGTTCTTGACAAAACATCACATAGACGGTATTGTTGCAATGGGGCCGGGACCAGTTTTTGGGCCCCCTTGAAACTGGGGCATTTATCGATGGTTCCCCTCACCAGAGGCCATCTGCCTTATAAGGTCCCCTTGGGTTTGCTAAAGGGGTTTGGGCCATATAAGAAGTTGACTACATGCATACAATTTACAAAGTTCATTTTCAACACTCCACTGGTATGGATATTGGGAAAAAGCAAGAATTAATTGTAAACAGCTCAAAATCATATAAACACACACACCCCACGCACCCCACCCCCACCCCCACACACACACACACACACAAAACCACACCCCAAAAAAACCCACAAAACCACACCCAAAACCCCCACCACCCCCGCCCCGCCCACAGTGGAAAGGGGGGAAAATATAGAAAAGGTGGGGGATAGAACTTCCAACCTATTTCGGGAAGGAGGAGATGTGATTTCCCATGCTCAAATAGTGAAAGGAGTTTACTCTCCTCCTTAGCCCGAATACTTGATATTTGGAGCCAGAATACTTTAAAGTTGTTATATACACGGGGTTTAAAGGGGGGGGTCTTGAGAGGGTTTTTTGGAGGGACGACCATCTTCTTGAATACACAAGACAGTGTATTATATATGGAGGAGACATTTACTTGAAATTGGGTGGACTGACCCGGAGCGTCTTCACGATGCGATATCGGAGTGGCGAGGGAGGGTAACAATTACGGGGTATTGTTAAAGAAAATTGCGGCGATGTTTACATTTTCGCTTGGTTTTCCGACCAAAAAATGATCACGACGACGTTCACAACTTCAAGACTTGTAGGGCGGAATATCTATGCGAAAGGGGGGGTCACTTCAGATTCCCAAAAAACCCCCTTGTCGACGCCCAAAAACTTGGATGAGTATGGAGTGCAGCCGTTGACACAGTACTCCACGGTCGGCGCATCCACATTGCAAGGTACGATTATGATAGCTAGTACTTAATAGAATTCTTATATCTGTTTCGGTCTTTCAGTCTTGGTTACTGTTTATCTAGAAGCCTATCATAACTTTAACTAAATATTGATACTGGTGTAGTGACAACATTAATTAGTTAAATAATGACTGGTTATTTTTGCATTTCAGGTGCCTCACGTGGTCGTCCTCCACGCTGATGGAATCGCTATGCTTCGACGCGTTGCTACTCAGGTTCGTTTTTTATACTAGAGCGGGTTGGCATGAGTACGACTGCAGTGGGCGTGGATATATGTTATTAAATCATAAACACAAAACAGCGACCAATATTTACAGGCGACGAATACTTTCCAACGACACCCGACCCCCCCCCACCTTCCCGTCCGGTCTTTCTTTCTTCGAGCGCGAGTCAGGGGATAGGCGGGGTGAATGGGTAGTTCTCAGCCCCCCAAATTATATTCGTTAAGGAGAATATAATAATGGAATTAGCTACTTTTAAAAGGTCAGTACTAACACAAATTAATGTTATAAAACAGTGTTTATGTGTGTGCACGTATGTTTGTTTGCTTGATTTTTGGTTGTTTGTTTATTTGTTTTTCGTTTGTTTGTGAAACCATATCTCCTTCAGTTGAGCATGTATTTATGCTGACACCTAATAGTCTATATATATGGACTAAGACTTTTTCCAAATTCTTCCGGCTGGTGTAAAACTTAATTATAGAAATGCCAACACATTTTCGAAAATGAAATGCGAAATAGTAACTTAAATAATAATTATCACATTGTTCTTGCAAGTGATTAAAACATCAAGCATTTAGAAGATTTTTGTGTGATCTGTGGGTATGATGTCAAGCATGATTTTAAACAAGTTAGCATCATGCTTAAGTTTAAGATTAATATTTTGACTTATTGTGAACTTTACAGTAAAGACTAAAGGTTTAAAGGTAGGATAGGTATGGCAGCTGTCAGTAATTGTGAGATTTCAGAAGTACACAATATGCAATTAGAAATTACCATTGGCAACATGCCTCGTCATCATTCAAATTGTGCATGTAAAAAGCATATTAATTTTACATTTTTTAATGACAACAGTGTTTTTTCTCATTTAAAACCATACACTTTGAAATACGGTACAGTATTCCAACCAGTATGCCTTAATTTTGCTATCACATTTGTTCAACATTCATGCTCTTCAAACTCTAAAGAATAAAATAGTGATCGACTTATCCAGATCTTAAATATTCATTAACTGTGTCTTATCTGCACTAGAAATTGTAATGTGTAATTGGCATAAACCTGTCCAGACCAGCATAGTACACACATTTTTCTGTTATTTAACTAATGAAATCCCAAATTAAATTGTTAGTGTATAATCAAGGAATAGATGCATGAATAATAGTCGAGGACTGACTATAAGTTTTAGAAAGTATCTAGATCATGCCTTCAAGCTTAAACAAGTTAGCAGTAGCTCGGTCATGTAAAACATCAAGGAGATTATTACACCCATTATTGCACTGACGAAAGGTTGAAATTTGATGTGGTTAACAGTAGTCAAATTGTCGGTTCAAATACATCAGCAGTCCATTTAATTCAGCTAGGTCAAGTAAGAGACATTGAGAAAGCAACAATTGACTTGTCTAAGAATTAAGGCTAAGTCTAAGACACCAAGATGATAATGGCTTCCTCCCTCTGATAGGCCTATGAGTCTATAATTGGTGACTGGTGTTGGCCCTAGTGCAAGATGTTCTAATGAAATGTAGTAGTAGTGTTGTTGTAAAAATTGGGTTGGGACTCTGCCTTCCTTATAATTTAGTTATTGACTTAGCCTTAGCTATGGGCTTAGCAATTCTTGCAATTGTTCTCTTAAATTGTTTTTCTTCTTATGTGGTTGATCATGCTTAAAAAATATTTATTTGTCTTAAGAAGTATTTTGATTATGATATGTTTAGCCTTCTAGACAATCGAGGGCACAAAGATTACTGTCAGTGACTGTATATGTCACCTAAAGAGAGAGTCTACCAAGTAGGTGTTCATCATTATTATGTGTATGATATGTTTCAAGACGTTATTGAAGAACTGTGTTTGGACAGACAAAACAATGTTGGCTTCATGTCTGTTAGTGGCTACCTTTAACCTCTTGTGTTTACCTCGTGTTATATTCATTATTTTCAACCTACAATCAAAACATTGCAGAAGGAACGAAATAAAAAGAATATAGGGTATATGTATAATATATAGCATATCAACAGCTGCAAGTATACCGTTTCTGTGCTTGTTATAACAAGCATCTACAGTTGAAAATACCATGTATGGTTTTCATTAACAATACTCTTGTCATGAGTAGCATGAATAGTGGCGTATTTAACACATATGAATTTGCCCCAACCCTGGTTCCGTATTATTCAGTTGTGGAAGAAACAGCACCTAATCATGGTCAAAAGGTTGACAATGGCCAATATTGTATTGATCTATTCTTGGTTGACTAGCTGGTCAGTCCTGTTTACTGCACTGCTTGGTCAGTACATGTACCAGTTAAGAGCCTGGTGACGTGACTGAGTCAAGTCAAGTACCTTTCTATGTGGACGAGACTGCAGGTTGTCCCAGTCACATACTTGTTTCAGTACTACTATTGGACACATACCCTCCTTCCCCATCACTGTCTATCCCTGCATCTCTTGTTGTCTCCCCCATCTCCTACCTGTCTCTTTCTCTCGCCTCTCTCTCTCTCTCCCTCTTCTATCTCATTCCATCCCTCCCTTCTCTCTCATCCTCTCCCTTTCCCTGTTCCTTTCAGTGTCCCTTTCTATGTCCCTTTCCTTCATTGTGTCCCTCCCTCCCTCTTACAACCATCTGCCCTCAGTAAATAAAAGTGATGTCACACTGTCAGGAAAGCAGCACTGTGGAGCAAGTCAGCTAAAGGTAGGGACATGGTGGATACAGTGTGACACATTTCATAAGAAATGGCTGACTGATGAACTCGTCTGTAAGTCAAGGTAGAACGTGTGAGTACTGGAGGACAACCACCATGGCACCATGCACCGTGACTGGATTGACACCAACAGTGTGACCCTTATGAAGACACTACTTTGTGCATTTCTAAATTGATCCTATTTTAAAGTGGCCATTGTATTCAAATACTTTTTGTATTATTCAATCAAGCAATGTCAGTATTTCACATACATATACATGTACGTCTGCACACACACACTACACACATACACCCATACACACACACACACACACACACACACACACACACACACACACACACACACACACACACACACACACACACACACACACACACACACACACACACACACACACACACACACACACACACACACACACACACACACACACACACACACACACACACACACACACACACACACACACACACACACACACATACACACACACACACTCACACACACACACACACACATCTATGCATGTGTTATGGTAATGCAATGTTTAAGATGCACTCAGGTAAGCTTTATAAAGATCTCACATACTGTAAGGGAGTCATCAAACCAATTTTTACTACACAGATGCAATTATTAACCCCACATGAAGCATTGCTATAGGTATTGATACATGTAACATAATATCTGTGTAAACATTGTAAGAAAAACTTGATCATTTCATTACTAATTTCATGTTTGCAGAATCATTGATTTTATAGTCAGAGAAAAAAATTGTAAAGTACTTCATGACATACTTTGTTGTATCCTGACCAAACATCAAAGGGTCAAGGTGTGTAAGTAAACTGATGAGATATTTTGTTGTTGTCCAGTCATTGTGTTTCCTCTTTCTGTCCTAGTACTGCACTACTGGTCTGATGCCAGCATCTTTCAACTTGGAGACATCAAATCATTTCAACAGCCTAGTCGGTGCTACCCTTCTTTTAAGCTTCAGTTTGATGTGTGCGACAACAAGGTGGTGATCGCTGCCAACATGCGCTCCTTTTCTAAAACGTACATCTTGTAAGGATTGTCGCAACTGATGAGAAGGTGGTCAATTTGTTTCTTGTCTCATTGGTTAGGTGAGATCCAAGTAAGTTTGTGTTTCTTTGTGTGCAAATAGGATGACAAAGTTGTTTATACCAAAGAAGTCTATCAGTCGAGTACGGCACAATGTAGGTACAGCATTTGACAGTAGCATATGACACAATGTAAGTACGGCATGAGAGAGTAGATTAAAGCACAATGTAAGTATGGCATGTGACAATAGAGTACGGCACAATGTAAATACATCATGTGACAGTAGAGTATGGCACGGTGTAAGTATAGCTTGTGACAGTAATGAGAGAGTAGAATACGGGAAAATGTGACTATGTCATGTGATGGTAGAGTGCAGCAGTTCTCCGACTTTTCTTGTATGCAATGAACATGTCTGACCTCAGTGTTATTGTATATAATCGACAGGTTTGTCCGATGTAAATATAGTTGTATGTAATAGATAGTTGCATCCTAAGTTAGATTTGTTGTACATAACAGATAGGTGTGATGAAAGTGAGTGTTGCTGTGTTCAGAGATGACAGTGCCAAGGCTGAGGTGATTGGCATAGGGGTGTAGAATAGGAGTAGTCTCAGTGGGTGCTTCAGTTCCTCCACTGCGAGGCAAAGAAACAAGTGAAAGCCTGACAACAGAGAACCCATGGTGAGCTGGCTACAGATCAGTCCTCTCTCTTTCTGCCTGTCTCTCAGAGAGATACACAGAGACAGAGCGACACAGAGACACAAAGAGATACAGGGACAGACAGACAGACAGACAGACACAGAGAGGGGAGGGAGAGGGAGGAGAGAGAGAGAACTAGGAGAGAGAGAGAGAGAGAGAGAGAGAGAGAGAGAGAGAGAGAGAAGAGAGAGAGAGAGAGAGAGAGAGAGAGAGAGAGAGAGAGAGAGGGAGTGGTGTTTGCAACAGACAACAATAAAATGAGTGAGTATGGCTGAAGAGTGAGCTCGAGAGAGAAAGCAAGAGGGGGATAGTGCACATGTCTGATGAGTGACGGTAAACGTGGCTGAAGAGAGCTGTCATTTATTAAACAATTTATTTATTTCAAATTCTGTGGTCAAATATGGCCTCATCTCTCACTAAGGAGATCCGATTCTTAGCCCACCTTGAAAGAAAAGGCATGGCATTTTACACTCTATCATAGGTAAATAAAATAGTTATTTCTCTTTGTACGCATCGCTAATTAATAGCAAAATTAAGTTGTCATCATAAACTCCATGTGTTGGGTATTTCCTCTATTTGCACAAAACCTGTCTACAACATGTTCTAAAATATTGAACGATAAGGAATTTTTAATCACTTGTTCTAATACATTATGCAAATCACATATTTCTGCTCATTTAATTTTTATACACCCTTATGCAGCATAAGTTTGCATTTACTTGTACCGCATGTTGGATACTCAAAGGGAATTCACGACATCAGATATGTTGTGAATATTATATTGTGATTGGCTAATTAAAACATATTATACTTATTTAAGTATGTAATAGGATACATCAGTTTACCTAACATCAGAGGAAAGCAAAATGTCTGCTCTATTATTGTGTTTAAGCACACAGCACAAATCTTAATTAACTCAGCCAGGCATAATGTATTTGATCATGCAGAAGGAAAATCTAGTTCACTACATGCATTAAAATGGCAATCATACAAGGGACAGTTGATGACCAGACACACACAGCTGTCATGCCTGTTGCTTAGTCACATTTAAAACCTGAGAGATTAAACTAGCTTAATTTCCCCTTTTGCAATTAGTTTAAACAAACATGCAACTAATTAGTGCCAATGATCTATTGTAATGGACAGAATTTAACAAGATTGGAATCAAGTAAACCAACACCAAATTGTTGCAAAACAAAATGTCCAAACTCACGTTCCATGAAACGGAATCCATTAGCAGACATGCTCAACTCTTTATTCATTAACAATTCTACAATAAGTCCAACCAAATATGGCGCATTAAACATCATTATCCCTATGTGTTTAACTTTCATCATATACAATGTAAAATCTCATGTTACTTCACCATTGTCACGCAATCTGTAAAATACTGCTTGGATTAAATATTCAAATCAACGTGCAATTTTTGCCCACTGATGCTAACTGAGACTTGGCCGTTTCAGAGCATACATGTAAGTTTTGTTCACTGGTCATATTAAAGGTGAGCTGAAACACTTGAACAACCATTTCCCAAACATAAGAACATACCAGTTACAGGATATGTGACCATTATTTGATGATAGATATTTGGCTATTTTTATTTATGATATATGCACTGACAATCTCCATCCCTAATACTATGCTTACATTCAAGTCATTCCTATGTAATTAGTAAATTTTATTTTATATTCAATCGATTTCATTTGTGTTCAAAAACAAGAAAATGATGCCCTGTTGTATATGGTAGGTGTTAAATAGGTCGACAAATCATTTGTATACTTGTTTGAAATAAAACATAAATTATAACGATTTATAACCACTGAAATAATTTCAAACAACACAATACTTGATACGGCCGGCGAAATAGTAATTATTTTCTGTCAAATTCAAACAAAGTTATACTTTGAATGAAATTTTTCAAAAGTGTTTCAGGAAAAACTGAATTTTGATTTGTAACATATCGACATGAATTGGTCAGGAAATCCCCAATCATTCGGAGGTATTCCCCATTCTGCACCTGTTGTGTAAACAATTCTTATTGGTTGTTAATCATTGTAATTGAATTAAACGTTTTTAATTTGTACATGCATACAAATGATTGGTCGATTTCTACAATGAGGTTAATATTCTTTAGTTACAAGAAATATATTCTTATGCTGCAGATGTCTATTAGCGAAGTAAATCCAAAATAAATTGAAACTTTACACTGATTAGATAGGAGCAACTTGAACCAAACGCTGCTTGTGCTACAACAAAAGGTGATTAAAAGTGATAGACATCCAAGTTGCTGTTTTAATTACTATGACTGTTCATCAAATCCACACATAAATGCAAATGATATGGGCAATATTTTAGTGTGTTGGTTGTGCTCTACACTTGTACACACAGTGTCTCACAAACACTGGAGCTGAAATGACTATATGATTTCTTCTTCCAGACTACTCACATATATACATCTTAGTAAATAAGATACTAATGCAATATATATTTTTAACACTAATACTAAAGTAAGTGGGACATGTCATTGCTTAGCAAAGCCGTTACACAGCCTGCCTCCTTGGTTGCTAGGAAAATAATATTAATTCCACAATAACACCAGATAATAACCACACTGCCAAAACGAATACATAAGAATTGAACATTTCAGCAACTGAAACATAGTCAAAACTGAAGATGCAGTCAAAACTATAGACACTAACAGTAATTGATCCTTTTAACTAAATGACGCCAAACAACAAATACGTGAAGTTCTACACAGCTGGCTGAACCTTCGTGGATACAGCATATCTACTATTGGACAGAAAACCAAAGGACTCACAGCATTGCAATATACTTCACTGAGGGGAAGGCGAAATGCTTTGAGCAGTCCTGACGTCAAGTATTTGCGTAAACTGCTGTTAGCAGCAATAGTCTCAGAGGTAAATAAACATTGTTAGCTAATTATAAAAACTTGATGGAATGCTGTATGAATAAACTTGATTTTATAAATATTTTAATTGATATATTGAGTATTGAACCAGCAGGATATATACTATTCAGTAAATCAGTATTGTCTGACTCATGATCTTGTCTGCCAATAAAGATATAAGATCGATATCTGATATATATATATATATATTGAAAATGTTTACAGAACAAAAATGTAATTAAAGTTAACCAACATACCCATTAGAACTTTCAGCAGACAAACCCCACATATTTTTGTCGATAACTGAAACAATATAAATGAGCACGTTGACCATGATCAGATCACTTGTCGAGTGTAAAAGAGCTTCTCCTGATGATCATGTCATAGTCGCGGTATTCTGTTGACAGCAACTTGTCACTGTCTGCCGTCGGTTCGTCGTCGTACTCTTGTGTGAACAAATCCTTTGCGTTGTTGCTGTGGTGGCTGTGGTTGCTGGCTTCATTGTTATTGGTGGAACTTTATACTGTGGAAAATGGTTGTAATCGGCGCTGGTAGCACATGAGCAACAAGTTAGAGGGCGATAAGAGCCAACACCGACACACCTGCAATGACACGTTACATGTAAACATTACAGAATACATGCTGTCAGTGAACATTTGACAATATTCAGGGCAACGTTTTCAGTACGAAATGTTATATTAAATACAAAGTAACATAACATATACAATGTGCTCATATTTATTTTACATATCACTTTCATATATAAAAAATTTGCGTAAAGCATTTAATAGTATTTTTTTATACCTACATTACATTTTTAAAATTATATATCATACCAAATAATTATAAATATAAAATAATATAAGTTCACAACTGTTACATTATTAACATGTTTTACAATGCTAATAACGAAAATCAACCCATATACAAATGTTGTACAACACATATTTATTTTTCAATCATGACACCACTAGATTCTGTGAAGAAGCCATGAAAATTTTTAGGAATTAGTAAAAAATATTCTATCCTAAAAACATGGAAGCTAAAACCCAGGCCCAGAAGTATTGGCGCCTGAGTGGACACATTAGTGGTGCCACCACCAAATGCCAACTCAAAGGAGGAGAAGCCGAAAAACCGGGGCTAAGTCATTTGACTGGAGGATAAGCTCTCACTGTGGTTCTACCATCAGCACTTTCACAGCCTACAAACACAAGTCACAAAATGCTTACTTGTCCCTAGAAAGAAAATCATTGTACAGAATGTAATTGCACACATACCCTATTAAACCGTGAAACAAAAACACTCATTGCAGACAATAACAAATATAACTGAGCCATGCAAAATTAAAAGTAGTTCAGTATGTATTTAGGATCGGAGGCTCGAGCTAAACTGTTGACAGTCGCCTTGTTCCATGTTTCATATTTTCATTGTGAATGGGGTAATTTTGTGGCAATGTTAGACATATCAAGCATGTATCTTGGGCCTCACAACAGCAGTACAGCACTAAACAACATCATCCACACATGACAGTTTTACATACCACCCATATTTTGCTTTATGGATATTCAGTACGTTTCATATCTGAATCCCTTGATATTACATAGATTCAATTCAAATTTACAGAGAAATAGCTACGTAGATTTCCATCAAACCTCAAGCAAATTTTTTTTGACAAAAGTATATTTCATAGTTGAGAGATGTGTTAATCCAAATACATTGAAAGTAAGCAGATTTCTGGCAAACTCTAATGGCTCTTACTTGATGCATGTATCAATGTGATTTAAAGACACCACATTGTGTTCCACTGACACACAAAATGCTCAAAAGAATCATCTCCTGCGAAGTGAAACCGCACTGGAAAATGTATTTTTAAAACAACCTAGGAAATCTCCATAAACCATAACTAACTACAGTAATTTGAAATGAAATGCTCGTTGTTTATTGACTATTGAGATTGATTAACCCTTTTGTATTGATGCTCATCTGAGCTAGGTTGCCAAGGAGGATTTATGCACAGAAGTTGTCTTATTACTACTGCCAGTTACAACACTCACCCTGGAAGTGGGAATAAACCCCGAGGCAGACACGGAGACGGTGTACGTGTTGGGAGGCAACATCTTCCAGTAGTCCCCATCATTGGCAGTGTAGACGTCTCGTGAGAAACCCTCAATGCTCACTTTGGCTCCTCGTATAGCCTCATTGTTTTCGTCCTTCACAAAGCCTTGCAGACCGCGCTGGCTCTGTAAGAGTTTGTTGTAACATTCTCTTTATAATAGGGTCACGTAACATTTGTTGCTAGTATTTGTTGATAACTTATTCTAGTTGTTCACTGCAATGTAATTTAATGTAGCGGTGTTGTACCATATAACAATTTATTGTAACCTTTTGTTTACCATAATAATTTCTTTACTATATCAGTGTGTTACAACTCATAATGTGTTAGTTCTCTAACCTCACTCAGATAGCTGGTGAGAGAGAATATGGCCACATGCATCAGTACCATTTAATAGTTTGTAACTGGGAATTGACTACTGAAAATTGTGACTACCTTCAATGTTGTTACCCGTAATATCAAACAAGATCTCACATTTGACAAATGTGAGATATTCTGAACTAGTAAAAAGCCATGTCTGTGATCATGTAAGCAAAGAGGTATTTGCACTTGTACTGTCAGATATATACAGGTATAAGATAAGACAGCCTTGACAGTGAGGTGGTGAGATAGTAAACATTCCACAGGGAAGGTAGAACAGACGGGTGAGGGGGTAAGTGACCTACCTGTGATATGACAGTCTTGAGGGCAGGGTAGTGAGCTTTCCACAGGGAGGGTAGAACAGACGGGTGAGGGGGTAAATGACCTACCTGTGATATGACAGCCTTGAGGGCAGGGTAGTGAGCTTTCCACAGAGAGGGTAGAACAGACGGGTGAGGGGGTAAATGACCTACCTGTGATATGACAGCCTTGATGGCAGGGTAGTGAGCTTTCCACAGAGAGGGTAGAACAGACGGGTGAGGGGGTAAATGACCTACCTGTGATGACAGCCTTGAGGGCAGGGTAGTGAGCTTTCCACAGAGAGGGTAGAACAGATGGGTGAGGGGGTAAATAACCTACCTGTGATGACAGCCTTGAGGGCAGGTAGTGAGCTTTCCACAGAGAGGGTAGAACAGATGGGTGAGGGGGTAAATGACCTACCTGTGATATGACAGCCTTGAGGGCAGGGTAGTGAGCTTTCCACAGAGAGGGTAGAACAGATGGGTGAGGGGGTAAATGACCTACCTGTGATATGACAGCCTTGAGGGCAGGGTAGTGAGCTTTCCACAGAGAGGGTAGAACAGACGGGTGAGGGGGTAAATGACCTACCTGTGATATGACAGTCTTGAGGGCAGGGTAGTGAGCTTTCCACAGAGAGGGTAGAACAGATGGGTGAGGGGGTAAATAACCTACCTGTGATGACAGCCTTGAGGGCAGGTAGTGAGCTTTCCACAGAGAGGGTAGAACAGATGGGTGAGGGGGTAAGTGACCTACCTGTGATGACAGCCTTGAGGGCAGGTAGTGAGCTTTCCACAGAGAGGGTAGAACAGATGGGTGAGGGGGTAAATGACCCACCTGTGATGACAGCCTTGAGGGCAGGGTAGTGAGCTTTCCACAGAGAGGGTAGAACAGATGGGTGAGGGGGTAAATGACCCACCTGTGATGACAGCCTTGAGGGCAGGGTAGTGAGCTTTCCACAGAGGGTAGAACAGATGGGTGAGGGGGTAAATGACCCACCTGTGATGACAGCCTTGAGGGCAGGATAGTGAGTTTTCCACAGAGAGGGTAGAACAGACGGGTGAGGGGGTAAATGACCTACCTGTGATGACAGCCTTGAGGGCAGGATAGTGAGTTTTCCACAGAGAGGGTAGAACAGACGGGTGAGGGGGTAAATGACCTACCTGTGATGACAGCCTTGAGGGCAGGATAGTGAGTTTTCCACAGAGAGGGTAGAACAGATGGGTGAGGGGGTAAATGACCTACCTGTGATATGACAGCCTTGAGGGCAGGGTAGTGAGCTTTCCACAGGGAGGGTAGAACAGATGGGTGAGGGGGTAAATGACCTACCTGTGATGACAGCCTTGAGGGCAGAGTAGTGAGCTTTCCACAGAGAGGGTAGAACAGATGGGTGAGGGGGTAAATGACCTACCTGTGATGACAGCCTTGAGGGCAGAGTAGTGAGCTTTCCACAGAGAGGGTAGAACAGATGGGTGAGGGGGTCAAATGACCTACCTGTGATATGACAGCCTTAAGGGCAGGGTAGTGAGCTTTCCACAGGGAGGGTAGAACAGAGGGGTGAGGGGGTAAATGACCTACCTGTGATATGACAGCCTTGAGGGCAGGGTAGTGAGCTTTCCACAGGGAGGGTAGAACAGATGGGTGGGGGTAGTTACAGCAATCCGTGTAGACACCGAGGTTCAGTGACTGGGTGTGGTTGTCCAGCCAGTCCAGCAGGTTGCTATGGTGATTGTGCCATGTCTGGCCACTGACCACTCCAAGTTGAAACGTCTCTGCTGTGATGATAACAGCAACAACACATACTTAATGTGACACTCTCGACAATGTACAAACTCACTTATGATTGTTCATAATATAATAAAGTTAGTTACATAAATAACTTAATACTGATGCCGAAAACATTAATAAGATCATAAAATGTTGCATACTTGACACCAATCTGACAGATATATCCATAAGTAAACAAACGTATTGGGTATCAAGTTGCAGTTTCACAGCTATCACAGTGACAAGACATGTCCTGCCTAGAATTGTTAATAACTACGTGTAGATGTAAACCGTGACACACGTTAATATGTCACACACCAAACAGTGATCTGGTCAATAGAAAAGATAAATAATAAATTTACATGAAAAATTGGCTACCTTCATTTTGCACGCACTGAGGCTTGCCCACGTGCATTGTGGGATGTGCTTTTGCATACATCCTTGCCAACAGCCTTGCACTGTCATCATCACCTGTATAAGCATCAGTAATGACCATTAACTGTCAGTACAGATTAATAAACATAAATAACAATATACAATGTAACAATTTAATTTCCATGCCAATCAAAATGTTAAGGTCTTTTAAGTGCACAGCGGCCAGAACATAAACTATAGTAAAAACAGAGTAAGTCACTACAGTAGTTATACAGATTGAAGTAATATGATATGGTTTACATGGTAAATTAATATTGACTTTATCAAACAAAGAAAAACTACAGAAAAAAAATTTACTACAGGGAATGCTGACAATGAATATGTCAGCATGGAGTTCACTACAAGGATTGCCAAACAAAAAGAATACGACAATCAAACAAAATGGACGATGTACGAATTTGGGCAGGAAGAATGAGACAGTGAAAGATGGGTCACGTTACCTTTTGTGTATGAGGGGTTGGAGGGGTAGACTGCCACTAGACTGCCACCCTGAAGGTTGAGGGTAAGGACAAAGGGTGTCTTGCGTGTCCACTCCATCAGTGCCTGAGTCTCGGGCTCCAGCGTCCTCTTCTCACCTGCTGAGTCTGCAGGTGATTATACAGTTACCTTATCATTATAAAATTATAACAGTAAACTTTCATAAAATATACATGAAGTACAATATAACTACAGTGTACCCATGAATTATGATAGCCAAAACAGCCGTCGTAACTTGAGCCATGAGTTGGTCCTTCAACAGAGTGAATGAACGTGTCCACGGTTGAACAGAGTGAATGAACGTGTCCACGGTTGAACAGAGTGAATGAACGTGTCCACGGTTGAACAGAGTGAATGAACGTGTCCACGGTTGAACAGAGTGAATGAACGTGTCCACGGTTGAACAGAGTGAATGAACGTGTCCACGGTTCAACAGAGTGAATGAACGTGTCCACGGTTCAACAGAGTGAATGAACGTGTCCACGGTTCAACAGAGTGAATGAACGTGTCCACGGTTCAACAGAGTGAATGAACGTGTCCACGGTTCAACAGAGTGAATGAACGTGTCCACGGTTCAACAGAGTGAATGAACGTGTCCACGGTTCAACAGAGTGAATGAACGTGTCCACGGTTCAACAGAGTGAATGAACGTGTCCACGGTTCAACAGAGTGAATGAACGTGTCCACGGTTCAACAGAGTGAATGAACGTGTCCACGGTTCAACAGAGTGAATGAGCGTGTCCACGGTTCAACAGAGTGAATGAACGTGTCCACGGTTCAACAGAGTGAATGAACGTGTCCACGGTTCAACAGAGTGAATGAGCGTGTCCACGGTTCAACAGAGTGAATGAACGTGTCCACAGTTCAACAAGAGTGAATGAACGTATCCCCGGTTCAACAGAGTGAATGAACGTGTCCACAGTTCAACAGAGTGAATGAACGTGTCCACAGTTCAACAGAGTGAATGAACGTGTCCACGGTTCAACAGAGTGAATGAGCGTGTCCACGGTTCAACAGAGTGAATGAGCGTGTCCACGGTTCAACAGAGTGAATGAATGTGTCCACAGTTCAACATGACAGAACAGGAGAGAAAAGAGAAAAACAAAACAGATACTGAAAAAATTTCATCAATGGATTTAAAGCCATTTACGTTCAACAAATTATCAGAAATGTGACAAATCCAGATTACAACTGAGTAGCAGAGGCAGACTGACCTGAGAAGTCGGTGTCGAGGTCCTTTGAGTGGGCATTGACTTGTCCCTCCGTGCCGCGACACTCCCCTTCCTCTGCCTTCTGCCCCCCATCAGGGTTCAGGGCCGGGAGGATGTGGATGCGTGTGTTCTGGAGCAACTGAATAAGGGACCAGCTCATGATTACATGGGACAACTAAGGGACCAGCTCATGATTACATGGGGCAACTAAGGGACCAAGTCAATATTGTTCTGCCTCAGAATGTTAAGTGATGTGGTGATACACAAACAATATATTTTATTATTTATTATTTATTGATATTATTTTAGTTTTCTTATTTCTGAAGTTCCTGGAGGAATGTCACCTGCCTGAAAATGATTAGCACTTACATGTTTACATCCGCAGACATTAACCTACGAGCATGCAATCTTAGGAACAAACAAGCCAATAAGTACAACTTAACAATAATAACCGGAGTAAAACAACTGTCCTGGGAATGAAACAGTGACAGAGCAACACTGAGTGCTCTAGTCATCAGTGATCTTCATGCAACAAAACATAGGTTTTACATCAACATAACATGTCATCTGAAGTGTTTCTTCTCTTCTTCTTCTCTTCTCTTAGATACTGGACGGGGCCCTTTGCATGGCGTTTAAAATCCAACGAGAAGTTGTGAGTCCACTACAGGTTACACATTTACCCCCTGTGTGGGATCTTTTATTTCCCCTGGCACCAGATAGAAGGGACCACCAGCTTTTAATGTCTCTTCCGAAAGACACAGGCAAATGTGGGGTAAATGAAATTGCCTAAGTTTCGAAAAGGCGGTAAGTGGAATTGAACCACTGTCCTCTCGATTGACAGTCCGGCGCTCTACCTTGTGATCACCGCTCCCCACATGTTTATCTGGCACAAGCATAGTTCTAAACATAGTTTTGTTTCCCATGGAAGCACAGCAGTGGACCACCCTCTCCTACCTGAGTGAGGACATAGTCGTTCTGGTAGTTCTGACACAGGTGTGACATCAACTCAAGCAGCAGCTCTCGCCCCACCATCTCGTTGCCATGGACACCAGACATTAACAACACCTCGGGCCGGCCAGGAATATGTTTCTCTGGCGCTGTGCCGATCTGCATTAACCAGATGTCACGACCTTCCACAGACTTGCCGATGCTGAAATAGGAAATGGATGACATCAGTATGTGGACATGCTTGACTGAATCTCGGTTATATGGTGATGCTTCAGTGAAAACATCCAGCGAGCGGCTGTCCCATTGCAGGTGAATCTTATTAACTAATGTCTAAGACCTGGTATTTATATCCCAGACTGTTGGGTTCTTCAGAAGTCAGTGACTGCACCACTTAACCTATGGATGGTATCGTTTTCAGGAGCAATCTTGCGTATATTCTAAATGATTTTACAGTGCTTTATCTCTTTATTTATCTTTTCTTCTAAGTCATATCCTTCTAGAAGTCACAGATCATACCCTAAACATTTGGCACCTGCAATATAAATGGTGTAAAAAGAAATTGATACCCAAACACGCACGCACGCACGCACGCGCGCGCGCACGCACGCACGCACGCACACACGCACGCACACACACATGTACACTCCATAATAAGGTATTTTGAGCAGGGGTAGATGAATTATGTATGACAAGGGAGAGTGATTGCATCACCTGACAAGTTTTGTGACTTGAGGATATTTCATGGAGATGTTTGCCATCAATGCATGCATGGATACGTAGTCATGGTAGCTCATCCTGTTCACTTCCTGGTTGAGCGAAAACATGACAACAGTTCGGTTGCCGCTGACAACCTGCACCTCCTTTGAGAGCGTCTCAAAACCTGTGGGAAACAAAAACATTACTGATCTTACTGTGTTTTGTGGTCCTTACTTCCTTCAACGTTTACAACTAAACAGTATTCCGTTAACTCACCACGAATTATTTTCTCACATTTGAAAAACGTAAGTCAAGTAAAATACATAACAACAGCTGTTTAAAAATTATTGTCATAAACTATTGCTATACAAATTTAACTGACCATTATAACTGTTCTTCTTCTAAATTATGATGTGGCAGACACAAATAACGGATTTTGCATGGAGACAAATAATCCACTTAAAATGAGGGAACTTACTCTCTACACTTCAAAATCCCTTCAGGGTAAAAACAATTGCAAATCTTTCAATCATAAACATCTAGCTACATCAGTTTCATTATCACAAGTTTGGCCAATTGTTAGAAAACAGGTTCCACCTGTTCCACTAACTGCTAAGGTTACATGCAACTTAATTTGTTTATATAGAAAGAGAACTATATAGTACATGGTACCCTATTGCAGCATTTAAAAGTGATCAAACGACACAAATAAACTGCGACATTCTCACCAGGTGCTGAGGCTGTCACCATGTAGGTGCCCTCTGGTAGGATCATGTGGAACCGAGCAGTGTCGTCCAGTGTGATGTTACGTTCGGCACCGAGCAGTCTCACCACAGCCCGGCGAAGTGGTACCCCCTTGTGGTCAACGACGGTACCGTCAACACCTGTCAACATTGTGGAGCGAACATTGATATTATGTAGCAACTGTGCTGGACTGGAAATATGTCCAACTCACCATTGTTGCGTTTTTAACCATTTCAGCACGACAGGCCGCTATTGCTGCATTGTGGATGTCTGCTATTCACATAATTGTTATGCATAATTATCCGCTATGTGGAGGCACATCTTATATACGATTTTATTGAACATTAAAATTTTCATTAAAATACTCCATAACTTATTTATAAGTTAACAATTCTGGCCACCCCCACCAGATAATACACTGAACACGAGCAACGAGTCCATATGAGATCTGCATCATCCTGCAGTTCACTGTCCTTGTGAGACCCCAACCAGTGTTGTAAGGAGTGGTTAAAATCAGATGGTATCAACTGACCGACACATGAATGTGCCAACAGTCTGGTCCAATCAGCTCATTTCACAGAAACGAAACAATTCCAGACGAACACCTTCTGTTATTCTTTTCGGGACACTGGTGCAAACTGACAGATTTAACAATACAGATTTATTGCAGGTTTCATATTCACATGAAGGACTTCCAAGACTTGTCAAATTTTGATGCTATTTATCATCTATTTAATGATCAAATGAAAAGGTAATTTTTGAAGTGTTGCCAGTCACAAATCGTTATAAAAATACAAAATGATTGAGTTATTATATCAGAAAAATTTGACCTCATAATGATCGGTCTTGTGATCAGTTTTTACGGATGACACCAGGTGGCCAACTTACCCTGTAGTGCGACGTCAACGACAGCAATGAGGGAGGCAAGGTTCCTTCGCCAGATGTAGGGCAGCTTCGATCCGTTGGGGTATTTGCAGCAGTCTATGTGTGCTGCCACCTGGCAACAGACGAAGACTCTTGTGAGTCTTGAATGACATACCAGCAGCACAGTGTGAATGGAGACTTCTTATGCAATTTGATTGACCGAGCACAGGCCTGCAGATGTCATGCCCAGCTAGTAATATAACACACACACACAGACGGGGGGCAATTAGTGGCTTTTTCTGTGTCTTTTCATGAAATTCATTCAAATGTGTGTGTGTGTGTGTGCGTGCGTGCGTGCGTGCGTAATGTGGTGCTTCGTGTCTTTTCGTGCGTGCGTGCGTGCGGGTGGGTGTGTGTGACATTACTAGCTGGGCAAGACATGTGCTTGAATTTGATGAAAAGACACTGAAAAAGCTGCTAACTGCCCGCGGTCTTTCCCGCTAAATTTGGGAAGATCCAAATAATAAAACACTTAAATAGATGGTAAAATAACTGATAAAATGAATACTAATGAATTACTACATTCTGGGAAAATCTAAAAAACATTGGATTCGCAATTTTTTCACAAAAACGGCATTTACGGAAAATCTGTTTTACCAACATCCGACCCATTTTGTTAATATGGGTCACATATATATATTATATATGTTTTATATATATAATATATATATATATATATATATATATATATATATATATATATATATATATATATAGATTTAAACACTTTAATGAGGCAAACCAGTTCCATAATTTGTACGGTGTCAAAGGCAAACAAATAAATCACAAATATTATCCTAGCCTCGATTACCTAGGCTCCCTGAGGTGGCAGCATGTTTTAGCCCCTCACATCCGCCTGGGATTTTAATGCTCTGCCAATGAGGCCAATAGGGTGGCTTTACTCCAGAATAGGGTAGAAATGCTGATTGACTCTCAGGCCTATGAAATATAAAAGGATATACTTTTATAAGATACTATAGTATTAAAAGTATTCAACGTTAAACTTACATTAAGACAAAAACAAACAGAAATACAAAGAAGCAGGATTTATGGCATTATTAGCCTCAATTACCCAGTCTCCGTGAGGTGGCAGTACTTCCTTCTTTTATACAAGCATATGCCACTGGAACAACCTACCTATCGAATTAAACCAATATAAATCTAAAACCAGTTTTAGACAAAAGTAACGACCCTTCTATATAGTAGATTGTTGGGTCACAAATTACAATCTTAAAGTGGCAGTTTAATATATTTTTATTATCTTACTATGTCTTCTCATATTATCATGACATATTTTACTTTACTTTTTAGATTAGCACAATGTCTTGCTAATAACATTTATTTATCTGTATTTTAAAATATTTATATATCTGTACTTTATTTGTCAGTATTTATATATCTGTATTTATTTATTTATGTAACTATCTATGTATTTATTTATTATTTATTTATGTATTTATTTTTTATGTTCTTAAATTATTAACATTTTTATTAGGACCACATTGGAAATAAGTGTACGTTTGTGTGCTTTAATGTGTTTATCCTTGGTAATATTACATATACGCGTATTCTTTTATTGGCTTTTGCATCTAAACTATGTTTAATTGTCATGTATATACTTTTACCAAATAAACTAACTCAATCAATCATAGATAACATTCAAAAGCTGGCTGTGTGACCAGACTCTTCTCGGTGAAGTTACACAGCTGAGAGTCGATGAAGTGAGCCTAATATCATCCATGTAAACTTACTGATTACACAACCAAACCAAACTGGCAAGAACACAAGTGCTGCACATGTATAACACTTACCATAAGCGCACTGGTCTGGAAGTAGAGATAATCCATGAGAGCCCCAGAGTGTGCTCTCCAGTCGGAACCGTGCACCACTCCAGATGGCGACACTGCTGTGCCGTTGTCGCACTGTCCATGATGAGACATCGCCGTCTGTGGCTCGGCGTATGCATGTGCAATCAAGCGGAACAACTCCTCGTCTTCTGTCGCGCTTGACTTCTCACCCAGACTGTTCCTTCGGGGTTTGTTCAGTGGATACCTGTCAACACCACGGGGCAGGCACCATTAGACACTGGTGGCATTACGTGACGTCAATCACACAATGTAAGACACATACCAGTGCTGATGCAAGACTGGTTTTATAACAAGTCATATATTACAAGTCATTACAACAATCATGTCACAACACTCACAATGCATCAATAAATTTACAACCGTAATGTTACAGAAGTCACATTACAATACTTATCTTACAACATCACAGGTATTTTACATCAGTCTACAGTCAAATTACAACAGTCATGTGACATAATATAACTGTTGTTACCACTTATGTTACATAACTGTTTAGTATTACTTATAGTAGTATATATTAAGGACTCCTTGCCATTGTGCTTCGAGCCACTTACCGCACAAACAGACCGCCTGCTTCCAAACTTACAACCAAGTTAATCAACGTCTTCTTGAAGAATGCTGTCAAGGCCTTCACTTCCGCAATGTCCGAGTTCTGTAGGCAATAACCACACAGTAGAATAAACATCAGTTGCCATGAGCTCTTGGGGTGCAAGATCAAAACTTTCATCCATTATTCCAATATCTCACATTGAATAACCGTGGATAACATTTCTAAATATGAACTTAATCAATGAATACAACTATTTTGCTAACACCTATTACATTATGATTCTGTTCTGATCCATAAACAAACAAATTATCTTATTAAGCTAGCTAGTGGTTTACTTAGTTGCAGGGCCTGTAGCAGTGGTAATGTGCACATATGTGTGTGTGCATGTGAATGTGTGTATATGTTTCCAATGTTCCAAATTTGTCTTATGTAAAATTACACAAGACAAATTTGGAACACTGGAACATACACACATGCATGCATGCACGCATGCATGCACGCACGCACGCACGGACACACACACACACACTGCTACTGCTACACATATGTCCTGTCTCCAAATAAACCACCCGTAAAACAACTCACGGAGTTGAGTTTGTCGTCCAGTTTCGTTCCCCTATAAGAGGCGCCACGGCAATCTGACATGATGGCTGTCTTCACCCCATCTACGTTGAGCTGTGGTATGATGTGGAAGTGAGTGCGGGCCAACAATGCCGTCATCCTGTCATCCTTCAGGCGCAAACCTCAACACAACGATATAGTCCACATGTGATAGGACAGACACACTGGTGACTGGTTCGTGTTGTATGTATACAAATCTCCACTCTCTCCATTGCAGCCGCAGAAAACAGTTATGCTTTATGTGGTTGTTATGTAATATATGCCCAGGTTTACATAAAACGGAACAATCACAGAATGCTTAGTGCTGTTATAATTTAATGTGTATCTAGGTCTGGTCCTAATTCTTACCTGGTAAGAGGTTTTAATGTAGGGAATTCTTTTAATAAAACTGCTATGTTTCTTCTGCTGATTTTCCGTGCATTCTAGAAACAAACTAAGCTTCTCATAAAGTCATATTCTGGTCTTGAATTGGCAGTGTTATAATAATTTTCAGGCCAAAATTACAAGTGCAGACATTATCCCACACTTAGAAAAACCCTTGTTCAAAACCACCTTAGTAAATCGATTGAATCAAACTATTTGGTTAATATTGCTAAATAGAGTCCTCAGTATTATGTATGTATTTATTGTATTATATAGTGTATTGTATGTGTGTTTGTATTTATTTACATATTTATTTTTAAAGACAATAATAGTTCATTTTACTTAGTAGTAATGACTGCATGTCTTAGCATTTTTGTATTTAAAAAATATTGATGGTTTTATGTAATTAAATTAATTCTTTCATTTACCATTGTGAAGCGCCCCAGTACAATTATTTGGATGAGACACTATATAAAAATATATGATATTATTAAAACCCTGCCTTTCTACATTTTATATGCTGCAAATAGGCATGTAAATTATCCAAAATATTGAAGACACGGACACAGAGGGAAGCTGACAGCCACACTGTGTCGCAGACACGCCAGGATACCACGACCACAAATGCACTCACCCTCCACCAGGTGGCGCACGAACCGAACCAGCACTTCCGTTCCCACAGGTTCGTCTCCGTTAATTGCACCAATGAGAGCAATGTGAACCTTTCGGTTGGACGTGGCCAGACCACTGCTGACCTCTAGTGAATAGATGCTGGAACCCTGCTGCGACTTGCCGAAAGTCGTGAGGCGGGTATCGTGTGGATATTTCAACGACACAGAGTGGAGAAAGTCGTAGATCTGCTGCGGATTCATGTAGGACGTCTGAAGATTCTGCGTGATGTCAAAGTCGAGCTTCTTTGACCACTTAGCCAGGTCTCGCATGCTCAGTGTAAAGTTGACAAAGGTGGCCGCCCCATTGTCAACCGTCACCCTTCGACGAACTGGCACATACCTGTGAGGTTTGCAAATCCAATTCATATGAATTTAAACACACGTAAATATTCATATCTATACACATGTATTATTAAATGTTAAAAATGAATGTATTTAAAACAAACTGTCATTTATACCACCTAAAAAGAGCAACTGGATATTTCCCGGTGAAATAGCAGTGTTTTTCATTGTCAAACAGGTTTGTTGTAGTTGTTCGGCAGTCATGGTGATTTATGCATAGATATTTCTTTCCACAGAATGTTTTGTTAATTGCTATTTTCATTAAAACAATTTACATACTGAATTACGGACTCAAACTGACCCTGGCAGTGAGACGGTGACTTCATATGATCCCGGTGCAAGCAGTCTCCAATAGTCGCCCGCGGCAACAGAGTGGACCACATGGTCTATTCCACTGACAGCTATGGTCGCATTAGTGAGGCCCCGCCCAGTCACCTCGTCCAATATGAACCCCCTCATGCCCTTGTGCACCTGTTGGGGTAAACAAGGTTAAAACAGAGGATTGACCAAGCAAACGGAACACTTACCACAGACATCTAACATGATGATATACAAACAATACAGTGTTAGACAACTATGAGTTATCAAGACTTCAAACTAGTAAGTGTACTGAATAATAATGATACAATCTGGCAAAAAACTGAGAGTTACAGACTTACAATATTATAAAATCAAACATACATCTTTATATATTACTTTGCACAAAACAATGTTCACAAGATTAGCGTAAAGCTGTGATAGATTTGCTGATGTTACTGCTGGTTGAGACCGGACATACCTGTGCAATAAAGACAAACAATGCTGCCTCATTCTGTGTCCAGTATTGTTTGAGGTCTTTCTGCCACGGATACTTCACACAGCCCAGTTCAATGGTGATTGCGAAACAGTTGGAGTGTAGGTAGTTCCAGTCCTGCATGCCCCCTGCAACAGTCAACACAATGACAGGTAGTTCCAGTCCTGCATGCCCCCTGCAACAGTCAACACAATGACAGGTAGTTCCAGTCCTGCATGCCCCCTGCAACAGTCAACACAATGACAGGTAGTTCCAGTCCTGCATGCCCCCTGCAACAGTCAACACAATGACAGGTAGTTCCAGTCCTGCATGCCCCCTGCAACAGTCAACACAATGACAGGTAGTTCCAGTCCTGCATGCCCCCTGCAACAGTCAACACAATGACAGGTAGTTCCAGTCCTGATGCCCCCTGCACCAGTCAACACAATGACAGGCAGTTCCAGTCATGCATGCCCCCTGCAACAGTCAACACAATGACAGGTAGTTCCAGTTCTGCATGCCCCCTGCAACAGTCAACACAATGATCAAGTCATGCATGCCCCCTGCAACAGTCAACATGTGTGACGGCATGACAGGTATTTCCAGTCCTACATGCCCCCTACAACAGTCAACATGTGTGACGGCATGACAGGTAGTTCCAGTCCTACATGCCCCCTACAACAGTCAACATGTGTGACGGCATGACAGGTAGTTCCAGTCCTACATGCCCCCTACAACAGTCAACATGTGTGACGGCATGACAGGTAGTTCCAGTCCTACATGCCCCCTACAACAGTCCACAGGTGTGACGGCATGACAGGTAGTTTGAGTCCTACATGCCCCCTGCAACAGTCAACATGTGTGATGGCATGACAGGTAGTTCCAGTCCTACATGCCCCCTGCAACAGTCAACATGTGTGATGGCATGACAGGTAGTTCCAGTCCTACATGCCCCCTGCAACAGTCAACATGTGTGACGGCATGACAGGTAGTTCCAGTCCTACATGCCCCCTGCAACAGTCAACATGTGTGAGGCATCTGGTTGTTCTGACCAAAATGTTCCCTTCAACAAAATTTTAAAAGGGTAGTAGCCTACATTAAAACATCACATGTGTGAAAGTATCATTTTGAGTCCTACATGCCCCCTACAACAGTCAACATGTGTGATGGCATGACAGGTAGTTCCAGTCCTACATGCCCCCTGCAACAGTCAACATGTGTGACGGCATGACAGGTAGTTCCAGTCCTACATGCCCTCTACAACAGTCAACATGTGTGATGGCATGACAGGTAGTTCCAGTCCTACATGCCCCCTGCAACAGTCAACATGTGTGACGGCATGACAGGTAGTTTGAGTCCTACATGCCCCCTGCAACAGTCAACATGTGTGATGGCATGACAGGTAGTTCCAGTCCTACATGCCCTCTACAACAGTCAACATGTGTGATGGCATGACAGGTAGTTTGAGTCCTACATGCCGCCTGCAACAGTCAACATGTGTGACGGCATGACAGGTAGTTCCAGTCCTACATGCCCTCTACAACAGTCAACATGTGTGACGGCATGACAGGTAGTTCCAGTCCTACATGCCCCCTGCAACAGTCAACATGTGTGACGGCATGACAGGTAGTTCCAGTCCTACATGCCCCCTGCAACAGTCAACATGTGTGATGGCATGACAGGTAGTTCGAGTCCTACATGCCCCCTGCAACAGTCAACATGTGTGACGGCATGACAGGTAGTTCGAGTCATACATGCCCCCTGCAACAGTCAACATGTGTCAGAATCTGGTTGTTCTGACCACAATGTTCACTTCAGAAAATAAAAGTAAAGCCAAATTACACATGCATATGTGAAAGTATCATTTTTTTCTGGGATTTCTTAGAAACAATAAATAGTTGACTACCAGTTTGAATTATGCAATTTGGAATCACTGCATTGAAAACAAGTTTTTGATGTATGTTTTGAATTGAATGCTTTGTGATCTGAAACGTGAATACAGCAGTACTAGCTACCAGCACCTATTTCTATGATATGGACGGTGTCCCACTCAAAGAAACATGCAAAAATGTCTTCTAGTCTCTTTTTTACATTTCTTTTGGGAAAGTGTTGTGTTAATTATCTACAGACTAACCTTTCACGCTGTACCACTGTGCACCGTTGGTAATGCCATCTTTGAAATATTCCTTGTAAGCTGACGGTAATTCGGGGCATGGGTGTCCGCTGTGCATTGTCGTGTGGGCCTGTGAAACAGAAAGTGAAAGTATGTCACCACAGCTAAAACTACAACTTCCGTGTATGTCGTTAAACCAGATCAGCAACATGAATGCATTAAAGAAATTTTATATATGATAATATTCCACCATATCTATGAGTATATAATAAATCAGAAATGATGGAGAAACTCGTTCAATATCTAGGTTGACTTTCAAATATTTAGGTTGACTTTCAAATGTTGTCTTTAACACTAGAACGTTGACGACTGTAGAATGGCTGCAAAACTGCATTTAGTTATTGTAAATAAACATTTGATTCATAAACAGCCACTACTGGAATGTGCTGCAGAGGTGCGCTTTTCCATCCACGAACACCTCTCAAGTTAAGTGGTTCCCAGTTCCCACATTCCAAACCACAAATTTGGACGGAGACGGTTAATTCACTCAACTTACAGCTAATAGTTGCTGCATTACTTACTACTAGTAGCTCTCTGTGCATATACACACAACCAAAACATCTGTGCCAGGCCAAAATTCATGTCACAGAAGTACTGTGTTTTAACTCTCTCGGCTTATCTTAATACACATGATTTAGCGCTTGTTCCCATGATAATATGCTCTGACTATAGAGCACTTTACGTAATGCAGATTAGATGCATGTCTTTAGATGTGCCTTTTGTTAGATTTGCATTCTGTTGGTCTATTTCAGTAAGTATTTCATTCAAACAGACATTGTTTGTACAAATTTGATGGAATATAACTTACAGATTTAGCACGTAGATTATTAGGAAAGAATCTAAACACTTTTGGGCACAATTGTCATCAAACATTAGGGCGCCCGATTAGTGGTCTCTTCAACCTGACATCATCTTGCTGTGAGTCCAGCACTCACCAGCGAGTAGGATTCAGCAAGCATTCGGAATGTTTTGTCATCGGGACTGGCACTGTACACTGTCTGTCCTCCCGGGATATCGTCATACGGGTAGTTGGCCACGAGGGAGCCACCGTGCAGATTGGCCGAGAGGACAAAGGGGTAGCTGCGGATCCACGCCATCACGGCCTTGGTCTCAGGCTCCTGCACCTTGTTGCTGTCGCCAAACCCCAGGCGGTCAGGGAAGTTGCGATTCAGATCGACCCTCGCAAAGTTGGCGCGGCCTTGGACAGTACTTATGTCACCTGAAACACACGTGGTGGGGTGGGATTATTAGGTGTGTGCATCTATTTATAAGTGTGTACATCTCTGTCAGTACATGTGGTATTTGTGTGTTTGCATCTGTGTGTATATGCACATGTATGCATGGTTGTGGTATGTACATTTAGCACGTGCATCCTTTTATACACTGTCCTGTTACTGCTTGTTCCCGTTATATTCTGTCCTATTATACCACGGACTTATATGCACTGCACTGCTGTCTAGGCCTAGGCCCAAGCCCAGTTAGGCATTGATAACTGTTTTCAATGTTGACTGCCATTCGCTTGTATGTATTATTGATTTGTGTTATTTATATTTTGATGATTGTTCATGTACAATTTATTTATTCTGATCCTGTTTTATTATTGTGAATAAAATACCACTACAACTATTCCTAATTAATTAATAATAATGCATTATACTTCTAGAAATGTAAGCATTACTAAGAAATGTGTATTTGTTATTTCTAGTTTATGTATTTAAATGCTTGGCATGGATATACAATAATTCTGACATAATGTGTTTGATTCATTATTGTAGTTATTACAAGCACTTTGAATTGTTTTATTTCAGAAATCTCGCACCTGAAAGTTACACACATTACGTGTATGCATAATTACAAGCTTCATCTGGCTGAAGATGACACAGCAACATATCTACGCTGTCTAAAGATACAGTTCCTGTGAACATGACATGTACACTGCAGTTTTAATAGACAAGAACACAGCATTATTGCATTGCCTGAATAAAACTATCTGTCAGTTAACTGTGAAGGTACACAGCCTAGAAAGTCGTCAATATATCATAGGCATCATCTGCATACACTACATAATTTTACACAATTTATCTCGCTGAATAATACATATTGAATAATACAGACATCACTTTACAACTTAATTAGAGGGCACTGGAATTAGATGGTTTCTGTACGACACAGGACACACTGGATTATGAACATTCCTGTGTACATCTTGCAGAATATTGTGAATATTGCAAAAAGACAGTATTGTGAGGTGGAGTAATGTGAGCAGCTTCTTCATCGTGCACTTTATCCCTATGGATGGTAACCCAGAAAGCAGCATTTGGCACACGATATGTTGGAGTCGGTGATGAAACACTGTGAACATTAGTAAACATTACTTCATCGAGATCATGTCAAAATGCAGAATATTATGAAACGGTAAAAATGTATTACTGGTCTCTACTGAGTCTGCAGTATTTGTCCAACCTGTAAACACACGGTCACCCATAAACAAGTGAAGTATGACAACTGTGCTTCATTGTCAAGCATTAATCTGTTGAGTTTGTTATTTAGATAATATTTATTAATAAAGTTATTATTTAATAACATGTATTTATTGATGGTTGATCGTAATGTTTCATATGGTTCTAAACATTGCATAAATTATATTTACTTCATAATTATTCACTGCAGGCTTTCATCAAAACATAGCCATTTGCCGAGTTAACATGCTAACATTAGCCAATATTAACTTATTAATCAAGTTGGTGTTAATGTGAAATTTCTGGCTAATGTATATTTACTACCGTAATTAATGTGGACATGTCTTAATAATTATGGACATAAACATGTGTATAAACAAAGTACGACTGCTAATTATATATTGATTTGTTAATTATTTATTATTAATGATTTTTTATTACATAATTGTTTCATTTATATCTCTTACCATAAGTAAGGTGGTTTTACAAATTTCATGTTTATATAATATTATAAACATATTCATGGACATTGTGGCATTTTACAAAAAAGTTTCTGTCTGTCGAGGTTGCCTGCTAATAATCACCTATTAACTAATTTATTATTACATGACTAGTTAATATATATTATATGCTAATTATTACCTATTAACTAATTTATTATTACATGACTAGTTAATATGTATTTATTCTCGTAATAAATGTGGTTATGCACACTGCATATGTATAAATATCTTCATATTTATGGACTCGGCTGGTCTTAATTAGAATGTTTTGGCCTGGTAACTTGGTGCACTTCTTAACTAATATTAGCTAATTAACTGGATTAATTAGTATGAAAAAACATCAGTATTGAAAATGTATTACTCCATTCAATGTATTTCAAAATGTTGCAAACAATATTTTAATAGTTCTATAAATTACAACGTTATGCCATTTTAAAGTCACTTATTCTAATATTTATCAACAGAAACAAAAATGAGCTTATTTTACCATTATAAGAGATACACAAATTTAGTGCAATTGTTTCGTCTTTAAATTGCAATAATTTTGGATCTAATAAAGGTATTGTAATAAAATTAATAGTTATGTGATATGTAACTTATTACCTTTCATTTAAGCCAATATCCTGTGGTAATTTTGTTGAAGTACCTACAGCAGGCTGCCTACTATATTTTCCGTAACGATCATGGGGTGTGGAGGGGCTGGGTTGTCTCTGGACCATCTGTATACTGTTAGCCCTGGTCCTAAAGTCCATCTCGTGGCTGTAACTAAATCCCAAATCATTCATTTTGATTAAAACTGATGAATTGTTTCCTTCCCTAGTCTGGGTTTGCCCCAACCACCAAAGCAGCCACGGTTTCATTTACTGATAAATTGCAACACGGACTAGTACTAGTAGTAATACTTCGTAGTTGCCAAGTTGGGTCAATGATGTTTTCGCGGCAATGCATTTTAGCCGTTTAAAATCGTCAATACTTCACTCAAAATAACTTTCCAAACAATGTATTTGCTAGGATTTTATTAAACATACGTGTCATGGAAGATTTTATCAAAATGTCTTATTAAAACGATGTTTTCCTGCGGTCAACTGCGAAATTGACGGCAACCAGCAGACAACCGGAAGTAACTAATACCTCTTGTGCTAAATTGACCTTGCTGCGCTACTCTAGCGGCCTTGAACCCGGAGACAGCAGTCCAGTGCATATAAGTCCGTGGTTATACTATGTGTCCTGTTTTACTGCGTTTCCTGTTTTACTGCATACTGCATGTCCTGGTATATTATGTTACACTGTGGGTCGTGTTATACCATGTGATAATATCCTGTTACACCGTGCATCCTGTTATACTACATGTCAGGTTATACTATGTTATATGTGTATCATGTTATTCTACATGTCCTGTTATACTACGTTATATGTGTATCCTGTTATACCATATGTCCTGTTGTACTATGTTATATGTGTATCCTGTTATACTACAAGTCCTGTTATACTATGTTATATGTGTATCCTGTTATACTACAAGTCCTGTTATACTATGTTATATGTGTATCCTGTTATACTACATGTCCTGTTATACTATGTTATATGTGTATCCTGTTATACTACATGTCCTGTTATACTATGTTATATGTGTGGCCGCCTAGGAAAACCAGTCACATTGAAAAAAAATCATTTTCATTTTTATTTAAGAAATGGAAATCTACACTATTTACATATCCTGTACTGTTTACTGTATTCAAATATTCCCACTAGAAGCAAAGTTATAGGAATTTAAAGAGGGCCCCTATCAGAAATTACTTAGGGAGAAAAATAAGTTTTAAAGTCGAGATTCATTCTTCAAACGAACACCACACTTTATGCTGCATAAGACAATAACTGTTGCAGTTACTTTATAAAGTTCTGTGAGGGAAATGTAGCTGCGTTTGTTACCTTTATTGTACTGAAAACATTATCCAATTCTGGTGGGTACTTATAAAGTTACAATATCCTGCATATTCATCAACGCCAATGCTTTCATACAACGAGCGATATTGTTCGGCTTCGGTCCGTCCATGGGCGCCGCCATCTTTTAATTTTCGAAGATCGTAAACACCAAAAAGAAATTCGCCACGAAGTCTGTCTTTCCATCGAAATCCGCTCCAATAACACGTTAAACAGTTAAGAAATATGTACAGACATAAACTATTGCAACATCAAACTAAACTAAAAACTAATCGAACTACTAAAACAACTCAAATCCAAATTCCAAATACAAATCCGTTAACTTTCACTGCGCACTCAAATATCTCACAACGTATTCATGCGCGCTGCTGCTAGGAAAACGCGTGCTGAAAATAGCTTTCGAATGGTATGCCACATATAGGCATAGAAACTTATGTCCTAGGTTGTATGCGATCGCAAAATAGTGCGAGTTTAATTTCAAAATGTTACAACATAGAACGATCTTCCCAGTTATAAAATACCCCAAAAATGCAACTTACACTTACGTATAAATAAGTATGTTAGCAAAAACATCATAGTAAAATCTCAAAATGGACCGAGTGACCCCAAAACACCTTTATGACTCGTTTACGGGCAAATATGCCTAGCGACTTCCGACTGGTTTTCCTAGGCCGCCACACATGTGTATCCTGTTATACTACATGTCCTGTTATACTATGTTATACTGCCTATCCTGTTATACTACATGTCCTGTTATACTATGTTATATGTGTATCCTGTTATTCTACATGTCCTGTTATACCATGATATATGTGTATCCTGTTATACCACATGTCCTGTTATACTATGTTATATGTGTATCCTGTTATACTATATGTCCTGTTATACTATGTTATATGTGTATCCTGTTATTCTACATATCCTGTTATACCATGATATATGTGTATCCTGTTATACCACATGTCCTGTTATACTATGTTATATGTGTATCCTGTTATACTATATGTCCTGTTATACTATGTTATACTGCCTATCCTGTTATTCTACATGTCCTGTTATACCATGTTATATGTGTATCCTGTTATACTACATGTCCTGTTATACTATGTTATATGTGTATCCTGTTATACTACATGTCCTGTTATACTATGTTATATGTGTATCCTGTTATACTACATGTCCTGTTATACCATGTTATACTGCCTATCCTGTTATACTATATGTCCTGTTATACTATGTTATACTGCCTATCCTGTTATTCTACATGTCCTGTTATACCATGTTATACTGCCTATCCTGTTATACTATATGTCCTGTTATACTATGTTATACTGCCTATCCTGTTATTCTACATGTCCTGTTATACTATGTTATACTGCCTATCCTGTTATACTACATGTCCTGTTATACTATGTTATACTGCCTATCCTGTTATACTACATGTCCTGTTATACTATGTTATATTGCCTATCCTGTTATACTACATGTCCTGTTATACTATGTTATATTGCCTATCCTGTTATACTACATGTCCTGTTATACTATGTTATATGTGTATCCTGTTATTCTACATGTCCTGTTATACTATGTTATACTGCCTATCCTGTTATATTATATGTCCTGTTATACTATGTTATATTGCCTATCCTGTTATACTACATGTCCTGTTATACTATGTTATACTGCCTATCCTGTTATTCTACATGTCCTGTTATACTATGTTATATGTGTATCCTGTTATTCTACATGTCCTGTTATACCATGATATATGTGTATCCTGTTATACCACATGTCCTGTTATACTATGTTATATGTGTATCCTGTTATACTACATGTCCTGTTATACTATGTTATACTGCCTATCCTGTTATTCTACATGTCCTGTTATACCATGTGTATATGTGTATCCTGTTATACTACATGTCCTGTTACACTATGTTACATGTGTATCCTGTTATACTACATGTCCTGTTATACTATGTTATATTGCCTATCTTGTTATACTACATGTCCTGTTATACTATGTTATACTGTCTATCCTGTTATACTACATGTCCTGTTATACTATGTTATACTGCCTATCCTGTTATTCTACATGTCCTGTTATACTATGTTATATGTGTATCCTGTTATTCTACATGTCCTGTTATACCATGATATATGTGTATCCTGTTATACCACATGTCCTGTTATACTATGTTATATGTGTATCCTGTTATACTACATGTCCTGTTATACTATGTTATACTGCCTATCCTGTTATTCTACATGTCCTGTCATACCATGTGTATATGTGTATCCTGTTATACTACATGTCCTGTCATACTATGTTACATGTGTATCCTGTTATACTACATGTCCTGTTATACTATGTTATATTGCCTATCTTGTTATACTACATGTCCTGTTATACTATGTTATATGTGTATCATGTTATACTACATGTCCTGTTATACTATGTTATACTGTGCATCCTGTTATACTACATGTCCTGTTATACTATGTTATACTGCCTATACTGTTATACTACACGTCCTATTATACTATATTATACTGTGCATCCCGTTATACTACATGTCCTGTTATACTATGTTATACGGCATATCCCGTTATACTAGTACATGTCCTGTTATACTATGTTATACTGCCTATCCTCTTACACAGCTATCTTGCTACCCCACATGTCCTGTTAAATCTGTTATTGCTGTTACACCATGATCTCAGTGCTAAGCCTCACATTCCACTGTTATCAGCATCAGTAAAACAAAACGGGTATAAACTACTGCCCGTATATTACATGCAACAATCCTCTGCTGAATGACTTAATGACTGCTTATGACGTAAAATAAACAAATGACCTTCACCTTCTTGCGCAGTAGCATATCCATCGGGGTTCATGGATGGCATGATGTGTATGCGTGTTGTGTTCACAAGTAGAGTCAGCAGCTGATCGTGGTTGTAGTTGTCGCACAACAACTGGATAAGTGACAGTAAGATGACGCGACCTACGACCTCGTTGCCATGCATGTTGCCAATGTATTTGAACTCTGGCTCGCCTGTAACACATCACATTCAACTCACTCACCAGTGTACGCGTAGCTAAAGGGATATTCCAGTCAGTGAGAGGTTTACAGTATTTACAGTACTTAAATATTTATAATATATTGGTTGTCATATTAAATTTTTAGTAATCATGCACAAAGATCATTAATAAACAATTAATTATAGTATAATTGTACAAAATAACATGCTATCCTGGAATCATCTTGAGGCACAAAACCAGTGACGTAAGCCAAATTGGTTACATCACTGGCACATTATTGGAAAAGAAGAAACTTGGCGGAGGTCTCACGCATACAATGGTAATTGTGATAGTGACATAAGCAAACCGCAACGTACTGGATGCATCAAATAGAACACCCTTGGACAAACTTAGGATGTTCGAATGTGCGTGCGCCAGTGACATAAGCAATTTATGTCACTGGTTCTATGCCTTAAGATGACAGCGCCCTGAATCCATGATAGCATGTTTTTGTATAATTATACTATAATTAATTGTTTATTAAAATTTTGTGCATAATTACTATGCACAGCCAATATATTATACATATAGAAAATACTGCGAACCTCTCAATGACTGGACTATCCCTTTAACGAGGACCTCAATTCGGTGAAGCGTGATATTACGAGCTTCATGGGGCAGCAGCCATTTTATACGATGTCAAATGTATTTTGCAATGTTATATACTTTCTGATCAGTCATTACTTGATACATACTTGATACATGTCTCTTCTATATGTGATAGTCATATAAGGTGAACATATATGCCCAGTTATCTATATTCATGTTTCATGCAACAAGGCAGGAGTTTAGTGATTAAGTGGACGAAAATGCCATCTTTATTCAGTTGTTTGCAATGAAATCTTTCCGAATTCAGGAATGGATTTGAAATATGTGTTCAGTTAGTCCACATTAGCTATGCCACATATATACCAGGGAAGGAATGTAAATAACTATTTATAATTTGTTTAATCTAATAAGTAACACCCACCTGGTTCATGTATACCGGGGTTATCCGAAATCTCCATTACCCACAATTCCTTGCCCACTGTTGTTTTTCCAACCGAGTAGAGTCGCGTGATTTGAGGGAAGTTGTGTGCATATCGTTTAAGGTAGGCAGTCATCTGTTCCTGTGTCATGTGACGGAACTCTGTCGGTTCAATGAAGGACAGTTTGTCGCGATGGTGGGAATCAGAGAGCCGATTGGTCAACTTCACCAGAGTTTCGACTGGGTCAGCGCCTTCATAGTGGTTGAATGGGGGCGTCGTTGGGGAGGTTGATGATGGTGTGGTCGAGGGTGGGGTGGTTGTGGTGGAGGGTGGGGTTGTTGTGCTAGAAGGTGGGGTAGATGTGGTGGGGGCTGGGGTAGATGTTGTGGGGGCTGGGGTAGATGTGGTGGGGGTTGGGGTAGATGTGGTGGGGGCTGGGGTAGATAGTGTTGAGGTGGGTGTGGTCAGAGCAGCCTCGGTCGATGCGGTCTTGTTGGAAGTGGTCCTGTAAAAACATTACAATTTCACCAACCAATGTGTAATTATTAGAGTGACGTCTGCATTCAGCATCAACAACACTGGTGCAGGTTTAAGTGTTACAAAATTTAATTTGCCACTGAGAGCCTGACCAGGTTTTAAAAAATTCGGGGATGTCCATCAGTGACTGGGCACCCCTTTTCATAGCAGGGTTTATTTTACCGAATCAAGCCCTCTATTGCAGCCCTTGTTCCTTTATAGGACATTTCCATCACACAAATCAAACACATTGCCACAAACTTGTTCTGCCTTCTTCAACAGTTATTCTGAGTACTCCTCCATTCATGTGTCAGTCATGTGGGTAATACCCCCTCACAACTTGTTACCCTTCCAAAAGAGTGACTATATGAAAAGGGTTGTGTGTGTGTGTGTGTGTGTGTGTGTGTGTGTGTGTGTGTGTGTGTGTGTGTGTGTGTGTGTGTGTGTGTGTGTGTGTGTGTGTGTGTGTGTGTGTGTGTGTGTGTGTGTGTGTGTGTGTGTGTGTGTGTGTGTGTGTGTGTGTGTGTGTGTGTGTGTGTGTGTGTGTGTGTGTGTGTGTGTGTGTGTGTGTGTGTGTGTGTGTGTGTGTGTGTGTGTGTGTGTGTGTGTGTGTGTGTGTGTGTGTGTGTGTGTGTGTGTGTGTGTGTGTGTGTGTGTGTGTGTGTGTGTGTGTGTGTGTGTGTGTGTGTGTGTGTGTGTGTGTGTGTGTGTGTGTGTGTGTGTGTGTGTGTGTGTGTGTGTGTGTGTGTGTGTGTGTGTGTGTGTGTGTGTGTGTGTGTGTGTGTGTGTGTGTGTGTGTGTGTGTGTGTGTGTGTGTGTGTGTGTGTGTGTGTGTGTGTGTGTGTGTGTGTGTGTGTGTGTGTGTGTGTGTGTGTGTGTGTGTGTGTGTGTGTGTGTGTGTGTGTGGAATGTCTGTAAATATTAAAATCACATGACTCTTATTGTAAATATTTTTAACGTATTTTGGAGCATATTGTCAAATTGAGCACGACATTTCTGTCCGTCAGCTACGGACCTTGTTCACGTACTGGTGTCACGTGTGTTGCCCCAGATTTCGGCGGGATAATTTGGTTGTAGATGGCAGGCAGATGGTATCCCTGGTCTCTGTTCATGGTAGGGGTTCTCTGTTTAATATATATAGCCTCCTTAACTTTCCTCTTGTGCCAGTTGGATTCACGCGTTAGTATTTATGTGTTCTTCGTGGACACTGAGTGTCCTGTGGCCCAGCAATGGTCTCCTACTCCTGTTGGTTTATCCAGGTTTGTGTGTCCGTTAAATTTCTGGCTGAGTGTTCTCTTGGTTTCACCTATGTATGTGTGGCTGCTGTCGATGTCACATGCTGCTGTTGATGTTATAGATGGTTCCACACTTGTGTTCTTTAGGTGTTTTGTCTTTAGGGTGTACTACCATCGAGCGGAGGGTGTTTGTCGGTTTGTGTATATGTGGATCTGAGGCAACACACGTGACAACAGTACGTGAACAAGGTCCGTAGCTGACGGACCGAAACGTCGTGCTCAATTCGACAATATGCTCCAAAGTAAGTTAAAAAAATATTTACAATAAACCATTCTTGGAGCCATGAACAATATATTCAATATCACATGACTCTTGCATTTACTGAACAAATTTGTGCAAAACAATTTATTTCTGATCACAAACAGTTTATGTTTTTCTGCGTATTCACTCACCCCGGTTCCTCCATCTCATAGCCGCTGTCAGCTAAGTCGTCTACGGACCTCTTGCTGATTTCGTGGAATGAGTTTTCATAGGTCAACCCTTGCTGACCTTTCAAAGGTGACAGTTCAAAGTTCACACTGGTGGCTGGCCCCTTATTGACACGGATGTTGTGTTTTGTCTGTAATTTGTACCTAGGAGAAAACATGGGTAGCATTCAACAAAATAACCAACCAAGACCAGTAAATCACTCAATAAACTCTCTCAACAAGATCACCAGATCACATAAAAATATCACTAGAGCACTCAATAAGATTATCACATCACTAAAAATGATCACTAGATCACTCAGCAAGATCATCTGATCACTAGAAAAGTCTAGATCACTGATCACTCAACAACATTATTTGATGGTTCAATAAAATCATCAGACCACTCACAAAAATAACCAATCAAGACCATCAGATCACTTAAATAGATCATTCACAGATTGTGTGATCAAGATCATGAGACCACCCAACATGGTCATCATTTCACTCAACAAGATCACTACAACACAATCACTAGAACAGTCAACAGGATCATGAGATCGCACAGGATTATTAGTTCACTCAACAAGATTGCTGAATCACTCAACAAAATCACAAGACATTTTTAGTTATCACATATCATGCTGAATTTAAAAAAACTCACCATGAAAGACCATTTAAATTTTTTTTAAGAGGGCTGTATTTTAAAGTAGGGTTGCATAATTTTATATCATGACTACAATTTATCATTTCATGACAGTCTAAGACAAAGTATTACATTTAAATGAATACCATAAAATCAGATGCACAAATGTTCTTGGCCATAACTGTTTGATAACCCCAAGTCTGCATATACCACAATGTTGATGGTGCATCTTACCCTGGAGCCCACGCGGAGATGGTGTAGATGCCAGGCACCAGGAGTCGCCAGTAGTCCCCGTAGCTGGCTGCAGTAACAGTCTTGTTGATGCCTCGCACAGTGATGAGTGCATTTGGAATGACTTTCAACCACACCGCATCAATGACAAAACCCTTCACACCAATATGAGTCTGCAACCAATCAATCAAGTAAAAGGTAACATTTACTGTAGCTAAAAAGAGGAGCGTCAACACAAGTAATCATTAGACATGTATCTTTGAAATATAACACCAAACACTACAAACCTACTTTATCGTTTGCTAAAGCCTACAAATGGTTAAATATAGTTTTCTGGCTGAGAATTAAATGTACTTAATTATGCGACCTGTTGTCACTAATTTCATAAGTATATAGAAAGGTGCTTCTTCAATTAAATTTTTTCACCACGCTTGTCTAAAACTACCCAGGTGCTTCATCTGCACCCATCCTTAACCACAACTGACATTTGATAACCCCATTGAATGTGAAATGTTGAGGTAACAATCATTACCTGTTCCATGTATGAAAGTAGCGCATCTTTGTTCTGTTGCCACAACAATGGCAGGGCGGGTCCTCGGGGGTACTTGCAACAACTCAGCTCTATTGTCACCTCAAAGCAGTTACTATGGACGTAATTGAAGTCTTGCATACCACCTGCATATTAGAAACACCCTGTCATCCATTAAAAAAACATGTCTGCTGAGCCTCGTAAATAATACGGTCAGTACTGTACATTGAACAGTCTCTTTAGTTCCACGTTCCTGACTCTAGGCCGGGGTACAAACAAAAACCATCAAGTCAGAGGTAGAATGTTGCCATGACACAATCTGCTGTAACAACATATCGGTGGGTAGATCTAAAAGACAGGGATATGAATGAATCACATGTTTAAGTAGCAAGTGTCCAAGTCTGTGTTTATTAATCTACTACGTAACAACAAGGGTTGAACTAAACGTTAAGTGGCTACAAGAAGAATCCTGCCAAGTTCTCGCTCTGTCCACACCACCCCATGTCAGATGTGTGACTACAGACTGTATTGTTACAAAGGAACTTGTTACAATCTGACTACAGACTGTACTGTTACAAAGGAACTTGTTACAATCTGACTACAGACTGTACTGTTACAAAGGAACTTGTTACAATCTGACTACAGACTGTACTGTTACAAAGGAACTTGTTACAATCTGACTACAGACTATACTGTTACAAAGGAACTTGTTACAATCTGACTACAGACTGTACTGTTACAAAGGAACTTGTTACAATCTGGCTACAGACTGTACTGTTACAAAGGAACTTGTTACAATCTGACTACAGACTGTACTGTTACAAAGGAACTTGTCCTACATCAACATTTTAACCTAATTTCTTCTCTATGTGCATGTTCTTTTAACATGTCTAAGACAAAACCTTGTCTTACTCATTCTTTAAAAAGTTACTAATAATACGCACGCATGTACTAACTCCAGTAATAACTGTTTCCAAAGTTTTACAACATATGTTGTTGCTGGTATATGACATTTGATATTTATTGTGTATGTCTTCAACACGTGTGTATAAAAAGGTAAGTTTGTTGTAGATATATGATCTATGATGATGATGATGGAACACCCCACTGCTTTAACAAACTGACATGCAAATAACAATGTACCACAGGTACTTAATCAGAGAAAATGTTTTGCCAGTCTTGCATTAATCAATAGTGTGCTTTTTCAGCGTGTGAATGGCATATGTGGAAGTTAGTCACCTTAACCACAGCTGTTACTGGCCAGTTTAATATTCTTCAATGAAAAATCTGTGCCATTTCAGCTATTTATTTAATTATCCTGATTCATGCGATTGGTATCACCAAGTATCACTTGTCCCAAGTGGAGGGTGCCAGGTTCTTTGCCCAGAATTGGCAGTCATTTGTAAGGGTCTGTAAGTAGTCTGCTGTGGGAAAGTTAAACATCAAACGGTATTGCAATTAACTCTGCTTGCCGTAATATTATTGCCAATCAATTTTGTTTTGAAACTGGATGCTTTGTTTACCATTTGAACGTGTTGTATACGGAATCTTTCAAACTGTGCACATTGTTCCGAGCTTAATAAACTTAAACACAAATTGGCAGGCAGTAAACCTTCAACAATACGCATGTTGTAGTCATAAGAACATAGTATTAAATTGTAAAAGTAAAACTGTAATAATTCATCTTGGTCAGTCATCTACAAGTTCACAATAACGAGCCGATAGGTTTCAGACCAAGCATCAGGTGCATAATTACAAATAACATCCAAAGTGCAAGTCTCGACTACATCATAGGTGGGCACAGAGTAAAGTCTGTGCTCCGCAACATTTTGCAGTTGTAATCAATATATGATTATGGAATCTACATTTATATGGAGAAGGTATGTTCTTATATCTTAATTTAAATCGTGTTCACATGTGTAATCAGATTCCAGTTATCACTGGTGTTGGTGTAACCATATCTCTGCAATATTATTTATGTCTACACTTATCACTTAATATTAATGTTGTTAAATTTCTCAAATTGTGTCTACTATACAGATTTAATCCTGATACTACTAGTTAAATCATTCTTACATCGTTTATACAGTTACTGCTGGGTTGACAGTGGCCAGTTGGTTTTTAAGTATTCATCCTATTGTAATATCATTCTCAGTTTACTGGCTACAGCGTAAATTGACCCTGTTGTTAGCTTGGAAACATGGATTAGATCATTTATTGAACATTATAATTTGCTGATTATGTTTGTATGATTTATTCAATTCCGATAATAAACTATCTATTTGTCTACCTATACAGTGCAGCATCGACTCCTGTGGGCTGCTTGGAGTTCTTTATACCTTACCCCACAGAAGACCTGCTTGATCAGACACTATCTAGACTTCAGTTCTTGATTTCACTAGGAAGTTTTCAGCCATGCTGCAATGATTACATAAAGTCTATGTAATTATGTGTATATTAAATATCTTCCACTGTATACAGCCAGGTGAATAGTAGCAACATAATAGTAATATGACTTGCCCAAAGATCTGTGTTACCTAGGCAACCCGTGTACATGACTGGTGTACACTGTAGACTCAGTGACTGTACTCTGACTAGGCACCTCTGCTAGCTGTTCACTCCGACTTAGTGTCTCGGTCAACATAAAAGAAACGTTATTTCCTAAAACACTAGAAGTTCAGCCAAGTGTGTTTACTTTTTACTTGTGTAAATTTTGTCTAACAGCTACTTCCTTTGACACGTAGTACAAAGTGACAAATAAGGCTGCCAGCATGGCATTCACTAAATAATTCACTGGCATGCATGTTGGCTTCCATAAATCGTGTCTTTGCATTTAATCTCATAGACCTACTGAACTACGTTTTTTTACTAAAAATATGTTATTAAAAATATGTCATCGATAGTTAGCACCACAACAATAATATAGTTAGCTAGCTTATAGAATTTTAACATAAATACTGCACATCATTACTTGGATCTTAACACAGTTTGTTTATTTTGTCTGATAAAAACTTTGCTTTGGATCACATTCATTAATAACACAGAAACCAAACCATATAAGTTACGATAATTGCCCTTCTGCAACACCGCTTGTTTAAATACCTTTGAATTAGAAATTCACTAGTTTAACTAAAACTACTTAATGATACCCTTTTCTTAGAATGATTACATAATTTTTTTGGCATTTATATAATTTCTTAATGATTTATGTTTTATGGCATAATGATGGGTATTCCACTAAGTTACAAACTATTAAATTTAATTTTGTATTCTTGCCAACAATAGTGTTTGGTTCATATTGCTGTATTGACAGTTTACAGATCTATCTGAACATTATACATATTTAACGATTGTCTGTGAAAACATGTTTTGTTTGTTCTTGTGACATACTGGCTGATTATCATTATCAACATAATTACACTACCTGAGTGGACCAAACTGTTCATTGCATATGTGCTGTCCTGTCATTTAGGTTATATTAATTCACTATCCGTGCTGATTGAGCAGACAGCAATGCAACCTGAGAGCTGTATTGTCACAACTCAATGCTATACTGCAACATATTCATGATAATAATATCCATGTCCCTGAAAGTTACGCAGTGTGACAGGCATGACCATTACGGTCTACAGCCCTAGCTTTATGTAGAGACCCGTCCACCCGTCTTTTGGACGGGTAAAAACGAATATGGATGGGTAGAAATATGGGTGGACGTGTACAAAAATTTAGAAGCAAAAAAAGGTCTTCCAAAAACATAGATATTGTTAGTTATGCCCCTTGAAAGTGAGTGAAAATGGTGTCACATGTGTGTTTGTAGTCCATTTCAGGTCATCAGACATATTTAAAAGTTTGTAAACTGGCTTAACAGTTAACATCCATGTGTCCACCAAAACATGTGTAACTAGCAATAATTTTATTCTGCATAAAGCCCTGTTTACAGCATATATAAACGTCATATACACACAGTAAACTCTATGCTGTCACATTGACTGAACACAACATAAATGTGACAAGTGATATCCATGACCCATGACCGCAACACAAACACACTAACTACTAAAAGTGACCATTGTTGGCTACACAAATGTAATGTCTGTGACCAACGAAGGCTACACAAATGACATATCATACTGTGAGTGACTGTGACCAGTGACAGCTATATAATGGTGTGATATTTCTGACTAATAAAGACTACACTTGTAAGTTGTAACATGATGCATGCGAACATTGAAGGTGTCACACATGATATTTGCCAACACTAAAACTGAATGCTACAAAATGTGAGATCTCTGATCATTGAATATTACAAAAATATTTGTCATGATAACTGGGGTTATAAAACATTATGTTTGTATAAATCAATAAAGGCTAAAACAGTGGTGAACTGATATCCATGACCATAACATGATATTTGTGACCACTGAAGACATTACGTGACATCTGTGACCACTGAAAACACAATGTTGTCACTAAGATCACGTCTCACCTGTCTGTTTATTTGCATTAACCGTCTACTTCATGAGAATACTAACAAGGTTTGTTTACATAGTTTCAAGTTCAACAATTTTTACTGTTTTACCCTTCACTGTTGTTGACAAAGTGTGACAGGATGTCAAGGCTGATTGAATAATGAATTGATGCCAACTTCCCTCACATCTGATAACATAGGATATAAAGTCACAGAAACAAAGTCATAGAAAAAGATTAAATGTTAAAATTTTAAGTTTAGATATTTTTGAAACAGTACAAATTACTAAATATGTTCATGTGAATATTTGTTTTAATAACTTGAATAAATGTTAACTTAAATAAAAATAACATAAATTCACAAAATTAATTTCAAAACATAAATCTCACTTGTTCTTGTTCTCTGTTCTCACGAAGGTTCTTTGTATTTAAAAGAAGTGTATAAATGTGCAAGCCAAAGTCAGATTTTCTTTGCAATACATTTATTATAACCATGCATTAAACTTTGCTGCACATTCACCTGTCATTGAGGATAATATTATGCAAACTAACGGTAGAGAACTTCTGGAAAATAGGGACTTAATGATCAAACTTCATCTTGTTGAATTATATCAGTGAACAATGCCAAAACTTTGTATTTGGGAAGTTCCACCAAAAATACTATTTGTACAACAATGTATCAAGATAATATTGAAGATATAAATGTATATCTACTCAGGTGTACAACTTTTTGTATTAGTATAAATTTTGTGTAACTTCCATTAAATACTCAGTTAAACGAAGGTTCCAACAGCAGAACTCCCCAACTGACTTGTTTCCCAGGCTATATTCTTGCATATTCTTGTATATCAGAGATGGAGTAATCGTACTCGTGTACTCGTACACGAGTACTTTTTGGGTACTCGTACTCGAGTACGAAGCAAAGTAATCGTACTCGTACATTACCAAAGTAATCATACTCACGATTACTTCTCACGATTACATTTTTTTCATATGAACAGTTGCAAGAAAATATATTAGATAAAAATGGCAATATTAGAAGTAATCTAAAAAAAATAATAATAATCGAGGTATTAATTTTCTATTACTGTTGAGTATTTCAGTTAAATAAATATTCATTTCCCTAATTCATTCCTTCTCTTCCCAGAGAAGCCTCATTTCCTCACTTAGTACAAAGTAGAAGTTATATTGTGACAGTCCTTGGGAAGCACTGCAGGAGATAAGCATCCCCTAACATCTTGCTTTATAATTTTAGAAGCCAGGCCAAAGCCCCACCTGTACTCTTTGCTCTGTCAATATGGTGTGAATGACTGGTCATATTTCCAACATCCAGAATCCTAACTGGGTCTGGGCAGTTAGCTGCTAAATCCCTGTCTATTATGTTTAATTAAGTGCAAACTGTAAACCTGTCTAAATCCACAACTATGCTGTGCTTGTCCCATCCAGACATCGGGTCAAATACATTGAAATGTATTTAAATACAAATATTCTTGAGGGATTAAAATACAATTAATTACACATACTTTTAAAATATAAATGTATTTAAATATGAATACATTGAAAAGTATTTCAAATACTTTTTCATATATTTTTCAAATACTTTTCATTTTGTATTACTATGCAGTGAAAAAGAAATGTTGATGCTTACAATGTATTTGAAAACATATTTGAAACAGTCAAATACATTAGGAAAGTATTTAAATACAAATACTTTTAATTCCTAAACATAAAATACAAATACTTAAAAAGTATTTAAATACTTTCAAATACAAATGTATTTGACCCCCATCTGATATACTCACATATTTGAAATGGATACTCTTTTGAATATGCCCCCCTGGTTTTGAAGTGTTGTTATTGTAATGTATTTGATCATGTGTATTTGAAATTCTTAAATGCCTCCTATTTGTATTTGATTCAGAAACCATAAATTACATTATTAATCCAGCATTAAATGATTCATCCAATACCTGAGAAAGTCGTCTAATTATTAATAATAATAACACCTGGATAGTGGATAGCAGTAATCAGTTAGAACATTAGTGACACAACAACAGAACAAGAATGACACCTAGGGATTCCATGAAAGTCGCCTTTATGTTAGAAACAGGATAGTCATTAAAGTAATCATGAAAGTAATCATGATTACATTCTAATGTAATCGTATACTCGAGTACATTGTAAAGTAATCATACTCGTATCGAGTACATTTGTTTCCTGAGTACTCGTACTCATGCATTTTCAAAGTAATCGTACTCGAGTACATTTGTATTGTACTCACTCCATCTCTGTTGTATATTAGCATTTCTTATCTCTGCTCCTCGCCCCATTCACCCATGCATGGGTGGTAAAAACAGAGATAACCCAGATTCCATACAAAGTTTACATAGACACCGACAAATTGTGATACCTGTTTACCATCCCATCAGAATAATGACGTCATTGAAGAACAAGTTGATTGATTGATTGATAATTCATCATAAAATTTATCATCATAAACCACCATCTCCATTCTTCAACACATTGAGAGTTGGGGCGAGGGGAGGATGTGATAAATCTCATGTAGTCATGATCTTCATGTCAGTGCTCAGATTTTTGTTTATGTAGCATTGTTCTGTTACCTTTTGACAGTTTAACTCAGAACTAAAGTTCCATCTAACCAGAACGGTATCAGAATATCACCAATCTGTCTTTTTCCCGATCCTGGTATCTAAGAGTATAAACGGGATTTCAATATAAATTTTTAGCACATTGTCCTATTGATGACATTTGTTTACCTGTCTTTGAAAATATTTTTTGGAGGACCACATTGGAAACAATTGTACTATTGTGTGCTTTAATGTGTGTATATCCTCGGTAAATATTATATATATGCGTATTTCGTTATTTGCTTATGCGTTAATTGTATACAAATTCTTTTATGTGCATGTCTTGTAATGTTTTACCAAATAAACTCACTCACTCACATGTATCTGATAGATTTGAAATACTTACTTCACAATACATTCCTGTCATACTTGCCAGGTCCCATCAATCATTACAATCATTATTAAGTTTCCTGCAAAGCTTTATGCAGAGACCCATCCACCTGTCATTTGGATGGGTAAAAACCGTTGTGGTTGGGTAAAATGTGGGTGGACGGCCGGACGGGTAAAAAAAATGAAGAACCAAAAAAGATCTTCCAAAACCACAGATATAGTCAGTTATGCCTTAGGATTGAGTGTAAATGGTGTCACATATGTGTTTATAGTCCATTTCAGGTCATCAGGCATATTTTAAAGTTTGTAAACTGGCTTAACAGTTAACATCCATGTGTCCACCAAAACATGACTGGCAATAATGTTATGTCCTGCATAAAGCCCTGGTTTCCTGTCAAATTCATCACAGTAGTTTAGTTCTAAATAAGGTGGTTTCCTCCAAACAGCCCAAACTTGGGCTAATGCAGGAGTTCTTCTCTAGAATTAGTGAGTCCATGCACTCCACTACAGGTTACACATTTACCCCCTGTGTGTGATCTTTTACTTCCCCTGGCATAGACACCAGATAGAAGGGACCAACGGCTTTTAGTGCCTCTTCCGAAAGACACAGGCAAATGTGGGTTAAACGAAATTGCCTAAGTTTCGAAACGGCGGTAGGTGGGATTGAACCACCGTCCCCTCGATAGACAGTCCGGCGCTCTACCGTGTGAGCACCGCTCCCCACTGCAATGAATTTGGTAGGCCTGGACATGAAAGGAAAACATAATGGGCTAAGGCTTTAGAATATAAATCAAGAAATACCAGAACTTTCCTGTTGCAAAACAGTAGACTCCCATGGGCCACATATGCACCAGGTGTTGACTGTGTTATGTGGAAAGATAATGATATAACAACACATACATTTAAAAATGTCAACATAGTACATACATGTATGATGTTTCTGGATATTGATATCTGTTGTAACAGGTTCTAATAGAACAAAGTCATAGTTACAGCCTAATGCTCCAATCGTACTTACCAGAGACTGGATACCATTTGGCACCATTGATCGTTCCATCATGGAAGACTTTTCCTGGACATGCAGAGCCTGAGCGCATCGTTTTATGGTGACTGGCGTAAGTGTTGGCAAGGTATCGAAAAAGATTGTCATCTGGACTCCGACTGTATTTCGCAAAATACATACTTCCAGCCAAGTCATCAAATGGATAACTCACAACCAATGAACCTCCGTGCAGATTCGCTGACAACACAAACTTGTTAGACGTTACCCATCTGATCATTGCTGCTGTTTCTGGTTCAAAAGACGCAAGTTTATCACTTGGGTGAAACTGGTCAGGGAAATTGCGATTCAAGTCAACATTGTTCGCATTTTTCCGACCTATTACACCGCTACAGTCCCCAGGTCTAGACTTCTCAAATCCATCTGGGTTGAAACTGGGCATAATGAAAATATTGGTGCTGTCAATTAGGTCGGTAACCCTGTCAACTTTACCATAGTTGACGAGCAAGTATTCCACAAGGTAAACCAGCAGCTGTCTACCAACCGGTTCGTTTCCGTGCATGTTGGCGACATATTTCATCATGGGTTCACCGGGCTCCGTTTCATCGACTTTGTCACTAATCTGAACAACCCATAACTGCTTGTTCTCAGCGCTACGTCCGATGGAATGCAACTTCGACACGTTACGATAAGTTGATGTTAACTTTCTCAAAACCTCACCGAGTTCATCATAATGTATGTACTGCGATCTGTCTAACGTGGTGTCTCGTGATACATCGATACCTGCATATGTCACTGAAATAAAAGTTACGAAAAGCTGGCAAATCGTGATAAATCTGACGAAACAACAGCCTTCCCGAAGTTGTGCCATCTTGACACTGATTCTGAACGGAAGTAATTTCGAACGGCCTTGACCTTTGACGTGGAGGCGCGGTGTGTTTGTATACGGAAGTAAGGTGCTCACATTGGATTGGAATCGCGCACTGTAACAAAACAAATTATAACTCAGCGTTCACCAATATTTATTGTCCGACCTGTAATGCTTGCTCTCCAAAATCATAGTAGCAGAATCATGCTTGCACACGTTGATACATGATTGCAGAGCTAGGCTATATTCTATTCAATTGCCTCAGCCCAGCCCAGGTCTAGACTAGGTGGTTTTCTTCAACGAAGCCTTTCTTCAATTTCGAACAGCCCAAGCTTGAGCTAACGCAGGAGTTGTCCTTCTCTAGAATTAGTGAGTCCACTACTGTTACACATTTACCCCCTGTGTGAGATCCTTTACTTCCCCTGGCATAGACACCAGACAGATAGAAGGGACCATCGGCTTTTAGTGTCTCTTCCGAAAGACACAGGCAAATATATGTGCATGGGGTGAACGAAATTGCCTAAGCTAAGACTAAAGTTTCGAAACGGCGGTAGGAACCCGACTGAACTACCGTCCCCTCGATTGACAGTCCGGCACTCTACCGCACAACCACCCCTCCCCATGCTGCCCGCTAATAAATACTTTTTGGTTTGCCCAGCTTAGCCTTAGGCTACCTTACGATTGTCTAGCCTACTTGGCTAGGATCCTAGCCTGTGTAGTCTTTATTATGGATGCAGATCCTCTTTGGCTTGATTAGTCATTCCTGCCTCTTGTGCCAGCTCTCTATTGTAACTTCTGTTTGGACTGTGCGCATGCGTCAGAATTTTACACAATCGATGAATAAGGAAGCTGATAAATGTGGTGTAATATGTAATCATTTTTGCATAGGGTGGTTTCCCATAAATCTGTTTTGCCCTCAGACGACTGAACTAACGTAACATCAACCACATACTGAAGCCAGTGTGGGATCGAGACTGTTCCATACACCAGTGCTTAGGTGTATAAGTGATTTTTCCAAATGTTCAATCAGCATCTTTCGTTAAATATATTTAGTGTTGCCCTTTTGTTTGTGTATCATTTTCCCTCAAAGAAAAAAAGATGCAACAGCAGAATCATATTTTCCTGTTAATAGGCCTATCTTATATCAATCAAATATCCCCTAATTAAGACGACAGTAGAGAATAGGTAACGTTAGTCTTTGTAGACATTCTATATATTCTATATATATTCTAGGTCTTAATGTGTAACCAGGAATTTGTTTATAGTTACTTGATGCTGAACATTTTCAAGAGTTGTTTTTAATTTATGGACTCCATACCTGGTTTGCATAATTATGTAATATCGGCTGGAGCCTGTACTAGTCTAGCCTAGCTGGAGCCTGTACTAGTCTAACCTAGCTGGAGCCTGTACTAGTCTAGCCTAGCTGGAGCCTGTACTAGTCTAGCCTAGCTGGAGCCTGTACTAGTCTAGCCTAGCTGGAGCCTGTACTAGTCTAGCCTAGCTGGAGCCTGTACTTCAATCTCTTTAGACATAGATAACAAATCTCATTTAGACAGACAATATACTCATCCACCCATCCCTCATCTACTAACATTGTTATGGCTTCAGGCATATTATATTGTGAGTTGGTATAACTGGTGAACTAATTAGTTTTGGCAGTTGTAACACATTCATTTGACCATTATAAACTTATGTATGCACATTTTATTAAACTGACAGCAGAGTGAATGTATTAGTATTATGTTAAGGTATCTTAATTCACACAATTCAAATGTTAAGCACATACACACAACACATGTATGAATGCTTTGATCGATCCACATATGCATGCAAACACACACACGCACGCACACACGCATGCACGCACGCATGCACGCATGCACACACACACTCATACATACATACACAGAGAGAGAGACACACACACACACACACACACACACACATACACACACACACACACACACACACACACACACACACACACACACACACACACACACACACACACACACACAAACATGCATGCACACACATACATACATAAATTCAATATACATTACTAAAAATGGAATGGTTATTTGGATGATCCTGTTGACTTTACATGACATCATCTTGTGTGTGATGCAGCGATACATTCCACATCATAAAAGATGACAGAAATGATGCGTAAAAGATTGCTCTACATACCGAATGTAATAGGTAAGTACTAGTGTAAAATCTGTCAAACAAGAACATAGCTTGCATGTTTGTTTGATATGCCTATCACCGGCCTTCTCCCTCTTAGTCTATGTGTCTTGGATGTGTTCTGTCTTCAGGTTACTTATTTCTGATTACTCCAATACTCATCATGCCTAGCCGTACAGCTGTACTAGTAATACAAATGTTCTTTCTTCAAATGTTCTTTCTTCAAATGAGTTGTCTGATACACTTAGTGCTGCTAGTGGTGTCTTGCATAAGTTCTGATGTCACAATGCTTATGTCAGATACTTGTAACAATGTCTTGTATGGGCTTTATCTTTAGGTTACCTGTGTTACTTTGGATGCATTCTCTCTTCAGATTACTTGCGATTTGTTCTCGTGCTGATGTCCTGGGTGACATATTACTCTCACCCCTTCAGTTCAGCCGCCCTCTACACTGTGTCCATATCATTAGACGGTTAGTACAGTACTGTATTTCAACATTAAAAATTAATTAGTAATTATTTGTATATTCATCAAACATTTATTAATGTACTGTGGTAGAAAGCATAATATATAAAATTATACTGTTTAATTATAGTGTGTATATATATCAGAGATGGAGTAATCGTACTCGTGTACTTGTACTCGTACTCGAGTACGAGTACTTTTTGAGTACTCGTACTCATACTCGACGAGTACGAAGGAAAGTAATCATACTCGTACTCGAGTACATTACCAAAGTAATCGTACTCACGATTACTTCTCACGATTACATTTTTTTCATATGAACACTTGCAGGCAAATATATTAGACAGATAAAAATGGCAATATTAGAAGTAATCTAATAAATGTAATAATAATCAAGGTATTCATTTTCTATTACTGTTTAGCATTTCAGTTAAATAAACATTCAGTCAGATTTCTCTAATTAATATCTTCTCTTCCCAGAGAAGCAACATCTCCTCACCCTCCTGCTTAGTACAAAGTACAAATTATATTGTGACAGTCCCTGGGAAGCACTGCAGGAGATAAGCATCCCCTAACATCTTGCTTTGTAATTATAGAAGCCAGGCCCCTGTCCCACCTGTGCTGTTTGCTCTGTCAGTATGGTGTGAATGACTGGTCATATTTCCAACATCCAGAATCCTGACTGGGTCTGGGCGGTTAGCTGCTAAGTCCCTGTCTATTATGCTTAATTAAGTGCAAACTGTAAGCCTGTCTAAATCCACAACCATTCTGTGTTTGTCCCATCCAGACATGGGGTCAAATACATTGAAATGTATTTAAATACAAATATTCTTGAGGGATTACAAATACTTTTAAAATATAAATGTATTTAAATATGAATACATTGAAAAGTATTTCAAATACTTGTTCATATATTTTTCAAATACTTTTCATTTTGTATTACTATGTAGGTAAAAGAAAAGCAACACATATATTGAGACATCTAGTTTATAGGCATAATTAGTGTTTTGCTCATATGATGACAGGCAGACCAGTGCTAGGGAGTATTGTTATTGCTAACTGCATCACAGTGACAACTGACTGAAAGAGGTAAAGGCCAAAATATATTGTTTTTATGTTACACCAGGAGGTCCATAATAATATAGCGCCTATGTTGCCCTCAGAAGAGACACTGCTAATCATTGCTAGGATGTTGTGTGAAGAAGGCTCAACTTCAAAGTCAGCCAGGAAACCAGAATAACCTGGTGCCAAATTGAACCCTGACTAAAGAACAAAAGGGGATATTGACCTATGGTCACTGTTAGGTCCATCCTCTGGCTCTGAGCAAACACAAGTTGTGGTCACTGCAGGGCCAAGGGGAAGCCTGCCATTAAGTGTCTTCATCAGTAATTAACACTGTTGGGTGAAGTTGCAGTGCATTAAGGTAATCAGTTTGGCAGGCATTACATGTGACAGTGAAAAAGAAATGTTGATACTGACAATGTATTTCAAAAAATATTTGAACAAGTCAAATACTTTAGGAAAGTATTTAAATACAAATACTTTTAATTCCTAAACATCAAATACAAATATTTAAAAAAGTATTTAAATACTTTCAAATACAAATGTATTTGACCCCATCTGATATACTACTCTTTTGAATATGCCCCCTGGTTTTGAAGTGTTGTTATTGTAATGTATTTGATCATGTGTATTTGAAATTTTTAAATGCCTCCTATTTGTATTTGATTCAGAAACCATAAATTAAATTATTAATCCAGCATTAAATGATTCATCCAATACCTGAGAAAGTCGTCTAATTATTAATAACAATAACACCTGGATAGTGGATAGCAGTAATCAGTTAGAACATTAGTGACACAACAACAGAACAAGAATGACACCTAGGGATTCCTTGAAAGTCACCTTTATGTTAGAAATAGGATATTCATTAAAGTAATCATGAAAGTAATCATGATTATATTGTAAAGTAATCGTACTCGTACTCAAGTATATTGTAAAGTAATCGTACTCGTACTCGAGTACATTTTTTCTGAGTACTCGTACTCGTACTCATGCATGTTCAAAGTAATCGTACTCGAGTACATTTGTATTGTACTCACTCCATCTCTGATATATATATATATATATATATATATATATATATATATATATATATATATATATATATATATATATATGTATAACAAGCCTTCGTATCTTAAATTGCAACCCCAAAATGTAGTGATGACATAGAGAGTAAAAAAAATTATAATAGGCATATACATTAATCTTTCACAAAATGATAATGCAAATATACACATAATATTAAAGTTAATACAAGTGTGCATACACCTATTACCCAATGTTGTGATTAATATAAACAAAGTAAAAATGTTGACGTCAGTGGCTCTCATTAAGACTTACAGTCGCTATTGTAGGAGTTCATAGGTTAGGAAAAACTCCCTCGATACTGACCCAAAGTTCCTTTTATATTACACACTCCTTTGCGTATGCACAGGCTAATGTGTTTGAGGTTGTGTGATTGTTTACTGTTGGTGTTTGCGATAATTCAAATATGCAAGTACAATGAAAGCATTTAATCAATTTCCTGTTGTCTATTGCTAGGTGTTGATGGCTACCTTGCCAGGAAGTTGAAGCAGCAGTCAGAATTTGGCGCATGGGTAAGACGTTACATCAGACCAGACACATGGCCCAGAGCACTAGTTGGCATTCACACACTGCCTGTTATGTGAACGTCAGTGAATGCGATTCGTGATGAGTAAAAGTAATTGAGATGTAACATAAATTTACTACAACAATGTACTTTGTTACAAATGCACTGTATTATGTTGTAACCAAGTACTGTCAGAGTAGTTTGATTGGTTGACTTGAATATATTTATTCTAAGACAATACTGGATTCACTTTTATTCCTCTTATTTTAAGGACACTGCCTTGCATCTTTAATTTCAGCTTGACGTTGTGGTGGACAATATTGGCCGCGGCATGATTTGGTGTCGACTTTACCATGTAAGTCTTCACTCTGCTGTGATGCAATCCTACTTTGTTCTTGCTCGCTGGAGCTGGACCTACATGGGTGATGGGGTACATGTACACTATTGTTGTATAGCTTGTTCTGTTCCAAGAGCCCTGTTTACATGAGAACCTTCTTTGTCAACCTCACAAGTGACATACTTTCCAAGTCTTCCAATATTTATGACTGTTCATTTGCACCAACTAGGATACATATAGGATACACAAGTATTCACATTTGCATTGTATTTCTATTTATCAGTGTGGAGCACGGTGACCCAGTCAGCATATGTGACTAGAGTGCCAGGTTTTCAATCTAGAAAACACAGGTTCGAATATTGTGCTGTACACCTGTAGTGTGAAACCCTGGGAAAGGTGGTTATTTCTGTGTTGCTCCAGTTGACTCAACTACATGTTCTACGTGTATTACCCTCTATTACTATTACAGTTTGGCTTCCTGGTGGCAGCGTTGGAATGGCTCACGTTTGTCTGTACACATCAGTGTTATTCAGAATGGAAAACGCCACCCGCTGAAGCTCCTGTCCTTGTGAAAGCTGTCATGGCACATAGTGAGTAATCACTGCTTGTTGCAAGGTGCAGTTGCAAAGTATATAGATGAATTACTAATCTGTTTTCGTTGACTTCTGGAGGAAACCACTTTACTAAATAGATCATACTGTTTCTGTGCATCTTTTATGGTTCAAACATTTTTGTGAGCTGTATATTCAAATTTAGGCAGATATTTTACTCATCTGTTTTTGTTGACATTTGAAGTTCAAAGGCTGAAAAGTAAATAAACTTATTAAGTAAAGCCCACTATTTCTATGCATCTTTTGGATATGGTTAAAACCTTTTGTTAGCTTTACATTCAACTTGCTAACATTGTTTAAGGATTAATAAACACATTTTGGTGGGCTGTATGCCTTCAGATGTTTACTCTTATAAGAACATTGTATTACAACTAAGGAACATCTACATAGCTATGTAGAACTGTAGGACAAACTACAAGGAGTATTCAACCAGAACGCAGGTTGCTTGGAATTAATTTCTCGTATGTATCCTGCAAGTATGATGTTGACCATACTGTTGTTTGCTTCAGATTTCAAGAGCCTGTGGGGGTTTATTGCAGTGGGAAGCTTGCACGTCCTACCACTGTGGCTGTATTGTCACTACTCGGGCGTGTTCATTGATATCTTCATTCCCATGTCTCTTCAGTACGTCGGCATTGGACTGCTTGCATCCGGCCGCTCACTCTGTATGCTGGTGGAGGTATGTCTGACTGACTGACTGACTGACTGACTGACTGTGTCTGTCTGTCTGTCTGTCTGTCTGTCTGACTGACTGACTGACTGACTGTCTGTCTGCGTCTGTCTGATGACTGACTGACTGACTGACTGACTGACTGACTGACTGACACTGACTGACTGACTGACTGACTGACTGACTGACTGACTGACTGACTGACTGACTGACTGACGTCAAGTGAAATATGTGACATACATCTACAATACTTCACATGACAATGACAGCTTGCTGTCAGAAGCGGTTAGTCTCATAATTCGACCATGGCTGCACTGCATATACCATGGTAGTGATTACAGTATACACTTTCTAAATTGCACTATTATTTTGGGATATCCATCATGCAAGATAACATGGTCTTTGCATATATGTGTCTGACATGCGGCAGGAAAACTATAAAAAAAATCATGTTACAATTGCAAAGTATCTAAAAACCACGAGTCTGCCAGACTCTGCTTTCATGTGAATGTTTTCTTTATCCGAGATAGGATTTTGCTTTTCTGAGACCCGCCATACATGTATAATACATGAAGCAACAATGAAAGTACTCAAAAAAGTTTTTAAATCGTATGGCTCTTGTATTTCAGCTCTGGTTCGTCTACAATCACATCTTGTGTCTGCTTAACGAAGAGGCACGTGCTGCCGTCTCACGGACAAACAAAGAACTACAGGCCAATCACTGACGTACTCACCACGTGTCATACATGTGTACAGTGTATACAGCCTGAAACGGAGATTGTTTGGTTTAAGAAACGGGGTGTGTGCAATTGCAACGTCGAGCTGAAACTCACGTTGACATTTACCAAAACCTTCCTCTTCTCATTTCAAGTGGAACTCTACCATCAACGCATTGATCAACTATACCTCATGCGTTCGCGGCCCATATCACACCGAGCAGACGCAAGCCCAGTAGCAGACGACGACAACAACAACAATAACAACAACAACAACAACAACAACAACAACAACAACAACAACAACAACAACAACATAAGATGTTTCATGGACACATCATTCGAGAGAACTCGCAAGCAGCTCAGATCATAAACATGTGATTACATATTATAACAACGTGAAATCCCAGCGTATTGTCTCGGCAACCGGGACAGTTGTCCACGTATGTTGGGATGGCTTCGCGTTTAGTAGGATAGGTTCCCGTTTGCTGGGATGGCATATGTATTAGGATGGGTCTATGTGGGGTGGGTTCATGTTTATTATTATGGGTCCACGTTTGGGCCGGGGTTGATCCACGTTTGTTAGTATGTGTCCACGTTTGTTAGGGTGGGTCCACGTTTGACTACATGGGTCCGTTTGTTAGGGTGGGTTCACGTCTAGGGTTGCATGGGACAGTCTGTTACTGTAGGTGCACAAGTGGTGGTAAAATGTCACAACGGGCCCATGTGTAGGGTGACCAGCTGTGCACAGCGTCCCAGAAGCAGGAAGGATTGTGTGGTGGCAAGACGGAGTATTTGATCATTAAGTCACATATCAAATTGGGGATAGGTCAACTGTGATAAAGAGTGCCGCCTTGGGGACTATCATAATGTCATACGAAATCTATTTTCAGCTCTGCATTCATTTGCTGATATTAGTGTAGCAGTTCAACTTGTCGATTCGTGCGTTTTTTTACGATGAAACGTATATTTAGACATTTATTATTATAAGCATTGGTAGTATTTTGTGATCTCATCAACTGCATGGCATGGCATGTGTGATTTCGTAATTACACGTATATACAGAGGTAGGTTTACTACTAGAACATGCGTAGAACATTACGATGTGTGCAGTTTTGTGATTTGATAAGTATTTATTATTTCTTTACGAATATAGACATCTAGATATGCCATGTACGCAGTGGTCACAATTCCACGTAAAACTGCAAAACGAACTGTATCAGGAACATAGACTCGTATTATAATTTAGAGTACGTGAAACTGAGAAGACGTTCGCAATTCGCAAAACGAAATATGAATTATTGCGAAAATTGTGCGACAATTCAGAAAACAACTAATGTTGTTTATGGCGAATTATGCGAACGCATTCGGCAATAACAAATGACTTAAGTACTTGCTACCTTTCTATCAATTGCACTACTACAATGATTCCTTAACCACGAATATCTACATGGCCAGCAGCTCTGTATCATCCCTGAAGAATTGTCTACATCCACCGTCTAATGGACTACGTTTAGAATAAAAGAGGCAGACAAGAAAGGGAATAAGTGCTACGAGGTCCACAAGCCTCGCTTCCAACCGGAACCTGTTACACCCACATACTGCATTATTAGTTCCCGAATCACACATGACGTGTATACGTTATCTTCGTTCACGGAGATCTGCAATGTTGATTTTCTCATCTTCTCGCATATGTCTACTGGCGCCTAGACTTGACAGCTGTCTCCCACGTATCCTCGCCATACACCGCCAACCGTAACCAACGTCGATGTATGTGACGTCATTACGTCTCGCTTTCGCCGTAGATTATAAACGGAAGTCGGTAAACGCACATTTACGTGAAATAGTAGCCGCTGGTCTACCAACACATTTCTTCTTCTTCCATCGTGTTAGAGGATTTTCTGTAGGTAAATAAAACTAAAATAGTTTTAGACACGTAAAAAATGAAAAAAATAGCAGGTTCTACACAGCGAAACCTTCAAACATGCACTTTTTTGTGTCGTCCTTATATTTAATGTACTTTGTATTTATATTTTATGTATATTTGTACCGTGTTTTATATTAAACAAAATCAATCAATAAAAAAACTGCTCCCGAAGGAATGCCGTCGTGTGGCAAACAATAACTGACCCGTATCCAAACGGTGCTGAAATCTGGGACACCCACTGCAAGAATGACATTGACCGCCTAGGGTGGGTACAGGCATAGAACAGCACGCTTTATCACCCAAAATGTCTTCTACACCTCCTTGACCCCTTGTGGGGTGGGGGTTATATGCCACATTCACTGTCTCCTCTGCTTCCCTTCTGTGTTCCTTCCATGCTCCCCACTTCTCTGCGAACGTCGCCGTTCAGGCCGGTCCTCCTTTAATCTCTTTTCAGGTTGTCTTCCTAACTGAGCTTCTTTCTTCCACTTCTCCGTCTATCACCCTCGTGTGCTTTTCAAGCTATTTTCGGCAGTCTTTCGTCCCCCATTCGTTGTGCATGCCCTGTCAATGTCGTTCTGCTTCCAACTACGTTCTTTTTCATGCTAATCTCCTCTCTCAATTCCTCCATCTTCCTTCTATCCTCTCGCATTACTCTACATATTCTTTTCAATCTTTTGACCTTGTCCCGAGTTGGTATCCGATTAATATGTCCTGGTCGAAAAACTAAAAACACGTTGCTGCTGTTCAAGCATGCGATTAGGGTGACACAACGTTGTCTCACATCGATTGCTCTAAAATTAATGGCAATATCTTAATTAAACCGAGATTGCTTAATCCCTTGGCTTTGTCGATCTCGCCTTTGAACTTCATCTTCGAGCATATTGGCCCATGAGAAGTCATTATTATTATTATTATAAAATAATGTTGTCCTATTTATAATTTCTTCATTAGCGAAGTAATAAGAAAGACAGACAGTGCACGTGTGGGCCATTTTACTCGGCGCGACTGCTGCTTCGGCCGGGTGTAAATAGCCGTGTACCAGCTGGTGTAGTCGGCAGCTGTGGTACACAGTTGCACACACTGTTGCAACTATCGCGTTTGACGGCGACTGTACGAGTTGGGGGTATTACTATTACAGGAGTACAATCGGCGAATTCGGACACATGTACAAATGACGGATAAAATGATAACTGTGTGGAGATGTGTTATACACTGTTGGGTTGGTTTCACCATATGCCAGTGTACATTTGAGGTCGGTAAGTATGGACTATCTATTATTGTAATTTACTACGATTGATATAATGTATTATATATATATATATATATATATATATATATATATATATATATAAAATATATATATATATATATATAATATATATAATATATGTATATATATATAATATATATATATATATATATATATATATATATATATATATATATATATATATATATATATATATATATATATAATATATATAATATTATATATAATATTGTTTAACGATATATATATTATATATATATATATATATATATATGTAGTACGTTTGCGAATCTATCAGTTGTACACATATCGTGCTGAAAGTTGATATGTGACCTAGCTGGCCGACATGATTGGTTCGTAGATTTTTTAAAGACATCGTATTATAAAATAGTACGTTCTCTGTTTGAACGGTACGTTCACGTACATTAATTAATCCCTGGTGCTCTATTGTGTACATATGATTGGTGTACACACACACTCGCACGCACGCACAGTCGCACGCACACGCACACGCACACGCACACGCACACGCACACGCACACACACACACACACACACACACACACATTCCTAGGCAGAATGTTACAACGTATGCATACCTACACCACGCAGGAGACCATAATGTGAACACAAGAGTTGATCTCTGGTAGGCCTAATCTAATAACCCACTACAGACGGACCGGACATGTTCCATCGCTACTGCTTCGTCTGTTCCGGGGCCGTTTGCTTAACCAACCCACGTGATCCGCACGTGTTGCCGGGCCGAGTCAAGTGTCACGAAGTCGACGAATACTGTATGACACAAGTTCGCTACATTGTCAAGAACGAATCGCTGGGTATGTTCTTCGCTATGGTTATGTTGTAGTTCCTAACTACATTCTATATCTGCAATGTTGTATTGTTTGAAATCCGAGAGGATTCGTCAGGAGGTTCAACACGCCTCCCATGTTTGTGTGTGTGTGTGTGTGCGTGCGTGCGTGCGTGCGTGCGTGCGTGCGTGCGTGCGTGCGTGCGATTCGTCCAATATTTACAGTGCGACTGACAAGTGAAATCAAGATAATCACATCGGTGTTCGATTGATCATGTCAGCCAGTGATGTACCGTGTAAAGCGGTCACTGTATTTTCACAGAAATCGGGGTTCGAATCAACTTCGCACCCATACAGTTTATACAGATATAGGTAGAAGTATGTTCTCCTAGGATCATGCTTTGACGTAACACTAGGAAGGGCATTGCCGTTCATACATGGCCGTGCTGGGCCCCACTTCGATTCCAAGTAATTCCACTTCCAGTGTCTCTGTGTTCAAAAGGACATAACCGGGCGTTGTCTGCAGACGACTACACGGCCACGTCTGTGAGCCGTGCATGCGCCAAGACGTACTTGGGGAACTTGTGTAGACGAGACTGGCTCGGCGCACCACACATCACGTGCATATCGACATGTGATCGCGACTTGTGCAACTGCGACTCGCGAAGTCCTCCGCCGGCCATGTTCGAGGGAGGCAAAGTGGCGTTCGAGTCTCCGAGGAACGCGCTCTTCTACTTCAGCGACTACGCGTCGTGTAAAGCGGCAAACGACGGACGCAGCGTTGGCGGGAAGCAGCCGAGAGCGCAGCAGACGGCAAAGTATACACTGGACGGTCGACGCAGACACATAGATGGAGGTCGACGTCGACTCGTTAACACGTCAGCCAAGAACTCCACCCTATATGGGAATGTTTGTAATATTTGTTGTAACTGTTTACCTAACTTCATAATAAATATTCATAATAAGAAATCAGCTTTCGTGTAGTGAGTTAGCAAAAACCTCCGAATTAACATAACCCCTCAAGAAAACGTCCACAGGTGGCAGAACCAAATTCATAACATATTCCGTTGTCTGAGCCGGAACTTCAGCGCAACTCCTCTTCCGCTTTCGCGCAGTCCGATAATCGGATCTTGCCACAGAAGAACGGGGTTTGGAGGTGAGTTTGCTGTTGATTTTTGGCCGCATTTTATCCACGGAATGGTGAAGTTAATATAAATAAATATAATTCATGTACATTCGAACACTACAAGAACTGACGACATCGACACCATGGTGAAATCCAGCATGATCTAACAAAGCGCGTCAAGCGTAGCTAAGGCAATCCACAAGCCACTAAATCGAGGATATCGACACCAACACGAGCCTGATACGAAAGACGAGACATGGCGGAAGACGTAGATAAACAACGAATAGAATACGCAGAAATATCCAAGACCATCAAAACGAAAGCAAGAGAGGACATCAGGAAATACAACCAAGAGATCATACGAGAAACGATCATGGCATCAAAGAGCCTGAAGAAAGTCCGAAAAACGCAGAAGTTAGACCAAGACAGACTGATCACACTCCTGCATGGACAAATAGGGTATAGAGAAATCCATGATCAACATAAGATCATAGAACGAATAGAGGAATTCTACACCGAGCTATGCGACAGTGAACAGAGTACCATAATCCAAAATGACACAAAAGAGGTACCAGAGATAACATCAGGGGGGTGGAAGCGGCGCTACGATATATGAAGAATGGAACAGCAACAGGCAACGATCGTATAAATATCGATACATTGAAAGCAGGAGAAGAAACCATCTCGAAGACATGTAATTGCTAAGCTGAAAACCAAATGCTTTTTACAATCAGAAAGACGAATAACGATGTCGTTAAAGAATTATGATAATCTTCAAGAATGGAAATAAGAAATACCTCAAGAATTACAGACCGACATGTCTACTATCAAATATCTAAAAATTACTCACGAAAATACCAACGAAAATACTAGAGAAGACACTCGACGAAAACCAGCCACGAGAGCAAGCTGGATTAAGTAGCGGGAGTTATCTAAAATTGCCTATTAGTCATAAAAGAGGTGTGGAAATTACGTGTTTTTCAATGATGTCACATCGTTTATTTTATGCATTAAGTAACATTTATAAATATACGCACGCAGAAACGTGCCGTCTAGCGGTATTTTGTGTAAAGCTAACTTTTTGTAACGATTTTACGGTATCGCTGGGCGGCTGAAGAAGTACTCGAGAACTGCGCGTTTGTTTTGTGAATTTTCTTCGTTAGAGGAATGCAAGAGATTAAATTTTATAACATAGTGTATGCATATGTATGTAAGGTATGTGAGAAGAAGTTTGGCGGCTGTTGGTGGTCGTTTTCGTGGTTAGGTCATTCAAATCGGGTCGTCTAGCATCCGCGCTGTGTCGGTGACTGTCCCAACGGCAACGGCAACGAATCCACTGAACCACTGTTTCAGTTCTGCTCGATTCAAAGGTTAACAAGAAGGCATCTTACTGATACTGTCTTTCACTGTACTGTTACTACAAGCGTATGAGGAACAGTGTGGCATATTGCTGTCGCGATTTCGTTGTAAATCGACGTAAGGCACTTTTAACGAACCGCTTGGCTCTGTTGTGCCAGCTGAACAAACAGACGACACCGTGACGTATTACTTTTCCAAAATGCAGATAGAAACGGGATTTTGATTGGTTGTATCGAACAAGATGGGCATGTTCATGCTGTCGATGATTTAGCCAGATTTACCCACTTTAACACCACTTTCTGAGGAAACTACTAATACGAAAAATTGATTGTAGATGCAAAATGGTTAGTTTGTGTAAACTCTTTTAGGTGCATAACACCAAACCGTTGCCTTTTCCCCTTTAAATAGGGATTTTATCTAGCACTGTGTCAAGTAGTGCCTATACAAAATAAAATGAAATATGACAAATAATTGTATCATATATAGAAAATGTTCTTTAAAATGATAAATAACAATTATTATGTTCATCTGATAAATAAATAATATATCTCAGTTGTCCTTTAAAATAATAGATTATCTATTTAAAAATGATTATGTTAAGTTAGTAAGTAAATAATTGTATCTAAAAGGTTCTTTAAAATTAAACATTCTCTATTTACAAATTATTATGTTAAGCTAATAAATAAATAAATAAATAAATATTATAACGTCTAAAATGTTATTTAAAGTTAAAATATATTTAAAATTGAATGCGTCCAAATTATATAAAATTTATTAAATATTATATTAAAAATAATATTACAAATTATATTTATAATTATTAAGTTTAGATTTCACAATAAAAGAATATTTGAGATGGTGAGTGGTTTTCTTCGTTCTACAAGAGAACTCCCATCGATCGAATTCACGAGCTTTCATGAAGTATATAAATACGGAGAAAACAACAACAGATTTGGAGTCCGGGTGAGAGAGAGAGAGAGAGAGAGAGAGAGAGAGAGAGAGAGAACGCAGTGAGAGAAAATTGAGGCAAAGAAAGAAAAGACTAAGAAAAGACCACAGTTATCAAACTATAGAGAAGATACCCTAAACGTTGCGTGGAACAACCTGTCGCTTGGATCCAATTCCATCTTCATTACTGCAGAAGTTTATCAACGCCATATTACTAGCTTAGATGCAACTCATCAACAACTAAAATACAAACACAAAATGCATGCTAGATGGCGAAATACATTTAGCTAACCCACTCGGAAATATCTCGCGGAACAGTTTGTGAATGACTGTCATAGACTATCGTATGATTTCATTGGTATGTGGTCTATGTTATTACATCGCCAAATATTTACTTGTCACGCAGTGCGTTCCTTTGTAACAGGCGACACAGAGACACGTGTACGAGTTGACAGCGTCAGTGCACGTTGCTCCATTTCTACAAGGACTGCTGGCACATTCGTTGACATCTGCAACATAAATATTGTAAATATAATTGTGGAAGAACAAGACCTTAGATACTTGCTGATGTACAAATACTAGGGATTGTCTTCCTGCAAGTGGGAAAGTGAGAAGGAAAGGGGAGGGGGTGAAGGGTATGATGTAAGCGTGGAAGTAATAACACTGGTGATATGTAGAGAAAGGACTGTGGGTGAGAGAGGAGGGAAGACAACAGGTGATCAGGTAGAGATGGGGCGTGGGAGAGTGAGGAAGGGGGACGGACGAAGGGAAGACAAATATGGGAGAGTTAAAGAGCATAGGAATTATGAGAGGGGATGAGGGTCAGAGGGAGTAAGGGAGGCATGTGTGATTTGAGAGGGAGGGCGATAATGGAAGGGGGTTCGAGGGAAGGGATAACACACATGTTACATTATGAAGGAGTGTAATGACGCCTTAAAATTACATATCAATTGACAAAATAATTTCTTGAAATTGATCGACAAAATGGTTCCTTTCAGAAAAGAGCGATCTTTCCATAATAAATCAATCTGGTAAAATCAGACTACACCGGTGAGTAAGTAATAGACATTGCTAAGACCAAAGACGACTTTTCCGTCTGACTGGCAATATTCTTCACCGGAGATAGAACTCGCATCATCCGAAGTGTAAATCTCAGCGGGACTTAGCTCAGAGTTTCCACATATTCTTCACTGAAAAGATAAAGCGAATCCAGGAAGAATTTGAGACTTTGGATAGCCTACAACTTTCTACAAGAGAACACCCATCGACTGAATTTACGAGCTTTCAGAACAACAGCAACAGATAGAAGGAGGTGGAGACTGGTGATAGAAAGCGAAGTAAGAGAAAAGTAGGAGAGGAAAGAAAAGCCGACGAAAAGACGACAGTAGCCTTGGCCAACCTCACCCCTGACGTCAGGGACAACAAGAGGAGAACAACAACAACCAGCAAACAATAGGGTAGATACCCTCAAATTCACGTGTAACAACCTGTCGCTTGAATCCAATTCATTACTGAAAAAATGTAGCAACGCCCTATTGCTGGCGATGTCACAACATATCAGTAACTCAAGTACGAACCCAAGAAGCATGCAAGATCTAGTTGATAGCGGTAGAGTGCCGGGGTGTTGATTTAGTTGATAATGGTAGAGTGTCGGGGTGTTGATCTAGTTGATAGTGTAGAGTGTCGGGGTGTTGATCTAGTTGATAGTGGTAGAGTGTCGGAATTTGCTATCGAGTGCTGCCGTGAACAGCTTGGACGATATGGTATCTCCCTGTCGGACTCCTCTCCCGATGATAATCTTCTTGCTTACTTTGTGTAAGACTGTCATCGAGCTGTTGGTGTAGATTTCCTTCAGGAGTTCGATGTACACATCTTCTATCCCCTGTTTTTGAAGCGAGGTCATACTGCTTTAGTTTGCACTGAGTCGAAGGCTTTCTCGTACTCGACGAATGCGATGCAGAGTGGGATATTATATTCTCTGCACTTCTCCTTCAGTTGGTTTACGACGTGGACGTGGTTTGTCGTTGAGTATCCGCTACTTAATCCAGCTTGCTCTCATGGCTGGTTTTCGTCGAGTGTCTTCTCTAGTCTTTTCGTTGGTATTTTCGTGAGTAACTTATAGATATTTGATAGTAGACATGTCGGTCTGTAATTCTTGAGGTATTTCTTATTTCCCTTCTTGAAGATTATCATAATTCTTCAACGACATCGTTATTCGTCTTTCTGATTGTAAAAAGCATTTGGTTTTCAGCTTAGCAATTACATGTCTTCGAGATGGTTTCTTCTCCTGCTTTCAATGTATCGATATTTATACGATCGTTGCCTGTTGCTGTTCCATTCTTCATATATCGTAGCGCCGCTTCCACCCCCCTGATGTTATCTCTGGTACCTCTTTTGTGTCATTTTGGATTATGGTACTCTGTTCACTGTCGCATAGCTCGGTGTAGAATTCCTCTATTCGTTCTATGATCTTATATTGATCATGGATTTCTCTATACCCTATTTGTCCATGCAGGAGTGTGAGCAGTCTGTCTTGGTCTAACTTCTGCGTTCTTCGGACTTTCTTCAGGCTCTTTGATGCCATGATCGTTTCTCGTATGATCTCTTGGTTGTATTTCCTGATGTCCTCTCTTGCTTTCGTTTTGATGGTCTTGGATATTTCTGCGTATTCTATTCGTTGTTTATCGTTGCCGTCTTCCGCCATGTCTCGTCGTTTCGTCATCAGGGCTCGTGTTGGTGTCGATATCCTCGATTTCAGTGGCTTGTGGATTGCCTTAGCTACGCTTGACGCGCTTTGTTAGATCATGCTTGTGATGGTTTCACTCATGGTGTCGATGTCGTCTAGTTCTTGTAGTGTCTCGAATCGGTTTCTCAATTCGAGTTATATGCCCCCGTTTGGGTTAGAAGACCAGCGACCAAAATCAACATCAAACTCTCCTCACGAACCCCGTTTCCTGATGGCAGGATCCGATTATCCGACTGCACGATAGCAGAAGAGGAGTTGCGCTGAAACTCCGGCTCAGACCACGGAATATGTTATGAATTTGGTTCTGCCACCGGTGGAGGTTTTCTTGAGGGGTTCTGTTCGCGAGTTTATAGTCTAGCTAGTCCTGTTGAGCGGCTTTTAAGAGAGAGAGAGAGAGAGAGAGAGAGAGAGAGAGAGAGAGAGAGAGAGAGAGAGAGAGAGAGAGAGAGAGAGAAGAGAGAGAGAGAGAGAGAGAGAGAGAGAGAGAGAGAGAGAGAGAGAGAAGAGAGAGTGGTGAGTCAGGCTATATGCGTCGCAATTTTTCTGAGCTGAAAAGTGAGGGGGGACAATTCCTATGCTGTCCCCCAACGCTGAAAAGTGGGGGGACGCGTTCTCCCCCACCGTCACCCACCGATCGACGCCCGTGATTTAGCCATATAAATTATATATTCGTCATTCCTGTGTACAAGGTAACCTCAGTCATCAGTGTGTCGCTTTAACAGCGAGCGACAACTCCGCGTCTGGCAGTTGGCTGGACAGCGAGGACACAAGCGTGTTGTCATCGAGTGACTCCGACAAAGAAGCTGCTATCAACGCCTCTTCTGCCCCAAGCTGTTCTCCAGACACAATTCTACAGCAACTACCGAACGCCACGTAAGTCCATATTTATCTTTACTTATAACTGTAAGTCGTATGCTTCAATGAACAAATTCTGCAGAAGATATTCATAATTCACCCTCACGCAACAGGTAGAACTGAATTGTCGCTCAACAAATACACCACCATTATGAGGTGCTGATTAACTAAATATCAATTGTTTCCAGGTATGATTTCATTTTATAGATATAAACAGGTGTATGTTTGGAAGGCGGACAAAGCTGGCACATATGGCCGTTGCATAGATATGAATAGTACACACTGGTAGAACAAGATCGCCTAGTCACTATCTGTTGACACATGATACAGTGACGGCAATAGTGGCTGGTGACAGTCTCGCTGCTTCACGGCAGTGAGCCACCGCAGTCCCAGGTCGTACATAGCACTACACCAAATGTAATCTAATATATCATGTTAACTATTTATTGACTCCAGTTAGTCGGTGTTGTATATGTTCAATGCCTCAGTAATATGCCTGTGTTTAAGACATGTCAGTCTGCCGAAAAGTGTACATAATATGTTACTGTCTGAGGGGTGAGTACGGCTTTTTAGATGACAAAACACTTCTTGATTAATAATATATTTGATTTGCTATAGACCGGATCCATAATTGTTCGAGGCGCTTTACAAGGTATAATAAGTCCCGCCTCCGAAGATGTTGGAGAGATCACCCAGACCTACAAAATTACAATTTCACAAATTACCGAACCTAAGCCAGGCAAACCGAATGAGAATAAGGTAAACCAACAACAAACCAACGATGCCAACATCACCAACAACAACAACAACAACAACAACAATAGTACATCAGATAATAAACTGGAATTCAACTATTGTATGATCCCATGTTAAACTCACTGCCAGGTCACACCCCTTCCCCTAATGACTAAGCTGGAGGCTACAGCCTGCTCCACTAAGAATATAATCATCGCCCACTTTGTCACAAGGACACATCTTCATATCACTCTCCCAGCCAACACAATTAACTGAGCTGGTGGCTGCTGGCATATCCCATTAGTGCATCTGCAAGTTAAGATGTCCTGTTCGAGACATTTCTTACATATATTACATTGTTCAGCAGGTTTCTACCATATACTTCCAGTGAATACTACAATTTCTGCCCTGCAAGTAGAAGGCAGCCAGTTGTTCACTGCAGCCCCAGTGCAGCGAGCCAGCTTATCATTCCAATCTATAGGTAAATAAATAATGATCTACCTCTATGGGAGCTACATGTTACATATAGGTCAATGCGGTCTACGTTTTACGTGTTTATTGATCCTGAATATGAAATCCAGTAATAACTGTTTAAAGTAGGCCATACTTAAAATGCTACATTAGTTTTGTAGTTTCTTGTTAATAACAGTAATAAGAGTTAAGTTAGCCATATGTGAATGAAAAACAAAATTTTCACAAAATACAATTCCTGGTTGGAGTCGAGAGTGTTCGTTTATAATCAGTATCTATATATATATATATATATATATATATATATATATATATATATATATATATATATATATATATGTATATATATATATATATATATATATATATATCATCATCATCATCATCATCATCATCATCATCATGCTGTTGGTCGCGATGCGACAGAGACTGCTTCCATCACCTGACTGTTGCTCTCCATTTATCTCTCTGCAGTGTAGAGCACGACTGCACGGTATATCTTGAATTTTAATCCGCATGGACACATGATGGTTATTCCAGAGTCTCTGGCGTAGTCGACCGAAAGATACACTAGCGTTGGCCATCCTCCTCTGTATTTCAACGTCAATGCGTCCATTACTTGATATAGTGCTTCCGTGGTAGGTTAATTCCAAAACAGAGTTCAGCTTGTTTCCATCAACCATGATATCCTCCTCTCGGGTTCTTGTAGAGTTAGGTTGGTACAGCACCTCAGTCTTCTTGATGTTAATCATCAGGCCGAACTTCTTTTACGGATCGGATAAAGCAGCCACTATGTTCTGCATCTCTTCAGCAGATTGGGCAACTAGTGCACTGTCATCTGCGAATAGCAGCTCTCTCATCTGTATCCGAGTAGTCTTGGTCTTTGTCTCGCTCTGAAGTGTGTGACGTTGAATAGGTCAGCGCTCTGTCTGGACTGTATGTAGACGCCATCCCCCATGTCTCGGAAAGCCTCGTCGAACATTGCGGTTAGGAAGATTGAGAAGAGCGTGGGGGCCAATACACTACCTTGCTTGCCCCCATTTGTAACACTGAACAATTCCGATACTTTCCCTCCAACACTAACATTCGCCATCATTCCGATATGTAGAGCCTCGATCATAGTTGGGAACTTCTCTGGGCATCCATACTTCCTCAGTAGCTGCCATAGCCCGGTCCTCCCAACTGTATCGAACGTCCTACTTAGTCGACAAATTCCATGTACAGTGGTCGGTCCTGCTCAATGCACTTTTCTTGTAGATGTCGTAGACAAACTATCATATCCACGATGCTCCGGTTACCTCCGAAGACACATTGTGTCTCCGGAATTACCTCTGGTATTATGTGGGTAGACAGTCTGTTGGGGAGGATCCTGGTGAAGATCATGCCTGCTATGGATATAAGAGAGATTCTTCTAAAGTTCCCACAGTCTGTTTGATCACCTTTTTTGTTGATGGTTAAAAATCTGGAATCCTTCCGTGGTTGTGGTACAGAACCCACCTCCCAGGCATTGTTGATTAGTTGGTGCAGTCTGCTGAACAGATTGTCTCCTCCATGCTTACAAACTTCTGCAGTAATTCCATCTCATCCAGGTGTTTTGCCATCTTTCAGGCCGGCGATTGCTCTAGCCATCTCATCCATGGTTGGAATCTCATCGACGCATGTTTTGGTAATGCGCTGCGGGATGTTGTCCAGAGTTTCGTGATCTATGTCGGCATAGGCATTGAGTAGCTTCTAGAAGTGTTCACTTCATCGTGTCACAACTCTCTTGCTGTCAGAGAAGGAATCCATTCCATCTGTTGATTTCAGGTGAACAAGTCCCTTCTTCTTGGGTTATTGGGCGACAGCACTGTCCATATCCTGCTCAAAACTCTCCCTGTGGCTAAAGGTATTAATTTTGCGGTGTTGAGCTTGGTCGGTTTGCTTGTCTCTTGCCTGTTGTGCTTTTGATACAAATCGATAATATATATATATATATATATATATATATATATATATATATATATATATATATATATATATATATATATATATATATATATATATATAATCGTCCATAATTGTCATCGTCTTCATCAACATCATCGTCATCATTGTGTCCCGTGGTTGTGCGAAAGCCTCAGCATACTGCTTCCACATCAGCCTATCATGCTATGTTTAGCATACTCCTTTATTCCATACTCCATCTTCGTTTGTACGGCTGCTAACTTGTTCTTTGTTTGGGTGGTTAGTGCCCTTGTTTCCGCGCCGTACGTCATTGCTGGAAGTACGCACGAGTTGTAGACTTGTCTCTTCAAGCATGTCCCAATGGTATCCCTGAAGTTGTCGCGGTGCTTGGCGAATGCTGTCCACCCGGCCGTGATTCTTCTTTAAATCCTCTTGTCTTGGGTTGTTGTGTCTGGTGGTGTATCTCTGTTCCAGGTAGATTATTTCAACTATATATATATATATATATATATATATATATATATATATATATAATAATAATAATAATAATAATAATAATAAAGCTTTATTGCCATATTCAACGTGCATTACATGATTAATTGGAATGTAGTATGGCGTTGACTCATATAGTGCCTATATATATACAATAAAATGAAATATGGCAAATAAATATAAGATATAGATATAAATATACATTGTACATAATTTGTTCTTTAAAATGTTTTTTAATATAATAAATAAATAAAGACAAAATTAAAATAATAGATTATCTATTTAACAATAATTGTGGTGTAAACTAGTTAATAAATAAATAAATAAATACATATAAAATGTCCTTTAATTTTTTAATATATATATATATATATATATATATATATATATATATATATATATATATATATGTATAAATTATCTTCTAAAATATAATTTAAATTAATAAACATACATTATAAGAGAACAAAAATATCATTTAAAAGTATATTTACAATTACAATTGAATGCGTCCAATTTTGTTTAAAAATATATTTATACAATTATTAAGTTAAGCTAAAATTTCAGGAAGAGAAGATTGTTGTTCAGCACCACCGATCCGCTACTGAGAATAGGTACACCCACACCCCATACGCGTACGGCTCAGCCATACCAACCAGCGCCAGAAAATAACAATTCCGCCAGAGCGGTGAAAACAGCCAAGTTGCCAGGGTCTTTACAGCTACGTTCTATATTTAATTCCTGATAAGGCTGATACGGCACTCGGGTAAAAACTATTTCTAAAACGATATGTTTTCGTACGGATGCATCTATAGCGTTTGCCTGACGGTAATAGTTCGAACAGATGATGGGCGGGGTGAGTTTGGTCTGAGATAATTTTGCCTGCTCTTTTTTGATCTGTCTTTATATATGGCTGTTAGAGAGGTGAGTTCACTACCGACAATTTTGGAAGCTGTTTTCACCACTCTGTCAAGCCTGCTCCTCTGGCGCTGGCTGATGCCGCCGAACCACATACATATTGAGAATGTAAGAATGCTCTCAATAGCAGAACGATAGAACTGAACAAGAATGTTTCTACTCAGCCCAAACTTCTTTAGTTGGCGCAGGAAGAACAGTCTTTGTTGGGCCTAATTGTCATAGGCCTATATAAACTATTGTCGGTAGTTTTTCGGATTAAATGGAATTGGTGGGGAACTCACGATTACGAGCTCACTGAGGCAAACTTAACTATAAATACAACATAGGCGTTATTAATAATTTGTCACCGTTTTATTGAATGGAATGAAGCGTAAGCCTACGAAGTATAATAATAGGCATAATGACTCATGATAATGTTCGTTTTTTTAATGCAGTTTAACGTAACAGATTATCGTCCATAACCATGTCAAGTGTTCTTTTGCGAAATGACACTTGAACCTCGTCGTTTCGGACGTTTTGGTGACTTCGGTGACTTTCTCCGCAATTCGAACATAACAGAGTACATACACATAACAGACACGTAAATCGAACAGACAAGCAACATTGGTCTCGTCCACAAACCGCCACTAGCACCAGGTCTGGATACACAACAGGGGAATCCAATCAACAGTGCGAACTTGTTCAGTTCGATTGGCCCTGGATCTCATCCGGGAATTGCAACGGTCCCCCGTAACAACCCCCTCGTCACAAAACTAAACAACACTGAACATAGAATCGGGCGTTGACACTAATACGTCGTAGTGGCCCACAGAGAAAGAGACAAGACACGGACAGGACATACGATGCGGAGTTACTGATACCGGCTGTTGCTGCGGTAACATCGGATGCTCGCGTTAAGCACTCTCGTTGCGCCGAATTCGCCCGGTTGCCCTTGTAGCGCTTTGGCGATGTCGCGTTTCGATGCGAGTTGAACGGCGATCATGGCGGCGCCGGCGGATGTGTGAATGCGTGAATTTGCGTCGAAAGATTTGGCTCGCCTGTGATTGTGACGTCACGCGGCATTCCGGATTTGCGGTAGCGAAGCCGAAGGTGGAGAACAGCAACGGGTTTTGTCGATGCCGCGTTTCGGTACGAATTGAACGGCGATCGTGATGGCGCCAGCGGATGCGTGAATTGATGCGTGATGTTGTCGCCGACAGATTTGGCTCCGTCTGTGATCGTGACGACACGCGGCGTTCTGGATTTCCCGTGGCGGTGGCGAAGGCGAAGGTGGGGAACAGCAACTCGATTCACGACTGCGCACATCTGAAAACGCAATAACCACATCTGAGTAACCATAATGTTTTTTTAAGCAAACGCATTATATAAATTTCGCAAGCAGCATAACTTCGATTTGAATTCGGACTGTTTTATATAGAAAAAATGCCTACCTTTTTACCCGAGAGCGGTGGTAACCATGGCATGGCGGCAACGTTCGTTGGCAGCGACAACTTGATGCAGGGAAGACGGCGATGAAATGGTGTTCAATCGCACAGAGCATTGTGTCTTCAGACTTGAACGCGTTGCCGCTAACGTTCGACCGCTTCTGGCGCAAATGTTCAGGCTCGACAAACGATACATCTGAAGTCCTTTTTGGCTTCACTGTTCGACCTTCTGAACGTCTTGCTAGCTCGAGGAGTTGCGCTCAACTAATTTCCTTAACGATAAAATCCACGTATAACGTTACTCAGTCGAAGGTTTTGATTGGCTAATATGGAACCCCTGTTTAACTAGCCAATCAGAATGAATTATTTCGAACATCCGGCAGAATGTTCTAGAAGGAAAGACTGTTCAATAGACCAACGAGAACACTCGTTTCAAAAACAGTTGACGTAGCCTAAACGGCTTTTCCAGGGTTGGATTTTTGGATATGACACAACAAAACGACGTTTTTGAAGACGAAACCGGTCGTTTCTACGCAATTTTGCATTTCTTGAAATATGGCTAGCTTAGAGTTTTTGAACTGGTGGTTGATTTTATCAAACATGAGTTTTTTTTAAACTTATCAACTACCCCGTCATGATCAATGGACTGTCCCGCGAAAGTCAGAACGCGTACGCGTTTGATTACGTATACGCTCGCGGTGACGTGTTTAATTTTACGTAGTCATCGCGGGAAAACTGACTTCCTCTCCATGCCGATAAAACGCGGTCCTTTGATAAATTTGCTTCCTCCATAAAACTTTGAATTCCGACGCTGGAAACTACAGAGAAATGTATAGTGTATAACTTATTTATGCATAAATAAAATGGAGCTTTGTGTTTGTGAATAAAGCACAATATGCACCTTGCGCCCCTGACTCTACGTCCATCTATCTGCCATTCTCTGTCTCCCTCTTATATATATATATATATATATATATATATATATATATATATATATATATATATATATATATATATATATATATATATATATATATATATATATATATATATATATATATATATATATATATATATATATATATATATAATGGTTCTTATTGTTCACGGTTTTGGCGTTTTCGCCTATGAAGGTATTCGTAGTTATTAAGTTTATATTTCCACCGATGTGAATTAAATTGTTGATCTTAGAAAACGCTAAAAGCCCGAGCATTCGTGACCGTTTATCTAGAGGGTAGAGAATGCATATGGCTTAATTTAAATGCATGATATTAATGTTTAATATATATATATATATATATATATATATATATATCACGCATGCGCACACACATACATGCGCACGCTCACATGCACACATACGTACACACATACACACAGACGTACACACTCACGTAGTGGCACACGTGTACATGCACACATTGGCACGTAAACATTGAGTTCTCATGCACTGGCCTACAATAATATTCTGTCAAGCTAGTCCGTCCTATTTTTGTTTGTCTTTAATATGGTGAATACCTTAATTAGACCTTGAGCATACCGGCGAGCCCATGAATGATTATTGGTCTGCCATACCTATTATGTTTTGTCATTAGGGGTGATATTTTGAAAATTTACAGGATAGTCAAGAACCTGTCATTCTTTGAACCATCACCCGTCTGAGGTCAGCATTCCTACCACATGCGCATAAACAGCCAGTTGTTGTATAAATCTCGACTGTTGTGGTCAGGCAACATTGTAGACTCATTCCCATGCATTTTCCCACCACTATAGTTTGTAGACACCCTCGACCCCGACCAACAACCAGCGGGAGAGCTGTGCGTCGTTACGAAATTATCAACATGCAATGTATTACTCTTTCTTAAATTGGAGAAAACGTTGAAAGCCCGACCAATCAAGATGATTTGTCTAGTGAATGGATAGATCGAATGAGATATATTATAAACAATACATTCGCACCTTCCAACGCACACAAATAAAATATAACCAATAAGAAAAGGACTATTGCGAAACAATTACATCACCATGCATTCTACCCTTTTTTATTAGTATGTATTGCATTACTAACTCGGTTGCGTAGTTTTTTTTATTGCATTGCAGGTTCAATACATTCAATGATAACACTTGGAGAGTTATCGATAGGCAAGAAATAAGAACGAAATCAAGACTGATCGTCACAACTTCTTTATTGCATAGCATATTTTTGCAACATGATGCATATGCTGTTCCATCATATCACTTCATTATATTGGTGAGTATCACTCCCTGTACGGGCTAAAATTAAAAGCCGAGATCACTGCCGCGCAAGCCGAGATCACTGTCCGAGTTCACAGGCCGAATATCAGGCCGAGATCGCGAAAGGCCGAGATCACCGTGTAGCCACAGGAGGCTGGACGGGACTGGAGAATACCAGACATTCGCCCAAGATAAAGTCAAACTCGATAGGCCAGCATTACCATCTATGTGTGGGTTAGGTTGAAGGTACTTTTGACAAAATTGACATTAGATGTTTTACATGCTTTTTACGTTAGTGGTTAGAAAGTAGCCACCCCCGCAGCGGCAATTTGGTTAAAATGCGGATTGTAACCCAGTCCACAGTCCATTTTCGGTCTCCATCACGCCTTAATCTGTCTCTGTTAGTGTACGTGTGTGCATTTGCATTAATAAGTGCATACATGCTAATAATCTCTATTAATGCTCATAATGTATGTCATAAAAATGAGCCTGTCATAAAATGTATGGCTAAGGTTTTTATTTTGGTCCGTTTTATTTTTTTCCTAAATGTATCAAATGAAACATGATAAAATATGATCAAATGTTGTTAGGCTTACGTTACATATAATTCAAAGGATATTTAAATTCTTTCGAGATGGCAGGGAATGTTATTTTATGTCACTTGACTATGTACATATTTTACATAGAGCAAATTCGACATTTTCGCAAAAGGAAAACAAAACAATTCCGTGTCCCGGTCCGGTTGTAAGGTGCGCTTTGATTACCAGGAAACGAAACCACCGCGGGAATGTCCACTGGGTTTATTATATATCATAATATCATATGTACCCGTACTTTACTTTCGTTTTGTTCGAGTCACACCAAGAGATTGACGTATTCCTGAAAGAAACGTAGAACAGTGTCGACGTATTTACTGCAGCTGTTGTCAGCTTGTTTTGCCACGAATCGAACTCGGAACTGCAATCTGCCTCTCTTCACTGACTATACAGACTATTATCTATACGTAAGTTTTTTTTTATCTGTCTAGACCAGATAATTCGGGCGTGACGTGTGACATCGACTGTCAAACGTATTGGACGCAGTGACCAGCTGAGCTGGTGTCATGGGACTGGCTCATACGCCAGTTAGTCTAGTGTTAGTCTAGGCTCTGCGGCTATACGCCCGTTAGCGTATGTTCGATATAGGTGGGCAGACAACTCGGCCCACCGACAACTCGGCCCAGGACAACTCGGCCCAGGCCGAGTTGTCTCGAGACAACTTGGCCCCAGTGTGAGATAACTCGGCCCCCTTCCAGAGACAACTCGGCCCGTGTATTTGTATAAGTACCATAGCGAACTATTGTTGACATTGGGGAAGAGTCATGTCGTTATGCAGCAAAGGTTTGGCAGTAAATATAATGTTGTATATCCTTTAAAAATATGCATGTATGCAAAACAAATTTAATACCTATCGCATTAATTGTGATGAATGGGACTGAAATTACACCAGTAATTTATAGAGAATTTGGGCGAGTTTAGATGTGTAATATTGTAATCCAATTGTCTGCCACTGGGCCTACTAAAACACAATGAAGGGTGTACCTACATAATATTCCCTGCAAATAAATATATAATCTTTAGAAGAAACAGTTCGAACATCCAAAGAAATTCCAGTTTGTGAAAATATATTCAAAACAATATTAGTCTATTTTGTAAAAAAAACTATACCAAAACCTTTTTATCTCATAGTTGAATGTAACTTGAACTGTCAATGAACTCCAGGGTCCTTAAATTTAGCGTAGCCTAATGGTACCCATGGAGAGGCTTCGTCTCTATATAGCCGTCATCATTATAATAATTAACCCAGCAGCCATTGCCATCGGGGCCAAGTTGTCTCTGGAAGCCGGCCGAGTTGTCTAACACCGGGGCCGAGTTGTCTCAAACTGGAAATCGATTTTGAGTGGAGTACCGCAAGGATCAGTACTGGGACCTATTTTATTCTTAATATATATCAATGATTTGGATGATGACATAACAAGCAAGGTGTTGAAGTTTGCGGACGACACAAAAGTGTTTAGGAAAATTAAAAGTGATGCAGATAGACAGCATTTACAAGATGATCTTAATAAGTTGATAGAATGGTCCGAGAAGTGGCAAATGCTGTTTAATTTTGGAAAGTGTAAGTGCCTCCACCCAGGACATGGGAATGAAGATGCACAATATACAATGGGTGGTACTGTACTAAATACTACCTTAAAGGAAAAGGACTTAGGGTTAACTGTTAGTGCTGACATGAAGGTATCAGAGCAGTGTGGAATTGCAGCAGCGAAGGGAAACCAAATTCTTGGATTAATTAGACGAAATATAGTGTACAAAGAAAAAGAACTAATAATACTGCGGTATAAAACAATAGTTAGGCCTCACTTAGAATATTGTATACAAGCATGGAGGCCATATCGCAAGAAGGATATTGATATGCTAGAAAGAGTACAAAGGAGAGCAACCAAAATTATAGCAAAACTCAGGAATATTAGTTATGAAATGCGTCTAAAAGAATGTGGTTTAACAACACTAGAAACCAGAAGATTGAGAGGAGATCAGATTGAGGTGTTTAAAATATTGAATGGGTATGAAAATATTGACAGAATATTTTTTTCACAGTCGAGGAAGAGAGAAGGACTAGAGGACACGGAGTTACATTAGCAAAGAAGCAGTGTAGACTAGATATTAGAAAATTTTCATTTTCACAAAGAACAGTAAACAAATGGAACAGATTATCAGCTGATTGTGTAGGTGCTAGTAGTGTTAATATATTTAAAAATAAAATTGACATATACCTAAGACGGGCAGGGTATTCTTAGATAGATAGGTTGGACTCTCGATAAGCCAAATGGCTTCCTAGTCCACCTGCCATCTAGAGTTGAATCTCTAGGTGGCAATCTTGTTAAATCTTGTTAAACTCGGCCTGGGCCGAGTTGTCGGTGGGCCGAGTTGTCTGTCATTCTTCGATATATATATAGTCAAAGTCATAGTCATAGACATATAGAAGTGTTTCTACACACTATAACGGCCGTGGGCGGGGTTATTTGTCCCTATCCGGACAAATACCCTGGGGGACTATTCATCCGGATACGGGCAAAAAGCTCATGTTTGTTTATACGCTATTCGTCCGGATACGGACAAATAGCCCATGTTTGCCTATGCGCTATTTTACCAGATAAATACATCAGTCAAATAGCCTTACATGCTGTTTGACTGGACAGTTTTTTCAATTCCAATTCAATTTTTTTCAATTCAGTTTTTTCAATTCCAATTCAATTTCTTTCACATCTATTTTTTAATTCCAATTCAATCTATATTCATTCAATTTCAGTTCCCGCTCCAATTCACATAACAAAAGTTAACCATAAAATGATATGATTAATGTGCATGCAAGGGGGTGATACAGCATGCTATGTATTTATTTACTCATTATATAACACACACAATTAATTCAAACTATTTCAATGCATCAACCAGTGTTTAAACGTCAATACAGGCAAGGTGTTACAAACTGATTGAGTAGGTAGGAAGAATCTATAAATCCACTAAGTGGCTACTGGGTAAAATTATATATTTTAGAACATTTATATGGTTGTCACATTCTGGTTATAATCTACAAGTGTTGCCAGTCTTCACTGGATTTATATTTATTTGCACTGGTAATCTTTGAACTTTATCTAGTTACACTTTGGATTGTTTGGAGATATCCTGGCTTCCCTCCTGCTACCTGGGTCGTCCTAATAAGTATTCGCTTAGCATGTGAAACTGGGAAAGTGTGACTGCTATCTGGGCAATTTCGATGGTTGGTTCTTGAAGAATTCTTTCCATTATCGAACACATTCATGATCTCATCATTGACAACTTGCTCGGTAACACTAATAAAGTTTTGCAATAATATGACACCAGGGTTTTGATAATGAAGGAATTTGCTAGGGCTCGCACAAAGTCAAGAAGATTGGAGAAATTGGCATAAAATGTGACGACCTTGTTGCCCCTGAGTTCCTAGTACATAAGTCGCGATATCAGCATATGTTTGTTAACTATGATACAAACTGACTTTGCATGAAAGGTTTGTTGTTTATTTGTTTCAGAACATTAAACCCAAGAAGAAAGAGGGTCTGGACTTGGGGGTGGGCAGTGGTGTCATGGAGCAGGGAAATGGACCTCACATTCCAGAAGGGTTTTCTCTAGAGCCAGATGGGCGTTTCCAATGTAACACCTGTCAGATTTTTTGCAGTTCCCTAGCAGTTGCTGCTAATCATGCCCGTGGAAAACGACACCTCAAAGCCATTGGGGGTGTCCAGTGGCAGAATGGTGTTGCAGTTCCCAATGGGGTGAACTGGAATGGAGATGAACCAATCCTTCCTGTAGGGTGCACCCAAAACCCAAATGGATGGTTCCGGTGTCAAGTCTGTAATATTGTTTGCAGTTGCCAATTGCATATCATTCAGCATGTCTTGGGGCGAAAACATCTCGGAAATTTAGTTCAGAAAAATGGTTCTACTACTAACTGCATGGTGACAATGTTGGATGGCTCATGGCTTATGTGCAGTGTGTGCCAAGTTGTGTGCAATACGCAAAAGACTGCCAGTGAACATGTCAAGGGCCAGAAACACCTCTTGCAATGTCGCATCAAAGCACTTAAGGAAAACAGGTAAGTTTATAAAGCGATCTCAGTACATGACTATTATTTAGTTAATTTACCCGGGGTACTCTACTAAATGTTAACATAGAGCTATCTACTGAAAAGTTGGTTCCATATAAATGCATGAAAGGCATCACATGTGTTAATTAAAGACATCTAGATACATTTGATTGCTTGTTGAATTATTTTTATGGCTTCATATGTCAAAACCATAATTAAACTATGAGCACCTATCGACAAGAGATGAAAAACAATTGGCAACAGAGGAGATGAGAATGATTAGATGGGCAATGGATGTAAGACAGCGAGAGTAGCGGGGGAATGAGAATGATTAGATGGGCAACGGATGTAAGACAGCGAGAGTAGCGGAGGAATGAGAATGATTAGATGGGCAACGGATGTAAGACGGCGAGAGTATCGGAGGACTGAGAATGATTAGATGGGCAACGGATGTAAGACAGCGAGAGTAGGGGAGGACTGAGAATGATTAGATGGGCAACGGATGTAAGACAGCGGGAGTAGCGGAGGACTGAGAATGATTAGATGGGCAAAGGATGTAAGACAGCGGGAGTAGCGGAGGACTGAGAATGATTAGAATGGCAACGGATGTAAGACAGCGAGAGTAGCGGAGGACTGAGAATGATTAGATGGGCAACGGATGTAAGACAGCGGGAGTAGCGGAGGACTGAGAATGATTAGATGGGCAACCGATGTAAGACAACGAGAGTAGCAGAGGACTGAGAATGATTAGATGGGCAAAGGATGTAAGACAGCGGGAGTAGCGGAGGAATGAGAATGATTAGATGGGCAACGGATGTAAGACAGCGAGAGTAGCGGAGGAATGAGAATGATTAGATGGGCAACGGATGTAAGACAGCGAGAGTAGCGGAGGACTGAGAATGATTAAATGGGCAACGGATGTAAGACAGCGGGAGTAGCGGAGGACTGAGAATGATTAGATGGGCAACGGATGTAAGACAGCGGGAGTAGCGGAGGACTGAGAATGATTAGATGGGCAACGGATGTAAGACAGCGGGAGTAGCGGAAGACTGAGAATGATTAGATGGGCAACGGATGTAAGACAGCGAGAGTAGCGGAGGACTGAGAATGATTAGATGGGCAACGGATGTAAGACAGCGAGAGTAGCGGTGGACTGAGAAAGATTAGATGGGCAACGGATGTAAGACAGCGAGAGTAGCGGAGGACTGAGAATGATTAAATGGGCAACGGATGTAAGACAGCGAGAGTAGCGGAGGACTGAGAATGATTAGATGGGCAACGGATGTAAGACAGCGGGAGTAGCGGAGGACTGAGAATGATTAGATGGGCAACGGATGTAAGACAGCGGGAGTAGCGGAGGACTGAGAATGATTAGATGGGCAACGGATGTAAGACAGCGGGAGTAGCGGAGGACTGAGAATGATTAGATGGGCAACGGATGTAAGACAGCGGGAGTAGCGGAGGACTGAGAATGATTAGATGGGCAACGGATGTAAGACAGCGAGAGTAGCGGAGGACTGAGAATGATTAGATGGGCAACCGATGTAAGACGAGAGTAGCGGAGGAATGAGAATGATTAGATGGGCAACGGATGTAAGACAGCGGGAGTAGCGGAGGAATGAGAATGATTAGATGGGCAACGGATGTAAGACAGCGGGAGTAGCGAAGGAATGAGAATGATTAGATGGGCAATGGATGTAAGACAGCGAGAGTAGCGAAGGAATGAGAATGATTAGATGGGCAACGGATGTAAGACAGCGAGAGTAGCATAGGACTGAGAATGATTAGATGGGCAACGGATGTAAGACAGCGGGAGTAGCGGAGGACTGAGAATGATTAGATGGGCAACGGATGTAAGACAGCGAGAGTAGCGGAGGACTGAGAATGATTAGATGGGCAACGGATGTAAGACAGCGAGAGTAGCGGAGGACTGAGAATGATTAAATGGGCAACGGATGTAAGACAGCGAGAGTAGCGGAGGACTGAGAATGATTAGATGGGCAACGGATGTAAGACAGCGGGAGTAGCGGAGGACTGAGAATGATTAGATGGGCAACGGATGTAAGACAGCGGGAGTAGCGGAGGACTGAGAATGATTAGATGGGCAACGGATGTAAGACAGCGAGAGTAGCGGAGGAATGAGAATGATTAGATGTGCAACCGATGTAAGACAGCGAGAGTAGCAGAGGAATGAGAATGATTAGATGTGCAACCGATGTAAGACAGCGAGAGTAGCGGAGGAATGAGAATGATTAGATGGGCAACTGATGTAAGACAGCGAGAGTAGCGGAGGAATGAGAATGATTAGATGGGCAACTGATGTAAGACAGCGAGAGTAGCGGGGGAATGAGAATTAGATGTGCAACCGATGTAAGACAGCGAGAGTAGCGGAGGAATGAGAATGATTAGATGTGAGAAAAAAGAGCACTGCATATTAACGCTGCCCTTCCAGTGACAAGCTGGTGAAGTCGCCCAGAGACATTGAACTGTCCTGTCCAAACATCACCAAGCATGATGTGCTAGACTGTGAAGTGTCCGTCCAGGAGGAAACTACATTGACGGTGACGGTGACAAACAGAAGTGGCGGAGATTTGTTAAACCTGCGCTGTAACCTGTTGAAAGGGACCAAGGCCAATGTGGTGGTGCACAAGTCCCAACTGCAGCCAGGTATTCACACCAGCCCAGCTGCTCGTATTCTTTATTGTATATGGACAATTTGGACATGCTTGAAAAATATGTGGAAAACTACAAATGCTGTTGTAATAAGTGTATTCAGAAACCTCTTAATACAGGCACAATAATTAGACACCATGTTAAGCATAATTATTCTTCACCAGGTGATTATAATAATAAGGACCTTTATCAAATGTGTAGTCCATTTTGATGTCACCACGTCTGTGTTAATAGTGTAAGTGGAGATGTGTACATGTTGTTTAAAGCCATTTGTGGTTACCGTGTGGTTGAAATGAATACGTGTTGGCTGGCGATAGTAGTAAACAGATTTGTCAGACATTAGATATTAACCTAGTACTTGTCCCCTGATTGCTGCCCTACTTTCCCCTATAGGGGAGAGTGGTGCTGTGGACATCAATGTCCAGGGTCACCATTTGGGCGTCAACACGACGGCTCTGGCCTTCCTGTTCACCTGGCAGTCACAGCCGGACCAGCGACTACACGTCGTTCGTCAGTTGCGGGTGCGATGTACAGATGACATTGTGAAGCAACTCCAGCCAACAACCAAGTACAAACGGCCCAGAAGGCGAAAGTTTGAACCACGAGCCGAAATAGTCGATGGATTCCCGCTGCCAAAGTGAGTGTTGCCCAGGAATAAGCCTGGGGTATTTTTGTAGATTATGCGATTGCCTGTAAAAACTTGGCATATTTGTATTCTTGCTTGATGTCAAGGTTTTAACGCTGTGACGGTATGTATAAGATAATTATATTACTGTCACTGAGACTTAGACTGACATACCCCACTCACACCATCGACCTTGATACCCACTAACACAAGGACATTCCCTACTCACCCTATTGACATAGTGACTCAGGCTGACACAGTGACCTACTCATAATTGACACAGTCACCCAGACTGACAGTGACAACACAGTTACACCTGACAATAACTCGAGATTGTGTCCACTGACACAGTTGACACAATCTTGATAATTGTGACGCTGACACATTGCTGACAGTAACTCGTGATTGTGTTCACTGACACAGTTGACACAATCTTGAATTTTGAACAAGTTTGACACGAGTCGTACTGGGTCAGAACTGGTACGGTTTCACTGGTACGTGTCATCACGTGAAAAACTCGTGATTTCACGGTAAACACGTGTCGACACACCAAATTTGTTCACAGAATCCAGTGATTCCACGTACGGAAACACGTGAATTGAGCCAGTTGAACTCGTGAATTAATTTACAGAACATGTGAAATCACGGGTCGTTGTTTGCTGGGTGACCTACTACCCCCGTACCTGTCTACGGAGCACAGACAATGGTGGTTATGTATGTACAGATCTAATTAATTGTGTCATGGCTGGATGCCACGCTGGTGTTTGAGTGAACAGGTCTGTTTGGGAGTAACATGTTAAGCGCTTTGAGCAATCCTGAGGATTGGACACTGCACTGTAACTTATTAGAACTTACCTTTACTTTACCTTTTTGTCAGGATGTCGATGGGGAACCTGGAGAAACAGATCCCACTGGACCAGTACCCTATACCCCGAGGTCTTGGTCTCCTACACGGCAAGGGCATGGAGGAATGGGACGGCATCACTCCTGAACAGAAGAAGCAGCTCGCCAAAGTCAAGTGAGTAGGGCTCTCAGTTCACTAGCTGGGTCGTCTAATATGCCTCATCACTGTCAGACTGTCAGTGGCACAGCTTAGTAATCAGTGACATAGCTTGTAAGGTTAGGACAAAATTTGACTCATATTAAAAATGTCAAATATTCGAGCCCTTTTCCACTATTCGATTCGCAAATTTGCATCTATATTATTGCTCGAATATTTTCCTTCATGTCTTTTGACAATCCAATCTTAGCAAATATGGTTCCGGCAAGATATTTTGACAGCAAGGACGAAACCAACTTTGATGGTTTTAAACAATGCAGCACACATGTTTTGTCATTTCGCCAACACACTAGACTAATTGATGCCACTGCTAGAAAAAAACATTCAATATTCTGATTGAAATCGAACATGCTGTGTAGTTGATATTCGATTCATATTCAAAATTCCATGATATTTAATTTGGTATTAGAGTCAAGGGAAATTCCAGATACATCATGTACCCTTGACAGCTTGACAAATGGATGACACTATATAGGTAGTTTAATGAGATTTACTTTGAGACTAAGTTTGGTAGTACAATAACAGCAGTTACAAAACTGGGGTCCAATTGGGGGTGGGGGCACTGTGGGGCCATGATGTGGTTCCGGCAGAGAAATTCAGTTTGAAATATCAACACTATCATTAGTTTTTATGTGAGATTTTCTTTGGGAAGTGTGAATCTATAAATTTCATAGAATTAATGAGAGTTGTCATTGATACCAGATCCCATAAGCTCGCAGTGACAGAATATACTAGTCAGTGTAAATTGACTAGGTGAAAGGTTTAAACAGTGTACCTGACTTTTTTAGGGAATTACTGGAGAGGGAGCTCTCAACGACCAATCACTGTGAGCAGTTTTCTTTGCTGCTGCACTGTGAAGAGCTGCAAATGCATATTGACATACGCAACTACGACATGCAAGGAGTGACAATGAGACGCTGTAAAGAGAACCGCCGTCTGTTGACACTGCAGGTGGGTGTCACATGTCACAGTTTTTGGTATATTTGCATGTGACATTTGTTTTGATGTAAAAGTGAGTGGTTTTATTATTTGCAAGATTTTGAAAAGTCTCCAGTTGATCGGCAGACCTTGGACCAAGCACAGCATAATGTTGTGAACAACTGACATATGTCTGTATGATTTCAATATGAACCCAAAAAACCAGTAAGAACGTTCACTTAACCAAATGGGAATTTAAAAAAAGTTGAGTCACTTGGTTGGTAATACTAAAAAGTGTCACTGTTGCTATGACTACAGGTGCCTGGACTGGCAGAAAATCGTCCTTCTGTGCTGAAGGGTGACTGCCTTTATGTTAGACCTCTTGGCACGGATGGTAACGTAAAAGGAAATAAAGAGTTCAAAGGTGACGTCCACAACACCTGCTTGAATGAAGTGTGGCTTGGCTTTGGTGAAAGGTAAGTCATTCTAACTTCACTCGCACTCATTTGTGGTCGTCGTCTTTAGGACACAACTGTAAAGTTGCACTTACATCGAACATTACTCCAATCTGAGTACAGTCGCGCCTTGCTATAATGCAAATTGGATATAACGCGGTCAGTCGTGGACCCCGAATTTCTGCCGCCATGGGGGAAACTGGGCACTCCAGCTAACAATAACGCTGTATGTAATTAACTCACTTATTTTATGAAGTCCTCATGTTTGTCTTGTACAGGTGTTTCTAGAAACAATTTAATGATAAAATTATTAAGAAATTTAACACACAAGTACAACTGCGTTGCTGAGTTCGTTGTTTGTTGTGCCCCTGGCTTCTGCTCTGCCGTCGGCTTCGCTGCACCAATCCAGTCATTTTTCAAACCTATCTATTGTGTAACTAGCGCTTGGTTTCTGTGGTGATGTCTTAAGTTTTGTTTAAAACTTGACCAATTCCTTTGATTGCATTTAATTAACTTTAGGCACAGTAAATTTGGTGCAATGCATTGTTTGTTTACGCTGATATCAATTGCGTTTGTCTCCTGCCAGTTCGCTGTGGCTTCCGTGAACGGGCGCCTTCGCCGGCTTGTAAATGGCAATTAAATTGCTTACGAATCGAGCCATGGCGAACAATAATTATGATACTGAAATCGCAAGCTAACAGTTATGTTATGTTTTCACTATGTCTACGAAAAACATTTACTTGTGCGCAAATATACAAATTCGTCAACTGCGTATGAACCGCAGTAGCCTCGAACCATAGTGAACTGCATTATAAATCGGCATGGTAAATGTGCGATCTAAATTTACATTTTGGGATTGATTGAAAGATGAAATCAAGCCAATAGTGAGCGCAACTAGTATAGGTATTAATATTTGACCGACTTCCGCAACATGTCAATTCATTAATGCATTTCGGCTACTGAGTTCAAGGTTATTTTAGACCGCGACTGCAGTACTGTGTTATCGCTCCGCCTCAGTTCGCATCGCCAAATGAGGGGCGTTGGCTCTGAATTTATTTTAAAACTGTACCATTCGCAAGATTTACTCAGCTCAGCATTCAACAGTGTATATTATTTTAATGTAATACACATTTACGTTGGTTGTCAATGGCAATCAGTTTTATAAATCATGGATAGACCATGCAACCAGCACATTGGCTTCGGTTGCTGTTGTGGCATTTTGGGGGATGGTGGCGCCCTTGGCGGAATATAATGTATAACACGCCTCGTTTTTAATGTGGTTCCATTTCATGGACCCCAACTACTGCGTTATAACGAGGCACGACTGTACATCTGAAGACAAGTCAATTTTCAATTTTTATTTCAAAAGCATTCCATCAAAGGTTGCACGTTTAATGACAGAATACTGGTTATTTTTACACAAATTAGGATGTTCAACATTTGAAACATGCCGTCCGTTATGTGTGTTTCATGTGCAAACCTATATATTTATTAGAAAATAAGAAGTTATTAACCTTTAAGTACATAACTATTTTTTTTATAGTTGCATATATTAATCACAGTTGAACATTATTGTTAATACCTTGTCTTATGTAGTTGTTTGCTAGTAAATATCAATAGAAAATTCCACGTTACCAATTCACCAGCCTGAAACATATTTTGCATGCCAAAACTTGAACACCAGTCATTGTTATTTAAATTTAATTTAAGCTGGCATCTATCATTAAATTACATTTGTTTTATGTAGACTGCACATGTCTATTTTGAGATTTTAACTTTTTTAAAGGAAATCTTTGTGGTCCTGTAATGCGCCTCTGAATGGTTTTAATTGCCACATTTATGGAGCAGACAAATGCTGGTATATTATTACTAAGCATTTAAGGTGACTGAATTGACTATTTTTACTGCAGTTTTATGGACAACTTTCTGGAGAAGAGCAGATTCAATGTGAGATTTTCTGTGAATCGATACCCAGCACGCATGCACCATCGGTCAGTGGCGCTTGAACAGAACCGAATGGACAATGTCCTCTTTCCCACTATTGCCAGTGCTGGCACCTGGGGGGAAATGCAGCAGGTCAATGAGTTGACTGTCACGAATGCTAAGTGAGTGAGATGTGCTGTTGGAAACATATTAAATAGATATGGCTTATAGAAATAACCAAAGTAAATGCACTCCTGTGTGTGCATGCTCACACTTACTCATACATTCACACCATGACATCATCACATGCGTCACACATACACATACACCATGACATAATCGCACGCACATGCACATACACACACATACAAGCATACACATACACACACATGCATATACACACATACATACACACACACGCATACACACAGACCACACATAATCATGTCAGTGTTTGTTGCAGGCAACATTTCAAGGACAGACGTCTGTTAGAAAATGCCCAGCAGGTGGCAGCAGTGTGCAACATCGTGAGAGGTGTGTCTCGCCCAGCGCCCTACCTCGTCTTTGGGCCGCCCGGCACCGGCAAAACTGTCACGATTGTCGAAGCAATGAAACAGGTGATTTGAGGGAACAGCTATAAAACGTCTCAGTTTTATGAGAGTAAATTTAGCATTCACTTTCACTTTGAGTTTTTGTCATTCTTGAAGTAGTTTTAATTGTGCATGAAATGTTAAGTACATTTATCTCTCGTTTCTCTTATTATACTTGACAATAATATATTTTTAGTAAATATTCAATAACAATTTCCTGTAGGCAGTGCATATTTCCTAGAATTAAAAATTGAAACAAAAGCATGATGTCCATGTGGCATACATACTCCGTAGGACAAACAAATATCAGTTGGTCCACATGGGAAAGTTGTGTTGCAAGGCTATGTGTCTGACAGTGGTTGTTGTAGGTGTTGCGTGTGCTGCTGTTATCTGACAGTGGTTGTTGTAGGTGCTGCGTGTGCTATTGTCTGACAGTGGTTGTTGTAGGTGTTGCGTGTGCTGCTGACAGTGGTTGTTGTAGGCGCTGCGTGGGCTGCTGTTGTCTGACAGTGGTTGTTGTAGGTGCTGTGTGTGCTGGTGTTGTCTGACAGCAGTTGTTGTAGGTGCTGTGTGTGCTGGTGTTGTCTGACAGTGGTTGTTGTAGGTGCTGTGTGTGCTGGTGTTGTCTGACAGTGGTTGTTGTAGGTGTTGCATGCGCTGCTGTTGTCTGGCAGTGGTTGTTGTAGGTGTTGCGTGTGCTGGTGTTGTCTGACAGTGGTTGTTGTAGGTGCTGTGTGTGCTGGTGTTGTCTGACAGTGGTTGTTGTAGGTGCTGCATGAGCTGGTGTTGTCTGACAGTGGTTGTTGTATGTGCTGTGTGTGCTGGTGTTGTCTGACAGTGGTTGTTGTAGGTGCTGTGTGTGCTGGTGTTGTCTGACAGTGGTTGTTGTAGGTGCTGTGTGTGCTGGTGTTGTCTGACAGCAGTTGTTGTAGGTGCTGTGTGTGCTGGTGTTGTCTGACAGTGGTTGTTGTAGGTGCTGTGTGTGCTGGTGTTGTCTGACAGTGGTTGTTGTAGGTGCTGCATGTGCTGGTGTTGTCTGACAGTGGTTGTTGTAGGTGCTGTGTGTGCTGGTGTTGTCTGACAGTGGTTGTTGTAGGTGCTGCGTGTGCTGCTGTTGTCTGACAGTGGTTGTTGTAGGTGCTGTGTGTGCTGGTGTTGTCTGACAGTGGTTGTTGTAGGTGCTGCATGTGCTGGTGTTGTCTGACAGTGGTTGTTGTAGGTGCTGTGTGTGCTGGTGTTGTCTGACAGTGGTTGTTGTAGGTGCTGCGTGTGCTGGTGTTGTCTGACAGTGGTTGTTGTAGGTGCTGTGTGTGCTGGTGTTGTCTGACAGTGGTTGTTGTAGGTGCTGCATGTGCTGGTGTTGTCTGACAGTGGTTGTTGTAGGTGCTGTGTGTGCTGGTGTTGTCTGACAGTGGTTGTTGTAGGTGCTGCATGTGCTGGTGTTGTCTGACAGTGGTTGTTGTAGGTGCTGCGTGTGCTGCCATCGTCCCACATCCTCGCCTGTGCTCCATCCAACAGTGCTGCTGACCTCCTCGCAGAGCGACTCCTGTTGCATGTGTCAACTGCTCAGATGTTCCGCTTGAACGCAGGTTCACGCTCCATCGCCACTGTGCCCGACAGCATTAAGGTGAACATATTATTATGTAGTCTATTGTCTATGAAAGGTTTTATAAGTACCTTAGTTGAGATAAGTCTTGCACTTCTGTTTAATCCCAGTTCTGACTCTTCTGTTTATGTATTTATACTAATACTTTGTATAATGACAGAGCTGTATCTTCCTATAATTGAAAACATTTGTTGTCAAATGTATTGCTAATTGATTAACTGACATCTTAAAACTGGAAGTTTTAAAAGTCAAAACAAGTCATAACTTTGCATCGTCTGTGCAGTGTCTATACAGTGAATGCTACATGGAAGTCAGTTTTGGTTTTATGTTCCCAGCCCTGCTGCAACATCGACCAATCCACTCGGGCCATGTACTACCCCAGCAAGAAAGAGTTGATGAAGTATAGTGTCATCATCACCACCACTGTGACAGCAGGCAGGTGAGTGTAGTGTCATCATCACCACCACTGTGACAGCAGGCAGGTGAGTATAGTGTCGTCATCACCACCACTGTGACAGCAGGCAGGTGAGTATAGTGTCATCACCACCACCACTGTGACAGCAGGCAGGTGAGTGTAGTGTCATCATCACCACCACTGTGACAGCAGGCAGGTGAGTGTAGTGTCATCACCACCACCACTGTGACAGCAGGCAGGTGAGTGTAGTGTCATCACCACCACCACTGTGACAGCAGGCAGGTGAGTGTAGTGTCATCATCACCACCACTGTGACAACATGTTTGTAAGGCCATTCTCGACAATCCAAAGTCGAGTTGCTCCAAGTATTGCTAGTAAAAATGACATGTGCTTGATAGTTAATGTTTGCTGCTTAGAATGTATTTGTAGGTGTGTGAATGAAGCGTTGTGATTGGCTACTTATAGACTGGTGTCGGCCAAGTTTCCCATGGGACACTTCACCCACGTGTTCATTGATGAAGCGGGTCACGCCGTCGAACCGGAAGCCCTCGTTGCCATCGCAGGAATCATTGACAGTGACCACGGGGGTCAGATAGTGCTGGCTGGTGACCCTAAACAATTGGGGCCTGTCATTCGCTCCCCTGTTGCCAGAAGCTGGGGTCTAGGTGTGTAGATATTGACATTCATAGTTTACTCATCTCCATCTTAGTCTCATTTGCTGTGGTATTTACTTGTGCCAAACTAACAGCTGTTTCTGCCACCCGTTCAACACAACGAGTCACTTGCTACAGTGAACTGGGTATAACGTTGTTCAGGCCTATTCTGCATGTGAGTCCAAAATCATTTGGCAGAAATGCAAGCACCTTGTAGTCCTACATTTTAACATCTGGGTTATTCCTCTTGATTGATAATTCAAAACGAAATACAACATTTCTGGTTGCTGTAGGCATTTTCATGAAAACCTATTTACTCAAAATATCGCACTTATTTATTTCTGAATTTTTAGCAATGAATAATAAGTGATTGAATATATGTCGACAAGTGAGGTATAATTTTAACTTTACATCATAATTTTGCTACTCTTTTATGTGGCGAGTCACATGCTATAACTGCACTTCTACTTAAAATTGAGGGACAGGTTGGAAGCAGTACTATTCCTCTAATGTTATATAATGTCACTATTTGGCCAATCAGTTCTGCCTAGGATGTGAGCACTGGTATTGAGATAATGCAAAAACTGGCGTAATTATTATTAGAGAGGTCAATAATGTTTTTTATTTGGATGTTTCAAGACGCCATATCATCAATCCATTCAATCGTTTTGAGTTATTGCTTTTGTGTTATTTAACATTCAGAGATTGAAATCTGTGTCTGATTTTAAAATGTTTTCATTGTGCTGATAGTCAAAGGAAAAAGGTGATGTAACTGCAGAATACAGTACCACTAGAATACAGTACCACTTTGAACTGTCTGTTCTGATGAGTTTATTCAGTTGACGAAACATAAATCATACTGGAACTATTTGGATATGAAACACATGAAATATTATCATTTAATTAATGAGAAAAACTGTTTGACTTGCAGAGATGTCTCTCATTGAGCGCTACATGGAGACATGTGACATCTACAGACGCTGTGATGACGTCTATGACCCAAGGTTTGTCACGAAGCTCGTGTGCAACTACCGCTCCCACCCGGCCATCCTGAAGCTGCCCAACGAGTGTTTCTATGACGACGAACTGAAGCCATGCGCAGACAAACTTCTGCGGGAGTCACTGTGCCAGTGGGAGGGGCTGCCTCGCAAAGGCTTCCCACTCATCTTCCACGGGGTTGTAGGGACAGACATGCGGGAAGAAAGCAGTCCATCCTTCTTCAACCCCACCGAGGTGTCCATCGTGATGGATTACGTCGAGAAACTGCTGGCAACTAGGAAGCAGAAAATCACGGAGACGGACATCGGCATCATATCACCCTACAGGAAGCAGGTAGGGTAGAGATCATTGGACAGGTAGTTAGTCTGCTGTCCAGGGTGATGTTTTCATTTCTCCAGTACCATCCACATTCACACATATTTAGCTTAACTGCCCACATGCTTCCAAAATAACATTTGATCAAGACGTAGATGATAAATAAGCAGAAATGCAATTAATTTGGCAAACCACACGACAAATTGTATTCTGGATTTTACATCTTTTTGTTTTGTGTATGTATAATTTAATGGTGTCCTTTTAATTGCAAGTAAGTAAACCTTTAATTTCCAACAGTGTCCCAAATTATTCATCACTATATAAGAAATGCTATGTTGTATGGGGAAAAGGGTTGAACAGAAGGTCAGAACTTATCAGTGAAAGAACAATATTAGATGCCAATCATATAAGTACAAGGTGCTTTTAATTAAGTTTAACAGAACAATCAAAATTGATTGAATGTCATGCCCACAACATGTGTTTATTTTTATGTTATCTTTCAGTTTTGATATTCTTATGATTATTCGTCGCTTCAGAACACAAGAAATAATGTGATTTGTCCTTGATTTCTGGTTTATTTATCTTAACTGTTGCAGATGGATTTTTAAATAAAAGTGTAACTTAACACCACCTAACTACCTCAGGTCCAGAAGCTGCAGAAAGTTCTGAAGAATCATCGCAATGTGAAGATAGGGTCAGTCGAAGACTTCCAGGGTCAGGAACGACGCGTCATCATCATCAGCACTGTCAGAAGCAACCCTGACTTCCTGACACTCGACACAGAGTACAGAATAGGCTTCCTTGACAACCCAAAGGTGACTCGTTGTATACAAACCTTATATATCAAGTGTCAAGCTCGTTGTGTCAGATATGCATCAGTTAAGCGTAAGGCTCATGTGAGATCCTCATCAGTTAAGCTTAACGCTTATGTGAGATCCTCTTCAGTTAAGCATAAGGCTCATGTGAGATCCTCATCTGTTAAGCATGAGGCTCTTGTGAGATCTTCATCAGTTAAGCTTAAGGCTCATATGAGATCCTCATCTGTTAAGCATGAGGCTTGTGTGAGATCCTCATCTGTTAAGCATGAGGCTCTTGTGAGATCCTCATCTGTTAAGCATGAGGCTCATGTGAGATCCTTATCTGTTAAGCATGAGGCTCTTGTGAGATCCTCATCTATTAAGCATGAGGCTCTTGTGAGATCCTCATCTGTTAAGCATGAGGCTCATGTGAGATCCTCATTAGTTAAGCATGAGGCTCATGTGAGATCCTTATCTGTTAAGCATGAGGCTCTTGTGAGATCCTTATCTGTTAAGCATGAGGCTCATGTGAGATCCTCATCTGTTAAGCATGAGGCTAATGTGAGATCCTCATCTGTTAAGCATGAGGCTCTTGTGAGATCATCATCAATTAAGCATAAGGCTCTTGTGACATCCTCATCTGTTAAGCATGAGGCTCTTGTGAGATCCTCATCTATTAAGCATGAGGCTCATGTGAGATCCTCATGTATTAAGCATGAGGCTCGTGTGCGATCCTCATTTGTTAAGCATGTGGCTTGTTGTGTCAGATCATCTGTGTGAGGCTCGTTGTGTCAGATCCTCATCTGCATGAGGTTCTTTGTATCGGATCCTCATCTGTTAAGCTTCAGTCTCGTTTTGTCAGATTCTCATCTGGATGAGGCTCATAGTGTAAGATTCTCATGTGGATAAGGTTCGTTGTGTCAGATCCTCATCTGTTAAGCGCTAGGCTCGTGTCAGATCCTCATCTGTTAAGCGTGAGGCTTGTGGTGTCAGATCCTCATCTGTTAAGCATGAGGCTTGTGGTGTCAGATACTCATCTCTCTTGTATGAAACAAAACATTACTGATAGATAGATAGATTAATTATGTGTTAATAGCGATGAAGTTGCACATCAATGTATAAAAGATAAAACTTGTTTTCTTTCACTTTCATCGTCCAAAGTATGTGTAATGTGTAAATTGCGTGTGACTTTTTCAGCGCTTCAATGTGGCCGTGACAAGAGCCAAGGCACTTCTGATTGTCGTTGGCAACCCCACCATACTGTCCAAGGACAAGTACTGGGACATGTGAGTGCACTAACGTACGTTGTACCTGGACGTATCACTTCTTGCAGTTACTTCATGTGAAACACATACTTTTTAATTGTAACATGTTTCTTTAAAAACGGCCTCTGATCTACAAACAGGTGGTGTATTTCAGAGAACACAATTAATGTTGTAGTTATTTACTTCTGTGTGTTTTTATGGTCTACTTTTCTTCTACTTAAGACAATCAATTGGTTGACTGAATGTTGACAACAGTAATCGACCTTTGACCTGTGTTGTGATAGGTTGCTGCAGGAATGCTGCAGTCACGGGGCGTACACCGGCTGTGAGTTGGTCAGTGATGACACAGCTGCAGGCGATGTTCTCCAGCGATTGGCTGACATGAAACTTGATGACATCATTGATGGTGAGAGATCATGTGACATCCACACCCAGTTCATGTCAAAGTGACATCCACACCTGATCATATCAAAGTGACATCCACACCCAGATCATGATAAAGTGACACCCACACCCAGATCATGTCAAAGTGACATCCAAACTCTGATCATATCAAAGTGACATCCACACCCAGATCATGATAAAGTGACACCCACACCCAGATCATGTTAAAGTGACATCCACACCTGATCATATCAAAGTGACATCCATACCCCGATCAAATCTAAGTGACATCCACACCCAGATCATGTCAAAGTGACATCCGCACCCCGATCATATCAAAGTGACATTCACATCACGTTCATATCAAAGTACTATACCTACCCCAGTCAAGTCAAAGTGACACCTACACCTCGATTGTGTCTTTAAGATAGTTTGGACAGTCTCACGTTTGTAACTTGAGGAAGTTTATTGTGAATATTAGCTGTTGAAGGGTGTTTGGCTCACATTTAACTTCCAGATGTTAGATTTAACCCAGTTGATAAGTTTTCATCAACTTTGAATTGGATGGATATCAACTGTCTTCTTAAGACAACACTGAAGTTAACACACTTAACATTCTTCAAGAATGAAATTATGAGGCTTACGTACAGAGTAGTTCTTTTGCCGAGCACTTCTCAATTAAGATAATCAAATATAGCTGGAGGTTGTCTTCATAGTCATGAAGTATATGTAATGATTCTAGGTGATTTGTCACATTTTGTTTTTTCAAATACAGCTTCAAGCACAACACAGTGTTTACATTATCACAGTTTTTGTTTGACAAATGAACGTAGTCCAAATGTTTGTTGCTTTATAGACAAACGTGATGCTGGAGATCATGAGACAGAGGGTGACGTCAGCGCAGTGACACGTCACGAAGGGCCTGAGTGGCGACATGACATCTAACTAGTGACACTGCTGAAGAAAGTTGACAGTTGGTGGAAGATGACTGTTTGGTATCAAAAATGACAACGATTTAACATGTTTCATGGTGACTTTTGGATATATATCGTTAGTTCAAGAAGTCTGATATCTTGTCATCAACAGACATGTTGATGTGAAACTGGATGTTTGCAACTCACTGTACGGAATGTTTTTTATGCGCCAGAAATATGAGAAAGGTCTGTATGCAATTAAATGTTGTGCCATGCAATAAACTAAGAAATTAACCTCTGTAACAACACTATGGAGACAATGTTGGACAACCTATTACATATGTTTTGTTTCACCTAGCCATAATTGAGCTAAGAAGTTTTTGAAGTGGTCTAGCTCTATATGCAAGATAACCATTGACATTTGCACAGATTACCCCAATCCAACAATCACAGTGTGTCTTCTGACTAGCAAAAGTGTGTAGTAGCACACTAACTAACCGGTGCTTGTATCATTGCACTAGTTTTACATGCCCTAGTGATCACTTTAAACATCACACAACCTGGTGTGCAAGTGGCTAAATCATTCGTGTGGCATGATTTATTGGTTGGTTGGGCTCTCGATCGATCGTATGTCTTGTGTTAATTAATAGAGTTGAATTAATGAGCTGTACAGCCTGCATGGATACCGTACTATAGTTGTAACTAGTGGATTACATTGGTGGCCATGACAGGGAATTAAACACAAATTATTTGAAACTTTTTCGGGGAAAACATATTGAGACCCATCTATGCGGCATGTTTCAGCAGTGCACTTGACTCTGTTAGTGTCATTAAATTATCATAAATATTTTTCTGAAAAAACAAATTCTCAGCCAACCTGCTTACATCATAAGTTGACAGTGTTCATATTTCTGATGGTAGTCCAATTCAGGCATTGTGTGGTCAGCTGTCAGCTGGATGTGACACTAAGACAGCCAAGACATGTGCGGGTGTCACATGTCAGTGGACCCACTAACCACACAACTGGCAAAGTCACGATACTTCAGAGTAGTTACACAATGGTTTGTGGCCATGGCTTGTGTATCCCAGGCAGCGCCTGTAGAAAGTCTTAAGTGACAGGAGAACTTGCTTTCTTTGCAACCGGTGTTTAATTAAAGTGTTATATTTACATGTTTCTATATACAAGAACATGATGTTTACGTATAAGGTTTTGACAAATGTTGCACAAGTGATCTTCCACTTTCGCTCAGGCTGATAGAATTTATTTCGCTATTGCACTATTGTTGTTTCATGGTTGGCCCAGCAAACATAGCAGTGTTGGGCCTATGCTGGCGTTACACTGGCGAGCCAATGCCGGGCCAGTACAGCCACTAACTCCACGTTCAGTGTAGTCTGCACGGTGTACTGGTGGCTCAGTACCGTTTGTACTGTTGCCGGTACAAACGATACTCGCCATTATAACGCCAGCATTGGCCCCATACTGCTAAGTTTGCTGGGTATTTTGGTGAAAATTCCAAACTATGTTATAGTTGCTATGTTTCGATGTGATACATACATTATATTCTGAAATCTTTAGAGTAATTGTTTACATAGCAGGTTTAAATCTATTATTGTTGCAGTAACTCCAGGTGTAAGCTTATCTGGGGTACAGTCAATAATCCCAGAGTTAAGCCTATCCAGGCCATACATTTAATAATTAGACCAATTAACTAGAAGATTGACATATTTTTGTATGTGTATTTAAGGTTATAATTTAATATACGGACGTTTTTAAACCTCAGCTGAACATATTTACTCGGATACTAATATATGCACTATTTGTTTTGAAATGGAAATTGTTTAAAACGAATGTATATTGTAAAATGAATAGAAATGTGTGAAATGTCCATTTGTAATGCACCCAATGTGTATTGTATCAAGACACCATGTGAATATTACACACACACACACACACACACACACACACACACACACACACACACACACACACACACACACACACACACACACACACACACACACACACACACACACACACACTCACACACACACACACACACATACACACCACCCTTACGTGCGCGAGCATGTACGTGTATAAAGTGCCATGACTTTTACTGCCATATGGATAATAAACAATAAACCAAGATTTGATTGAGTTATTGTGAACCTTATTGTAACTTGTTCTACTGTCTCAAAGACAAATAATAATTAATAGACTATGTTCATTCAAAGATGCTGAATTATCCTGTCATGCAGTGGTAATTGCTAGAACTACTACATAGGTCCAGTTACTATGTCACACTAACACTGTCGTGTTGCCCCAATTTAATATTAATCTGAACTTATGTTTGGAATGATAAATTTGGGGAAATGTTATCCGATAGATGGCGCAGTAATACTGCGTGTTTTAAGTACACCGCTAGATGTCGCTGTCTAACCATGAACAACAAAATGAAACAAAACAGACGCACATAAACGGAGAAATATCAAATGTCGTCGCATGAGTCAGCCTACCATGGCTCAGTCAGATCGGGGAACAGCGCCCGAAGAAAGGTGACTTTAAATGATGCCATATGAAGCAGTTCAATGGGTATACGTAACACGTCTGTCAAATACTTTATGATGAAACCACGTTCGACGAGTCGTGAGTCGAGGACTGCGAGGGTGACTGGCTGTCACACGCACAGTCCGTCATACTCATGTCAGTCATGGATCGAATCATGTAAATAAATTAAATGGCTGGTCTGATTCAGGCGAAGACAATGACAACGTGTTAACTGATAATAGTAACTCAACATGTCATTGTTCGACATCGAGTAGCTTAGTAGGTAAGCTCTAGGTCAGGAGTAGGAGTCTAGCTGGCGTGACGGTCTATGGGACGTTATGTCCCAAGTCACACTAAAAGGAGGGCCACAATAGGGCCTGCAAGTGGGTCACGGTACATGGCGTGACTCCGCGCGACTGGAGCTTATTGGGGACTGGACACAATAATAATATTCTAACGATGGATGACAGTTGTAGCTTCCGACTGATGAATACTAGGAAAATCAGTTCATAAATATATTGTGTTATACGTTTCTTATCTTAAATGTCCGATTTAATATTGAGTTTACCACACTATCATAGACATATAGCGATTTACGTAGTGCAGATAATCGACACGATGCTAGGCTGTATGTGTCTTTTACGGGATTTGCGTTTTACATTGCTGTACGTTGTGGTTTCGATAAGCACTTATATCTGACAAGTTGTCTAAATGCACATAATCATAACATATGTATACGTTTGGCCCAAACAGGTTGTACTGCGCAAAAACTGGCACTCTTCATTATTAGTCAAGATCGCCAAACACAAGTACTTGCCGCTATTGCCATGGCAACCACCATAATAATCGATTAAAACTCTTGATTTCCGTGATCATTGTCACCGGCAAAATGTTCCACTGCTTTTGCTTGTAATAATCCTTCGGACAATATAACTGAAATACGCTATTTCGGGACAGTTCGATTATTACGAACAAAACAAAACAAAGTCCTATATGTTAACATGGAGTATATGGACCTCCTGCCCCCAACTGCCCCCAGCCTCGTTTTCGCGCGCGAGACTTGCACGCCCTATTGGCAGACCGCGCGGAAACCGACCGATACGCTCCATATTTACGTGGGGGCCCTTTACATGCGTTCTTCTAGTTGGCGCCTTATAGTTGTTGTTTTTACGGTGTTCTTGTGATGTTGAGCTCGAGATGTCTTTCAATAATAACATACGTGTAATAAGCAAATTTAACTACAGAATTACAAGTTAGCATATACAATGTTTGAAAGGCGAAATAACAATTCTTGGATTTGTTGCTTAATTGTTTGTTTTTATTTTCACCAACATAGTAAGTATTCTTAGTATTACTATTTCACTACAACAATGACATCTCATATATATATATATATATATATATATATATATATTTGTGTGTGTGTGTGTAATACAATGTATATACCATATGTATACCATGTTAAACATAACACCACTAGAAGCGACAATATCCATATTTTTACCTTACCGAAAAAGGTAAAGGTTTTTACCTTAAAAACATGCAAATAAAATATAATAACAGTATTGGTAAATTAAACTCATAAATCAGTCTTTTCATTGAAATACCGTAGCACCACACATGAGAAGATAATAAAATAACTAGTGATATTAACAGGGGTAATAACATTCATGATTTTTTATTGAAATTTTGTAGGCACTAAGTTTTTACGTTATATGGAAATTCACAACATCTATGGTGGTACCACTTGCGATATCTGTCACAAGCCACCATGTCTCCAAACACTTCTGGAAGGCCACAATTCATAAAAGCTCTATTGCAAATCTGTCCATGTCAATTTTTATTCGTATTGTTGAGACACTTTTGGAAAAGGGAGTAACTTTTTTGATTTGACCGAGCGAATACTCGTAGATTTAATTAGTAAGGCCTAATATTTTTAATCGGACGCGCAAACAACAACAAAGCTTGTAAACATGGAGCGTACCGATCGGTGGCATCTTTGTGAATGTGGTCTGCCGTTTTTGCGCGGTCTGCCAATTGTCGCCCATCTTTTAGTGTGCCCCCCCCATATGTCCTTCTAATTCTTCCGGGTTACCACCAAGCCTCAACATGCTGAGGATACAGGCGGGCAAACAGGAAAAATCAGAAATATCTTTTTTTTCGTTTTGGATGCAATGCAGTGTATCAGAACAATAATTAGTGCATGTAAACAATAATGCGTGCAAAAGAACTAGTTATATCTAAAAAGTTGAATAATGCAAAGTCTGGATATTGCTCTTAAAGGAGTCAAGGCTGTTTTTATTTACAACATGTTGAGGGAGGGAGTTCTAAAGTCGAATGGTACTTGGGAAAAAGAATACAAGTGGTAATTACATCTGGAGTGAGGGATAAGGTAGGACAAGGAATGTTGCTTTCTAGTGACTGTGTTTACAGGAATGAGATATTTATTTGCTGGTATACCCACTAGGCCATTTGTTATTTTGTATATCATATATAGTTTTGCATCATTTCTTCGGACGGATGGGGATCTCCATCCTAATGTCTGGAGCATATTTGTTACACTTGATGTATTATGGTGGCGATGTAAGACATATCGAGCTGCACGGCGTTGGATCATTTCTAGTTTGTTTATTTGTGTAGGGGTCCCAGACAGTACAGCTATTTTCCAAGATTGGTCTGACAAAGGTGAAGTAAGCCTGAGTTTTTATTTGGATTGACAAGACTTTAAGATTTCTGCGGAGGAAGCCTTAATGATCTGTTTGCTTTTAAAGAGATGCTATTTATGTGTGCGTTCCACCGAAGGTCAGAAGTTATGGTTATGCCAAGATATTTAGCATGTGATACAGTTTCAAGTAGTTGTTCGTGGAGCATGTATTGGGTTTTTATGATAGTTTTATTTCTTGTTATAGGGATGACATGGCACTTTTCAAGATTGAATTTCATTTTCCATTTGTTTGCCCATTTATCGAGTGTGTTAAGATCTTCCTGGAGTGCAGCTGTGTTTGTCTTAGGCTTAAGTGCTATATACATTATGGTGTCATCAGCAAAGAGTCTAACTGTAGAAGTAATATTGTCTGGAATGTCGCTAATGTAAAAAAGAAATAGGCAGGGACCAAGTACAGAACCTTGAGGGACTCCTGATGTTACAGGGACTTCAGAGGAGGTCTCGCCCTCTATTATTACTCTGGGATATGTCAGTTAGAAACGCTTTAACCCAGGAATTTGCTTTGCCTTGGATGCCATAGTGATGGAGTTTGTCTATTAGTTTGGCATGGCTGACCTTATCAAATGCTTTAGAAAAGTCCATAACTATGACATCCGTTTGTGCGGCAGATTGCATATTGGTAACAAGGTCATGTGTAAACTGAATAAGTTGTGTCTCACATGACACAGAAGATCGAAAGCCATGTTGAAGATCATAAAGAATGTTGTGTGACTGTGCATGTTTCATTATGTTACTAACCAAGATATGTTCCATTAATTTGAATGCTATACATGTCAAAGAGATGGGTCTGTAGTTTGAAGTGAGGTATTTTTGGCCATTCTTGAAGATAGGTGAAACATTTGTTTTTAACCAGTCTGTGGGGTTTTCACCTGTTTCGTATGATTTCCGAAAGATTAAGGTAAGTGATGGAGCAATTTCAACAGCTAACTCTTTTAGAATTCTTGGGTGGATGTTATCTGGTCCTTGGGCTTTATAGGGTTTAAGATTTTGCAGGAGTTTTAGTGCACCAGTTTCTGTAAATTCTATGTCTGGCATTTCTGGTAGAGTTGAATTGTATAGATTGGTTTCTTGAGGAGATTGGTCATCTGTAAAGACTGACTGAAACTGTTGATTTAGTATCTCTGCTTTGGCTTTGAGGTTTGAATGTAGGACTCCATTTTGTCTTGAGTGGTGTTACCCCTGTGTGGTCTGTACGGCAGTGTTTCGTGTAAGTCCAACATTTCTTAGCATAACTTGGTTTTTGAGTACCATCATCAGTAGAGGTGACAATCTCATTTACATAGTTCCAGTAGGCAGATCTTAGTTGATGCTGTATAGTATGTGATTTTTGTACAATCTGTCCCATTTTCTTATAAGTTTCTTCAGTGTTTGTGTGATCCAAGGGTATCCATCCCTACGTTTAGTCATTCTGGATGGTATTACATTTCAGCTCCTTTGACAATGGTATCCCGAAATGTACACCATAATGTATTTGCACTGTTTTGTTCATAGCAATTTTGAAGAGTTTTGTTTACTTCTTCCATTTGTTGTCTGAAATTTTCCCAATTTGCCTTATTAAAAAGGGGAATATTTGTAGGTTTCTGCTTATGTTTCATTGGTTTTATGTCTAATTCTGTGTAGCAACAGTCATGATCTGAAATACCTCTGTTCGGTTTATGTTAGTATGGTTGTTTGTTATCATTAGGTCCAGAGTGTTGTTGTTGGTTTATGTATAATTTGTATAAGGCCAAAGTCGTCAAGAATGTTTCGGAATTTTTCATGAAGTTTTTTGGCAGTTTGGTTTTAACAGTTCGTTATGCCAATCCCATCCTGGGAAGTTAAAATCTCCTCCAATGAATATTATAATGATATTTCGAACTGTTCTAAGCTGTTGTCATCATTTACATTAGGTCTATAGTAGGCACATATATGAGCAGTTTACAACCAGCTAAGCAGATCTTTATCCAAATAATTTCACAGGACCTAATGTCCAGAGTGTTGTTGTTGGTTTATGTATAATTTGTATCAGGCCAAAGTCGTCAAGAATGTTTCGGAATTTTTCATGAAGTGATGCATTTTGGCAGTTTGGTTTTAACAGTTCGTTATGTCAATCCCATCCTGGGAAGTTAAAATCTCCTCCAATGAATATTATAATGATATTTCGAACTGTTCTAAGCTGTTGTCATCATTTACATTAGGTCTATAGTAGGCACATATATGAGCAGTTTACAACCAGCTAAGCAGGTCTTTATCCAAATAATTTCACAGTCTGTCTCGAATTCAAAATCTTCTTCACTAATCAGGTCAGAATTCACTGCAACAAATACCCCCCCTCCTCTCTGGTCTTCACTTGTCATTTCTATAAACATTAAATGTGTCAGGGAAATATTCAGTGTCTGATATGCTATGACTAAGCCAAGATTCTGTGCCAATAATTATGTCTGGTTTTGTACTATCAATGAGTGATAAAAATTCAGCTTTCTTGTTCTTTAGTGATTGACAGTTTAGGTTGACGATTCTCAGTGGTTTTTTAGTTTTGGGAATATGGGTGCAACTGTGCTGTTTCCTCTGATTGGAAGGTGAAGATGTATGAAGTGGGGGTCCTAACCCAGCTGGTGTTGACGGAAGTTGAATGGAATTGTCATTTGAATGTGAGATGTGCTGATATATGTTTTCAGAATATTCAATATCGTCATAATTAAACAGGGTACTACTGAAATTTGGCATTCCTCATTTTAGACAGTTCCATGATGTGTTTGAGTTTTGCATTGTATCATATATTGTGTCTCTAATGCTTTCACACTGTGTGTGGAACCAGGTGTTACAAGTATAACAACACATGGCAGACACCACAAGGGTATTTGGGTGCTCTGGGGCCAGGATTTATCTCAATGTCATTTGCCAGAACAAGAAGTATTGTGGGAATTTATTGAGGTTTGCTCTGGACGCCCTTGGTTTGTGATGCAAGTTGATGGGTAATGCCTTGATGAGAGACATTTCTGGTACTGATCTATTTATCAAAATTTCATGTGGAGTTTTACAATGGTTATCTGTACTGTTTTTAATCTGTGCAAAGGCAATCACGAGAAAAACAACACTTAGGTAAAACATCCTGTAAAATGTATGTAGTGTTCCTGATTGTCAAGAAGTGCAACAGCATGGATGGTACTGCTATGTGCTTAGTACAGGAACAAAAGGAATATAGTATAGAAGAAGTACTTGAAATGGAAATGTTGGGTCTTCGTCCCAGGGCCTACACTGGGCACACAAAGAGCAGCACCGTTTATGAGGCCATGTTAGGCAGACACAAGCCAGGAAATGTTTTTGTTTTAAAATGAAGAGTTATACTAACTTTAGTTTAACTTTTATGTCTATGTACCAGTCTCAATTAAATTTAACCGCTCGTAGTATCTTGGTTACGATTTGTTTACTGAGCGATAATATAAGTCAACTAGAATAAGTTTAAGTTTTAGAAGCAATTAGTGTATTTTTTATTATTTTGTGTTAATCAGGGGACACAAACTAATAATTCTTACTAAACATCTTACCGTAGTGTAAATCAAGTTAAAAACAAGTAAAATAATAAGATTAGTAAAGGATCGTTAAAAATTTTCCTGTTCGCGCCACCACCCTCGTTTTCACCTAAAAATATTTCCTGCACTGCGTTAATCTTGAAATATATATAGGCCAATAAGAACAGTCATAATGATGTTGTTGCTGTTATCACAATTACTATCCAGTTTCCACACATTGCTGTAAATTGTAATTGTGTGCTGGCCCGTGTACTTTGTGTGTGTGCATGCATGCATGTGTAACAACATCGTGCCAAACATAAAAAAATTGTGAAATTGACTTGTTCAGGATTAAAGTAAAATGTTGTGTATTAGCTAGTTTACAATAATGAATGTATGTTACAAAGCAACCATATTTTTGGTCAATCTGAGTCATGGTCAGGTCATTTTTTTTGATGACCTCTATCCAACACGTGTACAATATAAACATAAGCAGAACCACGTGGAAACATTGTCATGTGTACCGTGTACACAGGTTGTCCATGCACGTGGACACATGCTCGTTACTCATTGGTAAAAAATGCCCTGTTGCATAACCTACCTGGTGAGTCAAAACATGCATCCCGGACAGACATGGGGTCGAACACATTGAAATGTATTTAAATACAAATACTCTTTAAGGATACAATTACAAATACTTTTAAATGCAAAAGTATTTAGATACATATACAGGTGTACATTGGAAAGTATTTCAAATACTTTTTCTAATACTTTTTATTTTTAGAATATATAAAAGAAAAGCAAATCATAGATTGGGACATATATCTAGTTTATATTAGTAATATTAGTGTTTTGCTCATACGAAGACAGGCACACCAGTGCTATATATATAGGGCGTCTTGTTACTGCTAACTATCACAGTGAATCAGAAACCCCTATCCATATGCACAGAGGTATAAAGGTCATACATTCATAATATGTAGTTTGTTATGTTAAACCATAGGGACCATGATAAAATGCCTATGTTGTCGTCAGAGAAGAGACACTGCTAATGACTACTAGGATCTTGTGACAAAGTGTGACAACTCAACTTGAAAGAGAGCTTGGAGACTAGAGTAGCCTGGTGTAAGCTTGGAGCCTAGAGTAGCCTGGTATAAGCTTGGAGCCTGACTAAAGAACAAAGGGGATATTGACCTATGGTCACTGTCAGGTGCTAATCCATCTTCTGGCACTGAGCAAATAAAAGCTGTGGTCACTGCCAGTGCAATGGGGACACCTGCTGTTAAGTATCTGCAGTAATTAGCAATGTTGGGTAAAATTGCAGTGAAGGTAATCAATTTGGCAGGCATTACATGTGATCTCGAAACAGAAATGTTGATACTGATAATGTATTTTGAAAAGTATCTGAAAATATAAAATACTTTAGGAAATTATTTAAATACAAATACTTTTAATTCCTAAACATCAAATACAATTAACTTCTTTCAAATACAATTGTATTTGTCTGGTCCCAGATGTTTCGGCCCATGACGTGTTTGGTCCAGTCCAATTCGGCCTCACTTTACAAAATTGTTGGGTGTCATTTCGGGTGTTTTGGCTCACTGGAGAGTGGACAGCAGAAATCTAAGGACGGACGATTCGACGCAGGGTCTTTGACTTTGTGGAGGGATAACATTTACATGCACATACACAAACGCTCTCAAATAATGGTATAATATCATGCCTATTTATATGGTTATTTAATAATAATGTATGAACATCCCAATACTGAGTAAATGTAGTGCTACAAAAGACACATGGATGTCTTTGGCCATGTGTATGTATGTATATATATATATATATATATATATATATATATATATATATATATAAATATAAAATACCCTGTGGTTCCAGATGTTTCCGCTCATGATGTGTTTGGCCCAGTCAGATGGATAATTCGGCCTTTAGATTTCCACTGTCTGCTCTCCAGTGAGCCAAAACACCCGAAACGACACCCATACAGTCATGTTTGTAAAGTGAGGCCGAATTATCTCCATCTGTATAGCGCAATGGCTCAGGGGTTGAGTTTCGGATTCACGACTAAGATGACTCGGGTTCGAATCCTGTGCTGCAGTGTTGAAACCTTGGGCAAGTTTTTTCACTCTACATTGCTCCAGTTCACTCAGCTGTATAAATGAGTAGCTGGCTATAGACAAGTGGTGGATATGTGTATGAGCAACCTTTGCGCATTAATAGCAGCATACGGCTGGATGTTTCCCAGACAAGTTGAGATGGTGTCTGATTGTACAGGTCTGCCAGGGAAGTAAAACTTGTACAGTATAAAGCGCTTTGAGCCATCCTGAGGATTGGATACTGTGCTATATAAGAAGTTAAAAATACAGATTCTACTCTAATTATTATAGTTGTAAAATTTCAGTTTGATATCTCTGTTCAGTTGTAATATGACATTCCATGGCCAGAAACATAGAATGTGATTCATAATTTAAAAATTTTGACCGGATACCTTGTGTTCTGTTGTTTTTGTATATATCCCGGAAACTATGTGCAATAGAGGCTTGATATTTTGTACATCTGCATTGTACAATCAAAGATATTTCTATGCTTTGTTATTTTAAATCTGAGAGTGAGAAAATGTTTTGAAGATAGAACTCTTCAATCATAGTGAAGGGTTGAATTTGTAATTATAAAAAAATCGTCAAGGAAGAGTAGAGCTATTCTTATAGTCTGCAGTTCTATGTATATGATCATTCAATGTCATGTAGTCATAATGACATGATGATGATGACCAGAGCTAATATATTTGTGTACATGATCATTCATGTAATGACATGATGATGATGTAATAAGTATAACCAGACCTAATACATCTGTGTACATAATCATTCATGTAATGACATGATGATATAGAAAGTATAACCAGACCTAATACATCTGTGTACATGATCATTCATGTAATGACATGATGATATAGAAAGTATAACCAGAGCTAATACATCTGTGTACGTGATCATTCATGTAATGACATGATGATATAGAAAGTATAACCAGAGCTAATACATCTGTGTACATGGTCATTCATGTAATGACATGATGATATAGAAAGTATAACCAGAGCTAATACATCTGTGTACATGGTCATTCATGTAATGACATGATGATATAGAAAGTATAACCAGAGCTAATACATCTGTGTACGTGATCATTCATGTAATGACATGATGATATAGAAAGTATAACCAGAGCTAATACATCTGTGTACATGATCATTCATGTAATGACATGATGATATAGAAAGTATAACCAGAGCTAATACATCTGTGTACATGATCATTCATGTAATGACAAGATGATGATATAGAAAGTATAACCAGACCTAATACATCTGTGTACATGATCATTCATGTAATGACAAGATGATGATATAGAAAGTATAACCAGACCTAATACATCTGTGTACATGATCATTCATGTAATGACAAGATGATGATATAGAAAGTATAACCAGACCTAATACATCTGTGTACATGATCATTCATGTAATGACAAGATGATGATATAGAAAGTATAACCAGAGCTAATACATATGTGTACATGGTCATTCATGTAATGACATGATGATGATATAGAAAGTATAACCAGAGCTAATACATCTGTGTACATGATCATTCATGTAATGACATGATGATATAGAAAGTATAACCAGACCTAATACATCTGTGTACATGATCATTCATGTAATGACAAGATGATGATATAGAAAGTATAACCAGAGCTAATACATCTGTGTACATGATCATTCATGTAATGACAAGATGATATAGAAAGTATAACCAGAGCTAATACATCTGTGTACGTGATCATTCATGTAATGACATGATGATATAGAAAGTATAACCAGAGCTAATACATCTGTGTACATGATCATTCATGTAATGACAAGATGGTGATATAGAAAGTATAACCAGAGCTAATACATCTGTGTACATGATCATTCATGTAATGACAAGATGATGATATAGAAAGTATAACCAGACCTAATACATCTGTGTACATGATCATTCATGTAATGACAAGATGATGATATAGAAAGTATAACCAGACCTAATACATCTGTGTACATGATCATTCATGTAATGACAACATGATGATATAGAAAGTATAACCAGACCTAATACATCTGTGTACATGATCATTCATGTAATGACAAGATGATGATATAGAAAGTATAACCAGAGCTAATCTGAGCTGGGGCTCTTCAACAAACAACGCCCTCACACAGATGGGATAAAAATTGTAAACAGATACCGTACGAAACGATGAGACGTCCGAGATTGAGCGAGATCTGTGCACATTTGATCCCATTGGGGGAGTGCCTCAGCTCCTATCTAATTGCTCTGGTATCACTTCTAGCCAGTGTCATGTTTATTCCAGGCACCAGAGGACAACAGCACTTTACCTTGACATTGAGGAGCATCAATGGCCCATCATCTACTCGTCTCAGTACAACATCTCGTTTCTCGGTCTGGAAAAATTGCACCCATTTGACTCCTGTAAATGGAGCAGAATCTACAATTTTCTGAAAGGTTGGTACAATCCATAATTGTAGACATTTCTGCCATGTAAAATGTTGTTAATATCTGGTATAAATAAGAAATTATATAATTTAGTATAAGTCGTTATGAAATGTCATAGTTATTATAAGTAAATCTTCAGAAGTCCTTTACAACACCCAACTAGTGCAAGTATTGTATGTTTGTAAAAAAAACTATATACAAATAGTAGTGAAGTGTGTGTATCGGCCAGTAAAGTACTAGTAAATGTATCAACAAAATTATGTTTATTTGCAGAGGCTGGCATGGTTAAAGATTCAACCATTGTGCAACCCCTCGAAGCCCAAAAAAATGACCTATTGTCTGTTCACTCTCAGAGATACATCAACTGCTTGAAGGTACGGTCAGTTCAAGCCAAGTTATACTGCCAACAAGACATCATTTACATTACAAGTTGCTGACATGTCCTTACTACCATTTTACTTCTTTTACATTTTGCCCTAATTTAATATACATTGTTCTGCTTTCTGACTTGTCTAACTTGTTATCAACTTACCATGTGTTTATGCAGGTGAGTGAACGTATAATTCTGTATAAGCATAGTTACATAATATCATATACAGTGATTTATCAGTCATGTCAGTTATAAGTTATAATATAGTTCAGTTTTAACCGAACTGATAACATTTCACTTGCTTCCTTTATGATGAGGTTACAAGTATTTTATAATTTTCTTTGAGCACCTTTGTGAATTCAACTTTTTTCTTGTTTTTAAAACTTCTTACAAAAATATGCATTTACTTCCACTGTTACATGCAGGTGACTCATTACTTTTAATGTTGCTGAAATCATAGGTCTAGTTGAAATACAATGAAAATGCCGAGAGTTTCCCCACTATAAATTTATACCTGGTTTAGCAATGGAAGTCAATCGTTTTGGTGACTTTAACAAAACTGTTCTTAAACAAACTGCGTTCGGTGCATACTATTTACGCTGTTCTTGTATAACAAATGTCAACTTTATTGAACCGTATTTGCAATGTGTTAATGAATGAGAGTGTTAAGATGGTGAGAAGTTGTACTCTGCCTGCTGTGTTTTATCTCAGTTTCTTCTTGTTTTTCAAAGCTGTCTGATATAGTGGAGGGCATAGAAGAGGTAGATGAAGCACTCAATCGTATGTACAGTAAAACATCTCTATAAGGGCCACTCTTGGAATGATATGGTTTGGCCATAAACTGGTGCGAGTTTTAAAGATGCATCTTTGCAAATCTTTGTAAAATGTACTTTTTTATGTAATTGGTGCATGCATGTCTAAATTTTTTGTTAGGAAATATTTCAATATTTTAACTACAGGTCATCTGGGAAATAAGGTTTGGTGGCATAAGTATGTGTAATATTTAGTTGGCATGCTTGCAGTTTTATGTCACATAAAACTATTGTCCAACACACTGGGTTGCTTTGTTGTAAAAAATTGCTGAAAGCGAATTTGGGGTAAATAAAAAGGCATGCTGGAAATGTAATTTCAATAAACAAGCACCCTACGGTAAGTGGCTTTTAAGTCAGCCATGGTTATTTGTTGGTTTTACAAGAAACATTGTGATGTCAACATTGTGGGAATAATGAGTTTGGCGTTGGTTAAGGAGCAACTGAAATCGCTGTTATCCTTGAGTGCCTCCTATGGTCTGACCAGGGATGTTTTACTGTTGTCTTACTGCATGTTTTTCTTACTTTACCTCAAAGGCACATTTCCTTTGGTTCATTAATGTTTAAATGTTGGTGCCAGACATTTTCTCTAAAGCTGGGTTTGTTTGGGATGTTACCGTCACTGCCGTCACAGTGATGAATGACATACAATGCATACAAGTGAGAACATTTCATGGTCGTTCAAAATTGGACCAGTTTTATTTTGTTCAATGTCACTGCAATAAATTGTGATGACGTATATATGTGGGAGCTATCCCTGTGTAGAGGTCAAGGGTCAAACAGCATTCTTTTCACATGTGAATGTGATGGGCTCATTGTATGTCATCACATTGTGTCACGTAAACCCAGCTTTGTTGAAATGCATACTTCGTGTACATATTTTTAAACAATGTGTCACTGCTTCTGATGAAAATTATGAATCTCAATGTGTCCAAGACATGGTTATTAGTGATGTGTTTACATTATTGATTTGATTGCCTGTGTTTATCATTAAGTTTTATCGTAACTTTTTTTAACAGTTGCCCCTAATTGAGTTAAGGGGCAATGGGTGCAGCAGAATATTTTCAGTACTAGTTTTCATTTGCATCTGTTCATCACAAAATTTCATTTGAACAAGAAATCTGCTCTACTTATTGGTTTTACATATATACAAATAAATTAATATAAATCAAGATTAAGTTGCAGATTTGGGGGCATAGAAGATTAAAAATCATGTTCTTCTAATTGTCCTTTTTTCTCTGTGAATATGATAATTTCCTACACAGGACTTCAAATATTAGAGACTAATCACCAATAACAAAGGATATCGTCAAAGAGAATAGCCATAATTATGGTCAGATCTTCAATAAAGAACTTGCAAATAAACCAGTGTATGTGCATGAATCCATACATGTATTAATAAATATAAGTTATTTGGTGTTTATTTAAAAAAATACAAATCAAAGGTATTTTTGACGAGGACAATGTAAAAACGGTTATTTTGTAAGAAATTCACTTACTTTGAAGCGTAATGTAAAATGGTCAAAGTAAGTGAATTTCTTACAAAATAACCAAATCTTGGAGCCATGAACACTATAGTCCATATTGTTGTAAAAAGGGTACAAATAGACTTCCCAAATTCTTGTCATCGGTTTCTAAAGGGCTGGAACCACTGTACTCAAATTGATCATCATATAAGTGTAACTATTGATATATATATATATATATCTACGTTTCATTTTCGTGTGCATGTTTTTGATTTTACATGCTGTATCAAAGACCAGGGTCAGTTTGCAACCTGATCTTGATTTACAATTGCGTATGGTAAATTTATACACTAAACAATGAAACTCTCTGATCGATGACTTTAAATCCAATGCAAAATAAAAATGTATACTGAATCTTAAATTTTGTATATCTTATTAATTAAAAGGAAGTGGCATAGAACAACTTCCAATTTGACATAATTGTCTTTAATCTTGTCTTCGGCATCAGATTTATCGCTGTTATACATGCATGTTATGTACATGTCTATGTTGAAGTTCGTGAATGGTTTATCTTTCAGTGGAGTATAAAAGTTGCTGGAATCACAGAAGTTCCACCTGTTGCTTTGCTCCCAAACTTCATTGTGCAATGGCGAGTTCTGCGACCATTTCGCTTCCACACGGGAGGCACAGTTCTGGTGTGTATACATCATGTGACACATCACATGACTCACCACATGACACACCGTATGGTGTACTCAGTAACGAGGGTGCTCCTTGTTAGTTGGTTTCACTTGTATGTGGTGATGGGCATGCTACTAGTTTGTATTTGTTAAAGTTGTTTCTGTTTTACTGTCATAAAAAGACCATTATTTTGTGACTCCAGTTGATTACAGATATTTCGGTAACCGATAGATATTTTATTGATATTGTGACTAAAAGCCGATAATGGTTAGTTTTTATTTGAGGCTGACATTTGTCAAATGCCCAGCTACAACGAAATCACGACTAATATTGGTGTGTGTTTCTGGGTGTGCCCACCCAACCAATCATTTAAATCATTTTGTTTTCCTGCCAACTAGTCGATTTGATCTGATCTGATCTGATCTGATCTGATCTGATCTGATCTGATCTGATCTGATCTGATCTGATCTGATCTGATCTGATCTGATCTGATCTGATCTGATCTGATCTGATCTGATCTGATCTGATCTGATTTGGTTGCCATTTATCCATTTTGAACTTACTGAATTGAAATTTATTTCAACAACAACATCAACTACTACTACATTAAACATACAATACAAAATTAATTGTTGAAAAAAGGGTGAAAGAAGTACAATACTTATCATGTTCTTATTATGAAGTTACAGCATCACAGTTAGTGTTGTAACATGGAGAATGAAACCTACCTCTGTTGGGGAATCTCTGACACTTTTCGAGTGCCTGACTGTGGTTGTTATTTACCTGTTATTTCAGGCGGCCAAGTTGGCCTTGGAGCGGGGTTGGGCCATCAACCTAGGGGGTGGGTTCCACCACTGCTCAGCCACACGGGGCGGGGGCTTCTGTGCCTACGCTGACATCACCATCGCCATCACCCTTCTCTTTGATCACATGCCGTCAGTGACGAAGGTCATGATCATTGACCTTGATGCTCACCAGGTATACCACCCATCAGCCATCTTAAAACTGCCTTAGTTATAATAGTGTTTGCGTCTTACTGAATTTAATAGATTTGCATATTGTTGGGGGTTCGGTGGTTTTACTTGGTACATTTTGTGTCAAGTATTTTCATAGCATATTTCTGAGCATGCATTTGTTAGACATTCCTTGTGAGTTGTGTGTTTATTTAGACTTTCAGAAATGATGGTGGTCCCAAAACTTGTCGTAGTAATGGGTGGGAAAAGACACTTTCTGCATTGTTTGTTCAACCAGACCTATATCTTGGGATGTGGTTAAATACGGGTTAAATGTTGCGACAACAGATAACGCTACTGTCCAGGCAGCCTGGCACAACCACTAATTAGTCACATTGGCCCAGTTGGCCTACCACATTTCGAAAACATGCGACTTACAACATAAATTTAGCAATGTTACTGTCGTTAAGAACATTCGTATTTGTAAAGCATAACAACTATCTCAAGTGTATTTTCTTTATTGTAATTTTCCAAGGTTAATCAAATAAAATGTGGCAGGTTGACTAAGAATCCCGTATTCAATTTTGAAACGTAGTCCACCGACTTAATTTACTTTGAAGTTAAATCAACTTATAAAACAAAACAATGGCTTATCACTGTAAATTGTTTAACCTCCTTGTCTCCACCACTAGGACAACCAGGTGGGCGAGGGGAATGAATGTGTGTAATGTGAGTCATATTCATTTCACTCTGACTGTTTTATGTACAGATCACAACATAGTGTATTCTCTCCTATGAGAAATTTAATAACGTATCTTGTCTTTGTATGTTATTTTGACTTTATATTGTTGCCAGGGAAATGGCTACGAGCGAGACTTCATGGAGGATAGTCGTGTGTACATCCTGGACATGTTTAACCGCCAGATATATCCTCATGATGGATACGCCAAACGTAAGTCTCTGGAACATGTGTTGCTAGGGCTTCAGGTTATATTGCCTGGAAGGAATGAAAAGACATGGATTGGCAAGGACACTGAAAACACCAGAACGTGGTAATATCCCACAGCTTATAAGTACTTTCTCTGTTACTTAGGTCTTGCATGTTTATGCATAATTTAGGTGTTATATGCACAAAAGCCTACAAATATTTGCATTTATAAATATAATTTTAAGCTTGTTGGAATATGTATGATTAAGTATGCAGCCCAATTATATTGAATATTCATTGACATTGACAAAACGTATACATGATGATGACATAGCACGCAGTTCTTTTCTGGTGGATAGTACTAAATATCCATGCTTTATATATAGGGAGAGTGTGTGTGGGGGGGTGGAGAGAGAGAGAGAGAGAGAGAGAGAGAAGAGAGAGAGAAGAAGAGAGAGAGAGAAGAGAGAGAGAGAGAGAGAGAGAGAGGGGAGAGAGAGAGAGGGAGAGAGAGGGAGAGAGAGAGAGAGAGAGAGAGAGGGGAGAGAGGGGGAGAGAGGGGGGGGAGAGAGGGGGAGAGGGGGAGAGGGGGAGAGAGGGAGAGAGAGACAGAGAGACAGAGAGACAGAGAGACAGAGAGAGAGAGAGAGAGAGAGAGAGAGAGAGAGAGAGAGAGAGAGAGAGAAGAGAGAGAGACAGAACGCAGTGAGAGAAAATTGAGGCAAAGAAAGAAAAGACCACAGTTATCAAACTATAGAGAAGATACCCTAAACGTTGCGTGGAACAACCTGTCGCTTGGATCGAATTCCATCTTCATTACTGCAGAAGTTTATCAACGCCATATTACTAGCTTAGATGCAACTCATCAACAACTAAAATACAAACACAAAATGCATGCTAGATGGCGAAACACATTTAGCTAACCCACTCGGAAATATCTCGCGGAACAGTTTGTGAAGGAGTAACAATTCTGTTGTGGAAGTATATCCTGGAAAATTAAAGCGCAGAGTCACAACAAACAAAATGGTTATGTGTAATCATGAATGGGGACAATCAGTTGTCTTTGGAACATGGATCACTGACAAATTATGGTGGAAATGCAGTTTCAAGCAAATGTTTTGAGTTTTATTTTAACGAAAGATGGCTTAATAGGGTCCTAGAGAAATGTAGCAGGTGAGAAACAAATTGGGTAGCGTAAGTACCATGTATGCTAAACAAATCCATGTAAGTTGGAGTTTAGATATTTATATATACATTATACATACAGTGACATACTTGCACACAGTGAAGTTGCCATACTTTGTATTTGAGATAACACTAGTCACTAGAGGGCAGCATACTACACCCTATAGTCACTGGTGATCCAGTCACCAGAGGTCAGCACTGATGTCTGCCACCACCCCCCCCCCCAGCTCATAGGCCTGAATTCAAAGGCCAACTCTTGTAGTCATAAGAAACCTGGGATCCTCAAAGAAATATCCGCTACAATCATAGAGAAAACCACGGCAGTAATGCACACAATTAAAGGCACTCCCAAGACCAACCTACACAGTAGTTTGAAATTGTGAGAGAAAACCCCAACAGAGAACTTTAAGTATGCCACAGCGTGCCAACAACAACAACAATAGAGCCTGATAATACACATTCTTGTGTATCATAGGTATGTATATTGAAGTGTGATGCATACTTGTGACAGTAACATGTAGAATATAAATGCACATGATAATCATATGTGTGATAATTATCTTATATGTCAGGTGTGATAACTGAGGCAATGTACAGCAATTTCTATTGGTTAACTGAATAACTGCATTATGAGACATTTCAACACAGCATTTGACAGTAGTGATAATGCAGATTATTTTAGATAGGACATAATATTCATACAAGCATGATGATTGTAACCACGAGGAGACACGTTATCATGTTGTAAGGTAACTTCTTACATAGTGCAGTATCCTTAGGCCTGTTTACATTGTTTTACTCTGGTCAGTCTGACCCCACTTTGACCTCTGTAGGAAGCAGTCAGCCATGCTACATTTAATGCATGAAGATTATTCATACACCAATGTTCATCAATGACTTTAGTCAGATAGTCATTCGTACAGCAGAGTGAACTGGAGCAATTCAGCTTGAATATATGTGCATTATATATATATATATATATATATATATATATATATATATATATATATATACTATAACTAATATATAATATATTTTGATTGAGGTCTGAAGCCTGCACCGCTACACCCAACGGTGACGCAGGGACTACAGCCTGGGATGTTGTGTAGATCCAGATGGAATGTCCAAGTATGTGTGGAGACATTGTACCAGTGACACATGGGATCATGAAGTGGATGCTATTCACTTTCCCCACTATCTGAACAGATTTTATCATCCACAGCAACACCAATACCTCGCTGCCTCACTACCGACCGGTGACTTGGTTGCATGTTATCAGATTCTCCGCTGTGGTTCCTGCGTAGTTAGTCGATTCAGATATGGACACATGACTGATCTGGGTGATATATGAGAAGTGATAAAGTTCCCAATTGTACCTGTTATCTGAATTTAGTCAAACTATTTCTTGCCGTCAACTTGTGTGGCAAATGGAGCCCAGGCACCAGATAAGACAATCTGATTTGCCAGAGGCTTATTTAGAGAACAGGGTGACGTATTTTATTTATCACAAATTTAAAAGATATAACACATTTCATTTAGCCCACTTAGGGGCCACAAGTATTAAACAGAAATTGAATGTGTGATCTTTGGTAATAAACATCTTGGTATTCAAGCCTTGTGCCGGAATGAATACTGGAGCAAAAGTGGAAACTCCTGTGCGGCCAACCATGAAAACAGGTTGCTCCTTATGTGCAGACGTATGTGAAAGTGGGAAACTCTTTTTTTGGCTACCTGTAAAAGTGGGTTCCGCCTACTGTGCAGTCATCCGTGAAGGGGATAATTTTTCTTCTTGGGCCTGCTTGAAAGTTGGAAACTCCCTCTGTTTGACCATCCGTGAAACTGGAACTATTTCTTTGTGGTCATCCATGAATCTAGACGACTCTCACTTTTTGGTCATCCATTAAGGCGGGGACATCCGCCTGTGCGGCCATCCGTGGAGACATCTGGTCTGCTGGGCTCCCTAAGTGATACATCAAAGCGTAAGACGTTCTTAAGTAAATTACCATGTCGGCTGATTCATTATATCATTACATATACAATCCAGAGGCAGTGGAGCGTGACATTGGGCGGTGTTGATTCATCTGATTGTTGCACCCTATTAAACTTTAACTAATTTCACCATAAACTGCTGCCGTGAGGTCTAATTATGCCCGATGTCGTACCGTGTGACCTGTCAGCTGGTGCAGATGCTGTCTCAAACAAATTCTGCGTCATTCATATTTCTCCTCCCCCACGCACACACACTCATCATTTCCACAAGATGAACATGATTAGTGGTTTGGTGTTGAACCGAACAACAAAAGAAATATGAACAAATTCAATGTTCGTTTTTGCTGCAACGTAATGATCGTGCTGATTTTGTCAACTCAGTGTGACACAGCGATATATGACATTTGGATTAAAAGGTTTTTTCAGGGTCTACATGTGCGTCACATATCAAATTTAGGGGTGGATAT
>JAODUO010000542.1:122500-247500 GCA_025642075.2 Ridgeia piscesae
GATGTAATTTAGCTACCAAGAGACATACTTCAAGCATTCTATCCATACACCTGATTTACTATTATTATTATTTTATTAGTATTGTTCTGAACTATATATTTAATATAAAGCTTTATTGTATGTGTGCGTGCGTGTGTGCGTGCGTGCGTACGTGCGTGCGTGCACGCGTGCATATATGTAAGAGTGTGTTTGGTGATTATGACCCATTGAAGATTATGATATGCCACACATGATGTGGTTACCATCAGGTAAAAAAAATTACTACTACATCATGTACGAGCTTATCGTAAAAGCATTTTACAAAAAAAGCCGTGTTGGTCTCCAGTTGGGGTTTCAATATAATAGCCTTTTATGACGAGGCAAACACCTAATGAGGGTGGTCAGTTCGTGTGTCAGCTGTTGTATGCTGCTTGCAGACACCGGGAGCCCTGAAGACGGCCAGTTATGGAATCGACGGAACCCTCCCAACAACTCCATGTCTCACTCGCAGACCCAGCAACAGTTCCCCACCCCAGACACGTGACTATGACGTCATATTCATGAACTATTGACAGGTGTATCTTGCCCACGAATAGGTCACTGTGGACGGTGACATTTGTGATATTAACTGCTGCATTGTAACAGCTATATATATTGTATTTAACAAACAATGACTATTAAGTGCCGTGGTGCGGGTAGTCAGTATATCATAGTTGCAGGCGACAAATGTAATAAAAAGACATGCTTAATACACTGCTGTTATTCCGTTTTTGGGTTTATGAGATCTTAGCTGTTGAAGAACGGTTAGGATACCTTTCAGAGGCTCTTTGTGACTGCGCTGGTGGTCGCCACAAGACACCGGAGAACGGTTCAGTTAGACGATGAAGGAGGACTAGAGTCACGAACGCAATGTTCACCGCACAAAGAGACTGAAAGCTATCCTGAATTGTCTTCAGTATGAAAGCACATGATCTGGTACTTAACGCTGATAGCTTAAGAGTGATGTACTTCCTAATCAGTGTTCTGTTCATGCAAGTGGCGACATTTATCCGAATCCAGTGGCCCACCAACCGTTTTTCTACGTGTTTACCTCAGTTAAATATGTGTGAAGAAATTATTACTAATTAAATTATTTAGCGGCAGTTGAAGTGACAATCGCGGGAGGTCCGTGTTGGTGAATGACAACAGATTCTGTGCGCACTTCGTAGACTCTTTCACACGAATTGCTTCGTACAACATTACGTAGTGCAATAAAAATTCCATAACGAAGCAGTTCCGTGCGAACCTGTAACTATGTACCTGGGGGACACTTGTTGTCTCTCCAACCGAACACCCGTGACGTGGTCATGAAACGGTACAACAAGAATGTTATGGTTACGACTTGTTTGTGTCCGCAGATTCAAGTGCCCAATTATTTGTTTGACATAAGTTGAAAGTGGTTATTCACGGACATTACTCCGCACTTGGATGGATGCAATGATTGCTAGCTGCAGGCTATTTATTACTGTGTACTCAATCGAGGCATTATGCGTGCCGAGCGCCGTAAACTGCTAATGATGGGTGTCTTGCGTTACGCACAACCGGCGATGTTTTACGCTCTCATAAGTAGCTGTGTCGGACGATGTTTGTGGGTAGTTTTACAACAATAAACCAACGGAAATACACGCGGGCAAACGGAAAGGCAAACAGAATCTAGACATAAGACGGGTTCGGTCTAGCCAGACGGTTGTGACTTTTTCTTTGCCATCTCACGGACTCGGAGAATGGTGTATTGTCGCTTCATAGAATAGAGGTCTTGCAGCTGCTAACGTGGGTTTAAGACGGCTTGTTCTGTCCACGTTCTTGTCTCTGTGTGTCATCACGTGTGTTAGTACGTGCGTGTGTGTAAGTTAAAGTGAATATATAACACTACGATCCACGGATCGCTCGCAATCTTAATTGGTTACTTTGATCTTGCATATCGTAATATTAAGCGAAGTAGTAGTAGTGGTACACAAATCTAGTTACCATTGAATCAACATTTTATATACGTTTTATGGTCAATGGGCCAACACAACCAGAAAAGAAGAAGAAAATATTGTACATTCACGTTTATGGTTGTACCTTATACAAGTGGTCACGTGTACGTTGTGTTGTATGGGTTGGTAAATTTGGTGTGGATGTCATTTACAACGACCAGCCACCAGAAGCGTGTCAGTGATAAATAATACAGTGATTTATCAAACACCTGAGTTTTCCATTGAACGCAACTGCACAAGGCCAAATAGTTTTATTGTCGGGTCCCACAGACGCGTTTTTATTCGAGCGCAATCCTTTTGTTCCCAATACGATCAATCAAGGACTGATTACATATACGCCAGAGGTCACCCCTGTCAAATTAATTCAAGTTCAAAAAAAATTGTGTTATCCACTTGTGTACGTTTGTATATTTATAGAGAACTGTGGTGTAAAATAGACCACTGAGAACGTTGTGCAAATTTCGAAGATATCACCCTTGGGAAGTTGGTAAAAATGTGTTTTGTGTGTGTGTGTGCGTGCGTGCGTGCGTGCGTGCGTGCGTGCGTGCGTGCGCGCGCGCGCGTGTGTGTGCATACACACACTACATAACACATTTCTACCAACTACGCAAGAGAAAATTTGAATATGTGATTCAGTAGTACTCTTCCAGGTGCATCTGCTTTTGGGAATGTCAAATTAGAAGGTTATTTTAGAAAAAGATGTAGGCAAATACATGTAGTGACACTTGCTGTGGGCTGTAGATCTATGTATGTTGTATGTTCTTTAATGAAACGCTTGATACAGTTGTAATATATTAAAATGTATATGACAATCATTCCCTTGGTTGACTTATATTCTTTCAACATATTAGTATCCGTTGCCTATTCACGGACATCTAGTCCAGATAATCCTAATATCGCCCACCACACGTGGTCTAGGCGGACTTGTATTACTGCTCACACCATTCAAAACCTTGGCTCTCATCACTGAGACAATATTCAGATCCGGTGTTAATGTCCAGCAATGCTCTATATTATGACTAATCGACGTTTAACGTTATATATACTTTACTCCAAAAAAATATTCATCGATGCCCCGTCAAACATTCTTACCTCCCCCTTATTTCTATCGCTAGATGACCTATGTTCATACCGTTTATTTTATCAAATTTTCCATTCCGCAGTCTCGTCATATACAGAGATTGCATAGACAATGATGTATCCTTAAGTTACTGAATCGATACAGTTATGGCTTTAAAGTGTCCATTACATTAATTTAACATTTGTAAAGGCATTTGTGTTGTAAAGTTGCAAACGGGAATCTCCAAAGATACGCCGACGCATCTTTAATGAATACCAGAAGCCACACTGGAACATCGCGATTTCGGACGTTCTGTAGAATTAAAACGGTCGACGTGAGTTTTGCCATTTTATTAAATAAAAAACAGTGTAACAATTGTAACGAAAAGTAGTTGTTCGTAACAAGCCAACTAGCGAATGCAATTCTATGTGTTCAACATTGCCAATCATGCGTGTAACAAACAGTCTTGTGAGAGTCTCGTGTGTCGCAGACGTCAATGTCATTTACACGTGTGTATGTAAATAATACGCTCGCACACTTTGCACTTGACGAAGCAGCACCAGTGGAACTTGCAGTGGCAGCGCTCCGACAGTTTCGCCTTCCTCGTCTTGTAGCCTCGGTCGCAGCACATGAGGCGACACCCGCCCATGTCGTCCGAATTCTTATCGCATCGTCGCCCGACGGTGCCGAGCGAACCCGTCTCGGGGTTCGGAACACAGTAGTCCGGCGACTCTTCCAGATACACGAAGTCCTCCTTGTGCACCTTCCTGAATCGCGAGTTGGCCCGGATGAGCTTCGTGCCGCGCCGGTTGAAGCGCACGCGGACGGAGCTGTCGTAGCGCTGGCGCAGGCGCTCGCCCGTCACGCGGAAGCTCGCCAGCTGGTTCCAGCACGTCTTCAGGCTGCACGAGCCGGACACGCCGTGGCACTTGCACGCGATCTCGGGGTGGCTGTACAGCGCCTACAACGACGTCGTACGGACGGCGATTAGACGGCGAACCGAGCAGAGGGTATGAGAGAAACAGAGAGGAATGCGAGAGAGGTGGGGAGAGAGGAGAGGAGAGAGGGAGAGGGAGAGGGAGAGGGAGAGGAGAGGGAGAGGGAGAGGGAGAGGGAGAGGGAGAGAGAGAGGAGAGGGAGAGGGAGAAGGAGAGGGAGAGGGAGAGGGAGAGGGGGAGAAAGGGAGAGAGAGGGAGAGGGGGAGAGGGGAGAGGGAGAGAGGAGAGAGGGAGAGAGGGAGAGGGAGAGGGAGAGGGAGAGGGAGAGGGAGAGGGAGAGGGAGAGGGAGAGGGAGAGGGAGAGGGAGGAGAGGAGAGGGAGAGGAGAGCGAGGCGAGCGGGCGGGCGGGCGGGCGGGCGGGCGGAGGGAGGGAGGGAGGGGAGGGGGAGGGAGGGCGGGCGGGCGGGCGGGCGGGCGGGCGGGCGGGCGGGCGGGCGGGCGCAGCAAAACATAGTTGTAAATGGACAGGAAATGGGATTGGTGTATACTTCATGAACGTTCAGACATAAACTGTTTATAAGTTATTATAAAGCTGTGAACAGGAATTGTGCCGAACAACGCTAACAGTCTTGGCGGCACAGCGAGTTGGCATTGAACATAAACAGTGACGATACAAATTAAAAATTCCAAACAATTAAACAAACAAAGCGAAGCTTTTGATAAAAACGAATGTGTTGCGACATTTACAAATCATACACGCGCTGTAAGATCTGTTATGTCGAACTGCCCGTGAACCACATATGAACTTGCATATTAACTCATAAGCAAACGGCTAACTTGTTTCCAGCCAAAAAGCATTAATTTTGTTGTGAACTTACGCTTTCTCGGAAAGAACACCCTAACCGTTTCCAGACCAATATACCTATCCGTTACACGACAAAGAAAGGGAGATCTATCGGACCGGTTCCGACTCAGAAAGAAGTGTACTTACCCTTCTTCCAGCTTCGTTATTATGTAGGTTCATGAGAGTTCGCGCGAGACCGGGCGACCGCCGCGGGTGATTTTTCTCGCGTTCTCTAATGTCTACGAAGCCTTGTGCAAACCTATACATCACACAAAGATATTATAATAAATGTTATTCTCTGTGGCAGTCACAACTGCCGAATGATACAATAAGACCATTAACACTGATAAAACAATTAATTATAGTATATTAGTAAAACATTTATTAAATATATTAGTAAACATATATATATATATATATATATATATATATATATATATATATATATATATATATATATATATGAAATTATAATTATATGTGAGTTTCTGGTAACATTATAAAACAATAAAATAAAGTAGGATAATAGGCCTATAATCTGAACATATACACTTATGACTGATTAAAGTGTCAGATAAAAAAATTATATAACATCTAGCAAAGTAGATTATTAAAATATAAATGGAATTTACAACCTAAATAAGTGTAATTATGACTAATTAAAATGTATAAATAGTATAAAACAGATCAAACGAATAAATGGCTAAAAACGACATGTTATAATCGCTTGCAAATTGCTAAATGAGACATCGCCGCCGAACACAGTGGTAACGGAAACACTTGTGGTAAAACTCTGCGACACGTTAACACCAAGACCATTTGCATGTAGGTAACTAGGTATCAATTCCTTTGTGCTTGTAGATAACTATTTTACAATCTTACGATTAAACATTAATTTTAATGTAAAATGCGTGCCCTGTGGTTATTTAAAGATTGATAAACGTCCATGGAAATGTAAATGATGCTTCCTTGCAGTCTCCCTTGTACCAGATACGCTTAACATATCTACATATGTCGCCGTACTTTTGTGCATCTCAAACGCCATTTCACCCGCGATGCTCAATCATCGTCTCATCGTCGCAAACCTATCGCACAATCTGTAGCCGCGGCCACCCTGCGACCCCGGCGAAATAAACAACGCGCACCTGTAGCCGTACTCTATGTTGTCGCCGCAGCCGCCCCAGATCCAGTCCCGGTGCAGTGAGTTGGGCCGCTTCTTGCGACTACAGCCGCAGTTGGTGAGATAACCCTCTCGACACGCCTGGCTGACCGCGAACACGACGCCAGCCGTGGCAATGCCGTGAGCGTACGCTGCCTCTCGACTCGCTGAAAACACGCGACGGAATCAATGTTTGACAAGTCGACTGTCGTTCAAAGCAACACCATATGGCAACAGGACACGGAAGGCTTTAGTTGATAGAGAGTGCACTATTTCGTTACGCGTAACCTGTCTTTCTGGTATATTTGTCAAAGTTATATTCACACTCCACACATATTTGCACAGCAAAATTAGCATTAACTCTGGTCCATTCAATTATTGCCCTCTATTGTATGAGTGTGGATACTTTCTGACACTGTTTCTTTGTCTATGTTGTGTTGTACCCTTACATTTTTGAATGACAGCTATTTTGACTATCATAAGTGATCGTACTTTGATCCACTGCTAATCTTTTGATCAAACAGAGTGAGTGTCCACGATATATAGACAAATAAGTACCAGTGTGCAATAAATACACTACATAACATCACAGTGTGGAAATCGCCACACGAACGTAGTTATTTATTTATCTCACAAATCGTAAAACGTTTCCAACGCATTGCCGACAATAATTTCTGCAAAACACGTCGCATAAATATTTGACATCATCCAACATGCACGAACGTTCCTCGTTCTTGTAATTATTGCAACGTTTATTACATGTTTTGCCAAATAAGCCACCGGCACCTTACGAAGTAAGATGTTCACGGTTCGAAGGGAGCACAAGAAACACTCGAACCTCGACTCTACCATTGTGTTACCACACCAGGCACAATATGTTCTGTGCAAATAGTTGACTACGTGATGAAAGTATCGTCTCATGGATTCCTCTGCAAATGTTTCATTCAGTTGGGTGTAGCCCAAGTTGACTACAATATCCAGCTGACGAGACGACTACCAAACTATCGTCGACACCTCATTCACGTCCTGGAGTACTTTTTTGTAGGCCTACATTCACTCACTTTAACTTACATGCACGCACGCACGAACGCACGAACGCACGAACGCATGCGCACGCACGCGCACACACGCACACACACACACACACACACACACACACACACACACACACACACACGAACGCACGCACGAACGCACGAACGCACGAACGCATGCAAACACAGACACACGAATACTCTATGGTGTGGCGGGGATACACGTGCTTACTAAACTGTTCTAGTTATCCATTTCTACCCTATTTTACATATAGCCATTATGACCCACTAACCATTTGAATATACATTTCAAGACATTTACCATATTTTTCGCTTACAGTCTCACTAAACACGCCCGGTTAGCCGTTTCGCGTCACCCTAAGTTACCGGTTAGAACTTGTAAATCAGACCAGGAGCCAGGAAGAAGATTTATGAAGTGCCGTACCCTACTCGTCCTTCGGAGTACGTATAGCACCGACACCCGCCGTCGTAAATTCACTGTGTCTATCGGCCAAGTGTGAAAACAGCAACTTGTGTGTTATTACATCGCAGACACAAGTAATCTCGGCGCTCTCTGCAACGCTGAGCAACACAATTTCTTCCCTTCACCTTCATGTAAGACGACCGACGCTGTTTCACCCTTGGCTGGACACGCCCTTCACTGTAAGTACGGATTCTTAAACCGGAAACCAATTACGGAGAGGCGAGACAGGGATAACTGTCAGGCCCTACGCTAATCCAACGTTGTAATTATACAATCGACGCGAACCTTGCAGAAAGATCAAAGATAAGAAACGTGTTCAATGTGAACTTGACAAATCGAGCCAATGGTGTGGGAAAATTGCAGATGGTGTTAGCTAGCTGACATGAACGTTTTGCTCCTTGATAAATCAAGAGTTCTGTCCTGTTCAGACCGGTAGATACAAAACAAGAGAGCGACTACAACCTAATATATAGGACGTGTTTCTTGACCTTCTTTTCGTCCGTTATTTTGGAATAACCAAAAGCGCTTTAGATCACTGGTCAGTTATGTCGGTTTTCAATATGGTAGAGTTTCCGAAAGATGCCAGTCCACCCAGGAGACGTGACACAATCTTAGTATTGTGACGGGGGACATTTTACATGTGAATAAATCGTTTCCTCAGAGGATGACACGTGACCGGAACAAACTGTGTGTGACATGTTAACAGCGTCAACGGAGAACACGTATAAATCACTAACGATAAACCTTTGACAGACGACGCGCGACATATAAACGTGAACAATATTGTTTGACCAATGACATGACAATTTCCTCATCCTTTGGCCAATGACACGACAATTTCCTCATCCTTTGGCCAATGACATGACAATTTCCTCATCCTTTGGCCAATGACACGACAATTTCCTCATCCTTTCCACGTGCCATCTGGCGTTTGTTTGTGTGACGATCTTGTTCGGTGTTGTTAGAATGAAAAAGGTTCCTCGCTCTCTCTCTCGTGAACCGTGGACACGTCACGTCGTCGGTAACGCGCTCTGTGTAAACCGCATCTGGTGTGCATTATCAATAATGAGGTGTTTTCTCGTGAGAACCGCCAAGTATAGAATATATGTTCTCTGGCTGACGGAGCGTGTGATGTGAGCTGTCTTATACGTGTCCGCCCGCCGAGAACGCACAAACTGACGCAGCGTGCAGTCGGTTAACGACTCTCGTATAATTATCACGCCTGCTGGACTGGCAACGTTTACTACGCGTCGCGCTACGAATGCTTCTCAAACTCATATGTGTTGGAAATTGGAGACACAGTTCATAAAATATTATTGACTCGTTGGTGTGGAGTTTGACTGTCATTTCACTTTCTCCAAACAGCGCTACGAATAGTTGTTATTGCATGTTCTCCTCAAAGTGATGTGGATAACTGTCATTTCACGTTCTCCAAATTGCGCTACGAACAGTTGTTATTGCATGTCCTAAAAGTGATTTCACGTTCTTCAAATAGCGCAGCGAATAGTTGTTATTCCATGTCCTCCTAAAAGTGATGTGAATAAATGCTATATCATGTCCTTCAAATGGGGATATGGAAAACTATTACTTTCGTTTTATAACATGAATTTTAATAATAATATAAGTGCCTTTTTATGGATGTCTAGATAGTTTAACTAACTGATTTGCTGAGTCTTACCACTCATTACCTCAACGGTACCGTTCTTTCGGTCATACATGTTTATCTACAAAGCTATAATACAGTACATATTCTTCTTCGGAAACCGTTCTACAAACTAGACTACAATCACAATAAATCGTTCCATTTACAGTCCTAGTAAAAGCGTTACGTGTATATTTCCTAGAGAAATCACACATTTTTCCTACGAAACTTTCCGGAATGCCACGAGAGTGTTTTCAAAACTGGACTTTCAAGTGATAACATATTCAGAGCATTTTAATCGCACGACATCCACATAGCGTGCAATCTCTCATTTGTTTAATGTGGCAGACATTTCGAACACTCCAAGTGAAGTCTACCGTCTGGCTGTACCAAGGGTAAATAAGACACCATATGGTGGTTTATCTGCCACAGTCTGTGGTAGTACCCCGGGGGAAAAGCACCGTGTGATTCCGTGTTTTCCAAGCCGCTACACTCCATTGAGGTCAGCTTAGACTAATATGCCATCTGTTGTATAAACCACACAGCAACAAAACGCTATTTAACCAGAACCCCCAATTAGTGAACTGGTCTTCGAATGTGATATAATCAGCATAGATCACGCATCCGACCTGATCAATGAGAATTGAATGTTCATTTAACCGACTAGGCGTAATTAGCGGGATATTTATGATGCGATCTCAGAACGATTGATGGAATCTCGTCAACGACTGGGCAACTCGAGGTTTATGATTGGCTTGTAACTTTGTGTACAGAAAAGACGCCGGTTTACAGCATGGCGACTCGAACTGCTGATGTATTTGCTGTAAGCACGCAAACAGAAACGTTGTAGGGGTCCTTAACGCCTGTCCCGTTACGTTGTCCAAATCAAATCACAATAAGACGTTTGTCTGAACATAGAAAGAAGTCAAAGTCGGTGCTATGAACGACATCCTGTCATATAGTATTTACGGTGTCAGACGTTGCAACAGTTGCGGAGTCCTGCAGGAAATGATCCGGAAATTCACAGTAATAGATGGAGTCTTCGCCGCCAGGGGTACCAGCAGCAAAAACAACGTCGTCTTCGGTGCTTCTCATACATCATTTACCGGTGTCGCAATCGTTAAGTTTTTGTCGACAATTTATTATGTTCCTATCTATTTTAAATAATTTGCGGTTAGCTAGACGCATTCCGTATTTTGTTCGTCCGCGCCGGGTATTATTCGTGGTACATTAATTTGTACAGCCACGACAGCGTACTCTAACGGATGAGTGGCGCTGACACTTGTCGCGACAAATGACGATGTCGTTATCCTCGTCACTGAGTCGGTGAATACAGCCTAATACGTTGAATCGTAACGACATACTTGTGTCACTATAGGCGGGGGCAACACGCGGTATAAACCGTAGTAAACTATATTAGCTATAATTTATTGTTAGTACGATTTATATGTTACTCTGGATCGTAACAAACTTTAGTCTTTTTGTCGCGATGCTGAATTTCAGTTTCGCTGTGTCTCATTCCCGTAGTCTGTCAGTGTCTCGCCGTGTCTCTGTCTCTCTATCAATCAATCTATAAGCATCTCTAATTCTCACAGTTTTTGCCTCTCTGGCTATTTGCCTGTGTGTTTCTCTGTCCCTTTATCTCTGTCACTTTTGCCTCTGTGTCTCTAATCTCTCAGTCTCTCCATCACACAGCTCAACCGTCGCTTTTTAGTTATGTCTTTTTCTTGCAGTCTCTTTGTTCTCATCACAACCCTCTTCTTCCATCTCCCTTCATTCATCACCCACTCGTTCCGTCCGTCCGTCCGTCCGTCCGTCCGTCCGTCCGTCCGTCCGTCCGTCCGTCCGTCCGTCCGTCCGTCCGTCCGTCCGTCCGTCCGTCCTGTCTCGTCTCGCTCTCGTCTGTCGTCGTCGTCGTCCTCTCGTCTCGCGTCTCTCACGTCTCTGTCTCGTCCGTCCGCGTCGTCTCGTCTCACCTCGTCGTCCGTCGCTCCGTCGCGTCGCCGTCTCTCACCGTCCGTCCGTCGCGTCGCTCCGTCACTCACTCACTCACTCGTCTCCGTCTCGTCACTCCTCCGTCTCTCACTCCTCCTCTCTCCCTCCTCCTCCGTCCTCCTCCTCCTCCGTCCTCCTCCTCCTCTCACTCTCACTCACTCACTCACTCACTCACTCAATCACTCACTCACTCACTCACTCACTCACTCACTCACTCACTCACTCCTCACTCACTATCCCCCTCTTTCTCTCTCACTCCCCCCTCTCTCTCTCCTCCTCCTCCTCCCTCCCCCTCCTACCGTCTATTTATCACAAATGCCAATCGTAATGTAAACGTTGTCTACTGCTGTTACAAAGATGATTACACGCGCAGTGTCAGTTTTGACAACGACCAACACCGAACGCCAACGAGACGCATTGTACGAGACATCCTGAAGTCGACACAACAACTGCCTCGGCTTGACATGGCTTCTATACATTGAATAATGCATTACGTTTTTGTGTACGCCTTTGTGTTATCCCATTCATTCACAAAGTCACATCACAACAGGGAATAACATTTAACAGCTGTTCTAGACGTTCTTTTTGAAGACGTCGCGCGACGGCATCCACGAGGACTGCCGCTCGAATCGACGGGTATAAAGACAACTAATTGTCTTCGAGCGCCATAGAACTCTTCCACGACAATTCATAATCCGTGACGTGATAGAAATGACAGTGACGCAGTAGTTAGGCGAGTCTTTTTATGCTCCAAACAGACGTGACATCGGTGTAGATGGGATTTTAATGGATCGAGTTTTTATTAAGTGAGACTAGCGCGGCGTCGAAGGTAACATGAATTGCTAATTATACCTATCGTGCACGAGCTTTGTGGAGGTATGACTTGAAAAGTGGTCGTTTTCACAATGAACGCGACACATGCGTTTGTGTGTCACAGAACTATATACGAGTACGTCAGGCGAAAATCGGCTTAGGTGTTTTGGTGTGTGTGTGTGTGTGTGTGTGTGTGTGTGTGTGTGTGTGTGTGTGTGTGTGTGCGTGCGTGCGTGCTGTGCGTGCGTGTGTTCTTGTGCGTGCGTGTGTGCGTGTGCGTGGTGCGTGTGCGTGTGCTTGTGCGTGTGCTTGTGCTTGTGCTGCTGTGCTTGTGCGTGTGCGTGTGCGTGTGCGAGTGCATATATATCATATGATATATATATATATATATAATTATATATATATATATATATATATATATATGTGTGTGTGTGTGTGTGTGTGTGTGTGTGTGTGTGTGTGTGTGTGTTTGTGTGTGTGCGCGAGCGCATGCTTGCGTGCGTGCGTATGTGCGGTGCGTGTGTGCGTCTGTGTAGTGTATGAAATGCACACTTGTCGCGACTTAGTGCGTGCTACATGCTGTACATCATATGCTGTGTCAGGCCTCTGCACGTGTAGTGCTGAGAACTAACACACTGTTACTTCCGGGCGAGTGCCCCTTGTGTCGCCGACTTGCCGCTACTGGTCTACCCGACGTCATCATGCGGCTCGTGGCGAGACGTCTTGGCGGAGACCCGCTGAGAGCGCAGAAGGTCAGACGAACAGGGCTTCACTGCTGGCTCGATCTGTCGCCTTCGCCACAGTAGGCAAACGTCATCTCACCGTGGGCCATACCTCATGGGTCGACATAGTTATATCTATCATCTATTAAAGTTTTATCGTGTGTGTGTGTGTGTGTGTGTGTGTGTGTGTGTGTGTGTGTGTGTGTGTGTGTGTGTGTGTGTGTGTGTGTGTGTGTGTGTGTGTGTGTGTGTGTGTGTGTGTGTGTGTGTGTGTGTGTGTGTGTGTGTGTGTGTGTGTGTGTGTGTGTGTGTGTGTGTGTGTGTGTGTGTGTGTGTGTGTGTGTGTGTGTGTGTGTGTGTGTGTGTGTGTGTGTGTGTGTGTGTGTGTGTGTGTGTGTGTGTGTGTGTGTGTGTGTGTGTGTGTGTGTGTGTGTGTGTGTGTGTGTGTGTGTGTGTGTGTGTGTGTGTGTGTGTGTGAGCGCGCGAGCGCGCGTGCGTGTGCGTGCGTGCGTGCTGCGTGCGCGTATATGTAAGTGTGTCAGTGTGTGTGTGACAGACAGAGAGAGGGGGGAGAGAGAGACAGACAAGGAGAGCGAGAGAGGGAGGGAGAGAGGGGGAGAGAGAGGGGGAGAGAGATGGAGAGAGAGAGGGGGGAGAGAGAGGGGGGAGAGAGTGATTATGTGTGTGTAGATTTAGATTATATTTTAAAAATATAAACCGCATTAAAAACCGCCCAGTAAAGCTCCCACGTTCCTCAGAACTGTGCCCTAAAGCGCAAGAATCGCACGATTGTTGGGCTACTGATTGTTTCTTTGGCTGAATTATAAAGAAGAGTTCCGTAGTGACATTTCTTTTTGCTGTCCGAACTAATGCTTTCTCTCTTCCTTCGGCGACGTTGAGCTTCGCAACTCACTCTAACCATCGGACTTAATTGTGGGAGGCATTTACAATTTGTTAACGTGCATGATATGAATCATCAGCTTACTACAACGTGCACCTGTCCCACACGAAGTCATCAATGTCGTTACCACGCGGCAGCACCAGAACAACGGTGAATTGGAGTGAAGATTTTTTTCAACGTCGTCAATGCGTTTTGACGTCCTTATAGGCATATGATTATGCAAATGGGCGCATTTTAACAAAGAAACAAAGCCCGTGTTGTGTTAACATTATGTACATATATTGTGAATTTATGTGTCGTTTTCCGAAAGCAGCAGGACGTCGTCACTTTATAATGAAATTGTTATGTCCTGCGCAACTTTGTGGTATTTGAAGACATTTGTGTGAAATCGTGCACATTCATCATCGCGCCTCCTCGTCTCGCGGTTCACACGAAATGTTGGCGCTAACGAGACATAATTCGCGCGTGAAGACGCATGGTTTCTACATGGGTTTTGTTGCCCATTCTCATCGTAGACAACGAGCTTTTGTTGGCTTTTCTACCGAGGGATGTGATTGTGATTTCTTTTAATAAAGGCATGATAATTGGCACATAAGTAGTTTTGATACATCCCTTCAAATAACGGTAGGCAGTAGGTGATCATCGCCATCGACATGGTATCTAGCCGCCATCTTGATTTGCATGGCGGCCATCTTAAATTCCAAAGGTCCACTATGGCATTCATCTGAGAATACTGGATGTGGCAAAAATATATCCTATGACCCACAATATGCTGGCTTAGCTACCAAGAAAAGGTGTATGTGTTCTTTCGATGCTGTGGGTAAAATGGATTTCAATGGCGACCATTTTAAAAATCAAGATGGTGCTAGACAATTATGTCGTAAACTATTTCTATACCAATTGTCATGTCTTTGTCGAAAAATTACAATTCGTCAATGGTGTGGCACCAAGCAGCTACACTACAGTGAATTGGTGTAATCGTCCATTACCGTTAAATCTGATATCACATGAGGACTTCTAAAAAGCGACACAATTGCTGCGTTTGTTCTTCTCTTTTATTCTTCTTCTCTCAGATACTGGACGGGCCCTTTGCACAGCGTTTAAAGGCTAACGAGAATGTGTAGTCCACTACAGGTTACACATTTACCCCCTTTGTAGGATCTTTTACTTCCCCTGGAATAGACACCAGATAGAAGGGACTATCGGTTTTTAATGTCTCTTCCGAAAGACACAGGCAAATATGGAGTGAAGAAATTGCCTAATTTTCGAAAACGGCGTAGGTGGGATTGTTCCACCGTCCCCTCGATTGACAGTCCGGCGCTCTACCGCGCGACCACCGCTCCCCACTTTTTCATAGTGTATAACTTAGTAGTCACACAAATGTCGTACTTATCGGTATCTGCCACGTAGCCATGCGGCTGTCACATCACAATGAACCGATACATAGACTACAAGTGACTGGTTACATTGTCGAGCATCATAAAAATGTCGACACGAATCACAGTTCGGTGCAATGGTTGGCCCTAACAGTCCAAACCGCACGGTTCGTTGAAGTTCATCGTAAACGTTTTATATAACATTTTCACACAACTCGTTCACCTTCACACGACCACCACAACCGTATCTGGCATGTGCCTCACGATGCCTGTTCATCGACATAATCTAATCTGATGATCGATTTCTTTGTGTGAATCCGATGACTAAAAGATGCCTTTACCGCAATGCACCGCGTCCCCTGTTCCACGACTATATTTAGGTTCGTTCTAGTTGCCTGGATGTTTATCGGCATGATGTGGCCGTCGTAGTTGTTGTTGTTCTATACGTACTCACACGTGAGTCACTCGGCAGCGGTGGCTGGACCTGTCACTGGCTGCTTATCGGTATTATTTAAGGATGCAGGGGTTCCTGACAAAAACACACCTTGAGAAAAACTGCCACGTGAATGATGATGTCAATAAGTCATGCGGACGGCGATGTAAACATGTCAGGTGACAGTAGATAGTTGGCCTGTGCTACTGTGCGTTTAGCGTGTGTTTGTACAGGCAGAGTAACGGAATCAACGTGAACCAACGCAGATGCCGGTTACTGTAATTGAATTGCCACGGACCATCGCGTTGTCGGAGCAAAATAAAACGTCGACTTCAATAATTGAAATACCGCAGATGACTCGAACCATAAACATACAATAATGTTGTTTATATTCCCGGGAACTCTCTTGTGTGAGTGAGCTAGTGCTAGACCCCTACAGTCGCTATATCTGTGAAGTTCTTTTCCTGCACACTTTGCACAAACACGTTTTTGACCCTTTAATATTAAATACGACAGGAACATCAAGGCCCGTTGTCGTCATTGCCTGGCTCCTCGCTGTCGTCAGATCTATGGGAAAGTCGCCACTTAAACGCCGCGCAGGTTATTACAGTAATTAAGACCAAACAGAGCGCCCACGGCACTGGCAACGACCAGGCGAGATGCCTATAATTAGGGTCGAATGAATAAATGCTATTCTTTTGAGGCTCTTTGAAAGAAACATGTGTAGCAGTGTTTCCAGTGCCGTGTGTGTAGCCCGGGGAGTAGATTACACATACGCGGGCTGTCCTGCTTGTGTGGCCGTCTGCCCGAGGGTCGGAGAGACACCTGTAGGCACAATGAACGACCCGGTACAAGGGACGCCTTCCGGGGAAAGTGTTTGGCTTCGACTGGATATCAGTGCAACGCCCTTTTAGATTGCACTGCAGCATGTCACGTTTATGGTGTCTGTTGCTAGTTACTACGTGAGCAACATATTTGTACAAGCTAATAGAACATATTTGTATTTCGATGTCATAATATTATGTTATGTAATTGTATGTTATGTTATTTTATTTTATTCTACGTTACGTTATGTTGCGTTCTATTAAACGCAAGTTCTTATATAGCGCAGTATCCAGTCCTCAGGACTGTTCAAAGCGCTTTACACTTTACCTTCCCCACAGACCTGTTCACTCAGACACCATCTGGGAAGCACCCAGCCATATGCTACAATTAATGCGCGAAGGCTGCTCGTAAACATATCCACCACTGTCTATAGCCAGGTACTTATTTATACAGCTGAGTGAACTGGAGCAATGTAGAATGAAAAACTTGCCCATGGTTTTAACACCGCAGCACATGAATCGAACCCGGGTTCTCGTACTAGAGAGTCCGAAGCTCTACCCTGAGGCATTGCGATCTACAATATTATATATGTACACTGTGCATAGTCACTATTAATGATAATCAGCGCGTTGTTGGCGTCACCGACATCAAACGGGTCCGATGATGAATGCAAGATAGCTGTAAACAATCTCTCTACTCTGAATGCAGCCAGTTATCCAGTCACGCCGTCTGACACGTCTCCTCTACGCTAGCACCAGTGACACACTGCGGGCAAACGCATCAAAGGCATGCACTAAGCACCACCAATTTGGCTGATCAACTTTTAAAAACCCCTAACACTAACACCAATCGGTATCATTTAGCCCCCATGTCGACACGACTGAAAACACTTAGTAGACGGAACGAAAGACAACACTGGCGTCAACCCATTGACGCCTCGACACGGTAGGAAGCGTCGAGACGACACAAGAACCACTGAATCACAACTCACCTATGTGTGGAACGACGCCGAACGCCGACGTGTTGTCCCCGGCGGAGGTGCAGTTCCAGCGGTGGTCCCGGAATTGCCATTGACACTCGAGTATTCCGAGCTCGGCCCCTCGACTCACGCTGGGCATGTGGTCTTGGTAAAGTTGACAGAAGCGGATTTGTCCGGGCGAAAGCATCTTCAGTTTGTTGCAGATCGGCTGCGTGCCGAGGAGGTACAACTGCGGATTCCGCCATATGTCGAACTGTCGGGCCCCGAGACTCCTGTAAATCCACACATAGGCATAAATAAAACATGCCCTGTTGTGATACTTAATGCCCCCAAATTCTCATCATCACTGTCGCTACTTAAGCAGTTGCACTGGCTTCCAGTTGTAAATCGAATTAAACTCAAATTGGCTACTGTTACATACCGTACTTTTTCTATTCAACAATCGACACGTTTTTTGTTCCGAAAACTAAGCTCAGTGTTGGCAAACATCTGTAGCTGCGCCAACAATCTGGAATCAACTCCCTGTTACAGTTACATCTTCGGGAACTGTAGCCACCTTTTCGTAAAAAAAACTTGTTTGAAATTCCAACATAAACTTTCGGCGATTACGCCAAATAATTTTATTAGTTGCGTCTCTGGTCTGATTTGTCAATGATATACGCGCTATAGAAGTGTTACAATTATTAAAATAATTACATATGATTAATAAGTTATTGTCTGTATATTTTACTGGCGATCTCTACTAATCTGGTGTAATGCTTAGTTAAGATTATAATGAGAGTGTTAATTTATATGGGTGTTTTTAATGTTTAACTCTGTATTAGGTGTGATTTATAATGTATATATATATATATATATATATATATATATATATATATACATATATATATATATATATATATATCATACATAAACAAATTATAATATATACAGTATATGTCACACACACACACGCACGCACGCACGCACACACGCACACACACAAGTGCAGACGTATGCGGCACACAGGTAGCAGTGTAATTTTCCCGCTGCGATTAATAAAGTATTCTTTATCGTTATAACAATTCGTTATGTCAAAACCAAAACATTTATTTTTGCTGGTACATTGCGCCTTGGACTTATGACCGTATTGTCGCCGTATTGTGTTGCATTATATACTTAAACACAACAGACGTCTCAATAGTATACCTAAAACTACAACACACTACATAAAATTAGTATGTCTAGTTTGTCTACGCAGTCTGAACTGTCATGATACTGCTTCGATATTAATTTAACCTTAGATTCTGCGCTATATCGTCCGGTACATATTATGCATTGGTTGTAGCACTGTTGATATTGATGTAGTATGTCTTGCTAGACACCATAATGGAAACCGTCTGTAGGATTTTTTGTAGGATTTTTGCATGAATTCACTCCTCGGCTCATTTACATATGTTCACTCACTGGAGCGCGTAAAGTGTTAATGAAATGTCAAAAATACGCAAACATGCTGACACACAACAGTCGCAGTCAGCAGGGGTTACGTCATTAGTATTTATAACTGTCAGTCGTATGCGCGTATACCCGACACGACATATTAAATATTACGGCAAACGTAATAGTGTTGTGTGTTAAGCGAGTACATTATACACTAAAGTTATCAGTATAATTGTATATGTTCATGCAGTTTCTATCAGTCAACATGACGACACGAAACTTGGTAAACTATAGCAAAACGTGTAAACTACGTAATATGTGTCTATATAAACAGTTCGACATGCATGGTTATGGGAGTTTCATTACCACTACTCTTTAGGAAAGATGGCTTTCCTTTGACAGTCGTCTATCTGATTAGGTGTATGGGCGCTACTGATAACAGACCACTGATCATTCCTGATATCTATGCATAATGCAAAGCATGTCAACCGTGACAAGTCATTGACATGGTTCTTCTAAGCAGTTCCTGAGAATGCGAATCGACACACAGACTGACCATCTAAGATTTGTGATTAATGACGCGAGTGTCTCCACTTCGGCCGACTGACTGCCGACGCTGTTCGCCCAGACTCCGTCAGCGGGGCGCGACTATTGGATTGTTTAGTGTTTGTGCTTGGTGTTCTTCTCAAACAGCGCCGCTCGTCACGCGTCGCCGCTCGTCACGCGCCGCTGCGCACGGCGTGCCTATCGGCTCCGTGGTCAGCACACCTGCTGCGCGTGCGGTCAGAGTATATGACTGACACTCGGAGAAAGATAACACGTGCGATGATACACAGGGAATTCGTGGCTAGAGTGATACGTCTCTAAACACGACACGACCGACACGCGAACGATAGTGGCAGTTTAATGCAGTCGCGGGTACAATATACCAGCACCGATCCACTTGACTTGTCTGTCGGAAGGTCGGCCCGGCAACGGCATCGCGTCGAAATTAACGACGACCCTCAAAAGGGCGCAGCGAGTGAGACGCGGCACTCACGCGAGACGTGCGTGTCATTTACCCAAACCGACGTGACTACGACGGATTCATTCAAATGCATTGCATGTTTCGTGGCCGTGCGATTAAACTCCCTTCGCCCGCCAACGACATATACTATGCCCCCGTAGCCTCTGCGACCCCAGGTGTGGAGCCTCCCCGTTGAGCGGGTCAGGCGTCGCCTGTAATGACTTCGCCACCCTCTGCGTCGCCCGTTCGACAGTGACAGCACCACCGCCTTCAGCGTGCACAGCCAGGTGCCGTCTGAAACTATACCCCGCCATCTCTCGTAGATCAGGTTTTGCAGTGAGTGAGCCACCTGGGTTGTCGCGCTAGGACCGCGGGGTTGCGTACAACGGGCTGGCTGCGTCGGTGCACAAGCCTGCGGCGGTCTACACGCATGCTTACGGCGTCTTGCACGCACATGTCGCGTATGGTGGGTGTCCCTCTCACAAGATTACAGTGTCGAGTGTCACGCTGAAGCTCGTGTTGTCCTACACACACGCGGTGTTGTTGTTCTCGTCTTTCCCCTGACTGTCCCGGGTGAGCCTGGCCTCGATAAGTGTCCCGGTTCGCGATCTATATTTGTTTTCTTTTTCAACCCCTTTGTAGCTGCTGCCTCCGTCAACCGTCTGAACTCTCCTGCATCGTTTTCGCTCTCGTTCTCCGCCCCTTTCCCAATCCCTCCAAGTCTCTCTTTACGAAACCCTCTAGTCCCAATCGTGGTCGTGGACAGGATTATTGTGTACACTCTCTGCGTCGGCTCTCCGTTCTTCGCAAGCCTCTCCACCCTGTACATCTTCTCACTCGGGTGCTTCGCATACCTTCAATCGTTCATGTAGTTTACCTCTCAGCGTTACGGTCTCTAGGCCTTAGAGATAGTGGTAGGTTTATGTTACGCAGACTAAGCACATTTCTCTTGAGCTTTCGAGATATGTGTCTATTTGATACCACCCCTTCCTCTGTGCATTATCCCATGTTACTAATCATCACGGGAGAGAGATAGAGAGATAGATAGAGAGAGAGAGAGAGAGAGGGGGAGGAGAGAGAGGGAGAGGGGGGTGGATGGAGGGACGGAAGGGCGGAAGGACGAAAGGACGGAATGGCGGAAGGAAGGAAGGACGGAAGGAAGGAAGGACGGAAGGAAGGACGGAAGGAAGGACGGAAGGAAGGACGGAAGGAGGGGAGGACGGAAGGGAGGACGGAAGGGAGGACGGAAGGGAGGACGGAAGGGAGGACGGAAGGGAGGACGTAAGGGAGGACGGAAGGGAGGACGGAAGGGAGGACGAAGGGCTAAAAGGCAAGGCAAGGCAAGGCAAGGCAAGGCAAGGCAAGGCAAGGCAAGGCAAGGCAAGGCAAGGCAAGGCAAGGCAAGGCAAGGCAAGGCAAGGCAAGGCAAGGGAATGACAGATTATACTCCTGAAGTTGTAATGTTCTGAAGACGAATGTTTTTTTAATCGTTTGCTACAAGCACCGATATTGTTGGCCGACAGAAGCGACGGAAACGACCCAGAAACGACAACAAAGACCCAACAGACACCAGATTAGCGCGTCTCAGCGGCTAAGCAAATTCGACAACCTATCCACTTATTTGAGCCGAATTACAGGGGCTTCTTTACAAACCGCCTCGACCTATCCGTGGCACATCTAATTGCTGAATGCGGTTCCTGTCTTTTTCAGAATACGGTATTTTCAGTGATAAGCGATGCGTTGGTGTAAATACCTCGCAAACCGACTGTTTAGCCGCGCGTGACGTCTCTGCGTGTTACCCTGTGACTGTCGGGTCTGAATGGTCCTCAGTCTTCTGAGAACTGTCGGAGTTGACGCCACTACATATTATGTCAAATCTGCATTCGTCGCGTGTCAAAACTCAAGTTAGCTCAACCCAGCAGCTGGAGCTGGTGTTAATCATCGTACTGGGTCACAACGGCTTGTTTAATTTGTGTGCAGTTGTGTAATATTGTAATGCTACATGTGTAGATTTATGCAGCCGCAGCTTTGGATCATAATGATAACGAGTTGAGACACTGCGACTGTTTACCGAGAAATTCATTCAAATTCAGGCCAGATTTGCTTTGCATTTCGGTCTCATTCCTCTGTCTTCTTGGCCACCGATAATTTCGCGGAAATAAACAGTCAACCTTAACACCGATTCCTATTTAAAGAAAATACCTCTTTCGCGAATTAGGTCTGTTAGTTGACGTAGACGTCGGAACACTGGGGACCTGGAGGACGGACTTTAGCGACCCATATTCATGGTCGGGGTGGCAACTTGTTATGATATTCTTCGACCACCAAGGATTTGTTCCCATATTTGGGAATGGGTGTCAGTTTTGTTGGAAAATCAAGATGTTTGGAAAGATGGATAACGGCGCATGCAGGCGAAATAATGGCGGCGTGGCGGGAAACATTTGTTTTTAAACAAACCCCCACCCTTCTTCCGATGTCATGACTCGCAATAGCGCTGTACCGCTTACATTTTCCCGGCGTTATAAACGTTCCGGTTGACGTTTCTGCGCATGCGCGATATATGTACAATCATCAATGTGCTGCGAAAAGACAAAGCATTTATGGTATAAATATTACGGGTTATTCGTCAGCATGTATATAACCTCTCAGCAAAGTTATTTGTCACAAATTAACACCAGACAAACAAGTTTTGAGGCATATTTTGATAGCAAGCGTAAACCACGTGACAGTAGTGCGCCATAATCCGAGACAGTGATTATAAAAAACGTAATATTTTATTGCATTGAACGACATTTTAAGAAACTCTTCACAGTAATCTCACAGGAAAGTTAACGAACAGCTCGTGGCATTTATACCGAAAATGCTTCGTTGTTTCGCTGGACATTGATGATTTTACATTTATTGCGCATGTGCAGAAACGTCAACCGGAACGTTTTTAACGCCCGGAAAAATGTAAGCGCGACACCGAGGCCGGGACGTGGCGTGGCGCTGAAGTCCCGGCTCGGCGCCTGATATTAATTGTCCCGAAGCCGTTGCTTTAAGCAATGGGCACAGTCCATTAATTTTAATAAATGTATGTCTTCTTTTCACTAAGTCGCCGAAAACATTTGCCTTGATAATTCTACCTGACAACTTGCGAAAATTGAAACACGAACGCCCATGTAATTTAGTGCATAATATAATATGGTCGGTGGACCAAATCAGAAAGCGTATATATTATGAAAGCACTGACATGATTCCTTCCACCTGTCACAGCAGCCCACTGACGTACGACATCAGTCGCGACAGTGAATGCTGCACTGGTTAGGAGATACATTCTGATACATACGCTCTTTCGCATCTTTCAGCGCCGACTATGATGGTTTTCAGGTTCATTGATTTTCCTACTCGTTAACGTTGTGCAGCTGTGGTTAGTAATACGATATTGTTAACTAATAAATAAGTAGTAGTCACGGTTGACTGGCGTTACCGCGTCCCAATGCCTTGGGTACTTTGTCCGATTATTTCCCACGTACAAACGTATACAAAACCTAATACAGACGAACTAACATATCGCAGCGGATGTCAGAAAGGTTTGGTTTTTCATGAATTGAATCTTAAACGAGCCGTGGGAAACAGTGACTGACCTTCACATTTTGACGACTTTTTTTATTAACGCCACCACGGGTAAACGTCTAATTTCTCAGCTGAGAGAAAAAATGGTCTGGTCTGACGTAAATACGTGAATGAATGTCTATGTGATTTGAATGTAGCGAAGGTACTAAACAGTTTTAATGCCCATTTGTATAATCATGCGTCGGAAATAATCTAGTGTCGTCTGATTGTGTGAGTTATTTGACCGACACGATTGACACTAAACTGTTAGCAACAGAGACTGAACAGGTATGACCTTGTAAGGTGATACACAGATAACATACTGGATGACTACGCAATCAAGAGGGGCAAAATGTCTCCATGCATGCTCGAAACCTAAATAACTAATCAGTAGGCTATGCTAATGTAATACTATACGCTCAACAAACGTTACTGTTTACGGCATGGTAAAAGGTCGGAATGTTTTGCAGGAAATGTTTATCATTCGCGTAAGCCGATGTCGCGATATCATTTGCTGGTTAATGTAGACAAATTAGTGGTTATATTAATTGTTTTGAATTTGAGACACCGTCGTTAAATATATATATATATATATATATATATATATATATATATATATATATATATACACGCACGCACGCACGCACGCACGCACGCACGCACGCACGCACGCACGACACGCACACGCACGCACGCACGCACGCACGCACGCACGCACGCACGCACCACGCACGCACGCACGCACGCACGCACGCACGCACGCACGCACGCACGCACGCACGCACGCACGCACGCACGCACGCACGCACGCACGCACGCACGCACGCACGCACGCACGCACGCACGCACGCACGCACGCACGCACGCACGCACGCACGCACGCACGCACGCACGCACGCACGCACACGCACGCACGCACGCACGCACGCACGCACGCACGCACGCACGCACGCACGCACGCACGCACGCACGCACCACACACACACACACACACACACACACACACACACACACACACACACACACACACACACACACACACACACACACACACACACACACACACACACACACACACACACACACACACACACACACACACACACACACACACACACACACACACACACACACACACACACACACACACACACACACACACACACACACACACACACACACACACACACACACACACACACACACACACACACACACACACACACACACACACACACACACACACGGTTTCCCTGGTCAGAGAGTAATATATTAAATACATGTATACGCGTATCTATTTATATATTTACACGAATATATAACCAAATCGTGTTGTTAATCTGTTTGTCGAATTATGTAGTCCGCGCTCATTTAATGCAACCTTGCAAGCTTCGTCAAATGGTACACGCATTGCCGGCTGTTGTTTCTTCTTACGTAACAATCAGACTTTAGCTTCTGTCCTGCCATGTTCAATTGTCGCACATTACGTTTGCTGCGTGAGTATTCCGCACATAAATAGTATATGGATACTATATACACATGAATGAAGCATTACAGTTTTATCAATCGTATTTGGCTCACTTTCACGAAAACTGTACAATCAATAGTGGGTGCAGGGGAATGGAAATAGACATAGATTGGGAAAATATGTGTGTGTAACTTACATATGCTTGCAATGATAATTGGTTAGAGAATCGCATAAATCAGTTTAGAAGAGCGGATACCACTGTTTTAGCTGATCCTAAGCAAATGTAAAAGTTTGAAGTAATGGAAGATGCGATTTCATGAAAAGAAGAATTAAGGTCGTATCTCGTGATATTTCGTGCGTAGCGAAGAAGTGGCGTCCGAAAAATGTGTTACGTACGGACATGTAGGACCTATGTAATTTATGCTTTCTATTTAATCAACGTCCATTCCGCATGTACTGAATAAGTACAGTTGTTTATCAAGCTTTTTTGGGGAAGTTACGACAGTCTGAAGTCGAGGCGTCCGACTGATTCAAGATGTTGCGACCTATGGCCACCGGGGACGATTTTATTCACCGTGACTAAGTTATCGATTGTTCCTACAACATATTAACATATTTAAACGTTCGCAGTAATACAATAAATGATATATGCCTACTGTGCCGCTTTTGGATGTGATATTATTATTTATTAAAATAACTGTTTTTGCGTCATACAACGCTGTTAACTGAATCATGTCGTGACGAAGCAGCTTGATTGCATGAAGCCTCACAGGGCACGTGGGTATAATATTAGTCATAGCGATTGTTGCCAATGTTGTTTTCGGTTAGGTCGTCATCGCTCGCACCAGAGTGCATTGTATAAGTCTTGTGCGGCGATGACGTGTAAACCGACGTAACGCCACCGTTAAAATTATCGCTGCGATAGCGGTGGATTAAATTGCCATGACTGTTTGGTCGAAGCAGTAACGTTGCGGGTAGCATGTTTAGGATCACACACCTTCACAATTTGGCTATGAATATTCGCTTTGCTCTTAAGCAGTCGAACACGCTCGATTTCACACATATGTTTTGCTGTTATTCGGCACCGCCAACTGCTAATATTTGTCGGGGAAATGTTGTTAACACTGTTTAGGGGAACGGTTGGGCGGGTGCACCCGAATTTTAGCGTTTGGTTCAGCAGTGTGATGAAGGCACATGTGTCGTTATTTTATTTATGTAACACGTGTGAAAGCTGCACAAATCAATATTAATGTCAAGTATATTAGGACAGTCAAGATATGTGAATAGTTGCACGCATGCACACACGCACGCGCGCACACAGGTACGCATGCATGCACATATATAATTAAGGAAATTAAACAACAAGTAATTACCTACATATAACTAGTTTATACCGAATGGTTGACAGATGTGTGTGGGCATGACAATGTCAACTGCGTGACAGGCGCATGACGAATGCATCACGGAAGTGTGTCGGGAGTGCGTTAGATGTGTTTGTGCGAATCAACATTTATGACACGCCTATGACAGATGTGTTTTGTTGTGGAGAACAGTCATAACCAGTGTTTTTACTCTAACACATTTCCATGTCGGGATGGCTCTGGCTCGGAATGAATAATGCAAGCAAGCGTCGACAGTCTATACTTCATGCGATGCAGATATTCACCGCGGCCCAGACACTACATAGGGACACTTATTCGCCTTTCAGACGTCACACGCAGACGATCGCAGTAATATACAACAATCATACACAATAATGCGCAGAGACCGCCTATTAGAGGCGAGGTTATCTCGGCCCTGCGCCTCTGCTTACCACGTACAATGGCAAACGTATCGATTACGCGACGTAAGTTTTTGCACATACCCGATAATAAGCCGGGTTGTGTCTGCAGAACAGTTATCCCGCTCGAGTCGTACGTTGCCTGCACCTGGACAGTCTTGTGTCGACGGAAACAGCTGCTGTCGTTAGGGGTAAGAACTCCCGTATCGACGGGACTACCCCCGAAGCAGCAATATGGTACCCTTTCATGTGGCAGGGACCGGCTAATTTGCCGTCGGAACTGGTAATTCGAGCAAACGTATACGTCTGCGTGTGCGGAAATCCTAGTTATGTGTCATAGTGGCGACGCTAATGGGAACATGTACATTAGTGACGCGGGTCGGACGGGTGCCGAACAACACACCACGGGTATACGGTAGAAAATTCACACTCCGTTGAGAGTAAGTAAACTCAACTCAACGCTAACGCCACAGCGGCTAGCTACGGTATGGAGGGGGTGAAGAGATAGCGGGGTAGACACCCCGTAGACTTACCACCAAACATCGACGGCTGACGACAGCAATACTTGGTATATTCCAACAACGAGCAGTGCCCTCCGTAGTCGCGTGTAGCAACTGTCCGGCGCCATTACATCGGCGGCGTGACTTGTCGTCGGCGGCGGCAGGCAATCCCTAAATCACCCGTGTCTGTGCCGCCGCATTGTACGCACTGTCGGACTGGGCACTCGGCGACACCACCATCAGCAGCGCAGCGGCGATCTCTTCTCCGGACGCCGCCGGACGCACGGCACGACCAGCTGGAGGTGTTACTCGCTGACCTAGATCGTAGCGGTGGTCAACAGGTAGAGACGTCGGCACCAATCGTCTCACTGGCCTCGCACTCACACTCGCATCGCACGCCCCATAGGGCGATGTCTTTATTCCTAAACGTTGCACCTTAATGACTGCTCGGCGCGTACCGTTCGCCCCTCCGTCATTACCGTCTCTCCTATTGGTCGGACGCAGCAAATTGCCAGCGCCGTCGGCAGCGCATTCGTGCTGCCGTTCTCCCCCGCTCGAGCGTCGCCCGGGGCCGAGTTCTACGCAGTGTAGGTAGCACGAAACATCTTTATTGCGACCATCTGAGCAAGGCTTTCATGTACCAACCGAAAATTACGCAGCGTATTAATCATCGCGTCCGTCAAAAGAAGCGTATAAAAACGACATGACGTGGACACGGCGGTGTAATTAATTACCTATGTAATTTGTTAGTCGTTCGACAGTCCGTGTCGCGCTGTGATTACACGTTTTAACGCCGAAAGAATGTTGCTGGTTGTGTGGATGTCACCGGTTTAGTATCGCCGACGTCTCTTCTGGCTGCCGGAAGAATGCCGGACTAGACGTCATCGAAGCTGTCTGTCACTTCGCACCCACACGTGTCAACAGATAACATTGACGTAAACACTGTCTAATAAGACCAGGTATTCAATCATTAGTGTTGTGTTAGCCAAACATCACAAAAAAGAGTGGAACTTCCTAGCAGCTATGATAATACTAAGACGACACGTCATCAGAAAGTTAGATGTTTGTTCAGCTCCTATCGTCGTCTGCTCCTATCGTATAACACAATAAAACCGACGAAGGTGTGCCACATAACTATTTATTGAGAGCGGAGAGTCTAGCTATATAACTTTGTCTGCAGGGCTTGACTTCTAAGCATTCGTAAATCCAATGTATCCCGTAAAATAGCACGTTATATCTACCTCCACATTGAGTTATATATTGCTGTCACACACATATATACACATGATATCATTTTGCAAATAAACACGTAGTCGTTAATAACGCCAACGACTCGTTCAGTAATCAGATGGATAGAGTTTGGGTGCCTGAAAGTGCGTGGAGTAATCCGTATAGTAGGCTAATGCTACCGTTGTAGCATTAGCGCACTTTGGTGTCGAGTTTCGGCGCTGATAGGGAAGTTATCGCTTAGATCAGTCTGGGCCAGCCCGTGCATGGTCACGGATGACGTCAGCAACAAGACTGGTAACTTTTGTCACGAACACCATACTTTCAAGTTCCAGGGATGGGCTTTGCTTGTGAAACTCCCGAAAATATGTGTTAGCGCGCTGATATTGATGTCTGTTCTGCGTGTAAACCTTTGAACATGTTCCCTGTTCTCCTCGTGGTAGTCCTGTCATCAGGGATGCGGTAGGCCATTGTTTCTTCGTCTTTTCTTTCCTCACTTTTCTCTCACTACGTTATTTCTCTCGTTCTATCTTTTGCTGTTGTTCTCCATACTCCCTCCCACACTCTTTCCATGTCTCTTAACGCAGTCCTTCCATCGTATTCTCGCTCTTCCTTGCTCCCTTTTCACTCCACTTTCTGGGCATCTGATCTCTTTGCAAATTTTTCATATCCCATCCTCTCCACACTCCTCACCAACAACATTTAGTGGCTGTACTGTAGTACGTTAAGAGAAATACAATAATGTAAAACAAAGCTGCGGTCTGACGTTTTTTTTCGACAGCAGACATTTCTTGCAATACTACCGTGGTAACATAGATCAAGTTCTTAGCCTACCAATTTATTCATTTATATACAATAAAAATGTAAACTAGATTCAAATGCTAGACGAAAATGCGTACATTTCTGCTCGTTTCACCTTTATTATGACAATTTGAAAATGTAGTAGGCCCCTCTGCATTTAATGATATATCGCAATGCACCACATCAAAACCGTTTTATGACCATACCATGTCTTTCAACAAAACTGAGTACTTTGACTTTCCCTCTCCTTTATATATATCTACTGTTTTATTACCAGTCGTCGGAGAATATGGGCCGTAACGAGGTGATTGCCAATCCGTTAGGCGCTGATAGACTCGGCGGCCACGCATACCTGGGCCTGTCTGACTGATTAACGGCAGCGCGCCGATTGAATGCAGTCAGCCCGAGACTTCAGCGGCTCTGCCGTGGCAAGACTGTCTCGTCAAGCAATCGGGGCCGATACCACACCTGGAGTTAGATCGCTGCCGGGAGAAGACGACGCTATCTTCTGCCCACCTTCCGTGACACAACGACGCCCATACCAAAGCTGTATTTATGCACATGCCACTAAAAGTAATCTTTTCAGCGTCACACGCCCCTTCAATTTCGAACGTTCAGCGACTGACAGGCATCTGTAAGGGTTTATTTGAGCCGCTAAAAACGAGATTCCTCGTAGGGCCGACGTGTGACAGGCCATCGTTGTAAAGCAGCCACAGGCATACACGTGTACCGGCTTCGATACGGCGGACTCCAGTCGCTATTTTTGTTTACTCAGTACGACTCGAGCTCTAGCCTTAAGTACTCATGAAATCGAGAGATGCATCGGGTTAGCAACAAGTTTTTTAATCTCGTTCCCTGCCCTGTTATTCGCTGCCGTATCCGCCGCCTCAGGACATTCCCAGCGGAGATTAAGAGCGCCAGTGATACGGGCGGAGGGTTTTCATCAGGTCGATTTTTTTGTCACTCATTCCGCGAACAAATTACTCATGTATCCACCGCAGCATATGCGTTCGCTTCCGCCATGTTTGTTATTGGATATTGGTGAAGTTGTAGCAGAAACTACCGTGAAGACCGCATAATTCGTACTACACATGAGAGCGTGTGAATAAAATTGGGTAGGAAGATTAGAACGATATTCACCTGGCTGTACTTTAAGTTTTAAAGACATGACCATTTTTTGAAGAAAGGTCAGTCAGTACGATCGGTTTTTAAACGACACGATTGCAAAAGTAAACCGAGTCTGGCGCAAGTACGTAAGTGACATTTTATTATTCTTCAAGGGCATCTCTGTATAAGTTCGGCCCTCCTTTCAGGGTCGTTCAACCAGTCGACAGCAGCCGTTTGTTGTTGTTACTGCGACAAGTCTGTCGCCAAAACAGACCCGTCGCGCCGACTGGCGTCTCGTCTCGGCAGGTGGCGACAGTGTCAGTTGGTGTTCGCCGACACTGCGACTGTCTCGTCACTTTGACTGGGCTTTTGTTTCAAAATCAACAATTTGCGTGTCTGATTCAGTAGCAAACTGTTTGCTCCGGCAAAACTGTGATTGTTATTCGTTGTCCAGTGCTCACCGATAGGACGCGTAGAATGTCGTAACAACAGCTTCCCCGGCTGCCAGCGCTGTTGGTAAGAGTAGATGCCTACTATTACCTACACTGCGCTACTGCGGCGGTTTCCGTTAAATCAACCATTCCCGCAGACAGCTGTCGCTTTAAAAACTTTGCCTTATGTTTTTGTCATAAACAAACACGCTTGCGTGTAGAATTTCAACAAAATATGCGTTAAAAATGTCCGACCGCTCAACGTATTCGACTTCCATTTTTTCATAGCTTGACGGACATGTTGCCAGGCAACAGATTACTTGATGCATATATCACTTCACAGCGCGCGGCCACAGCACAAGGGTTCAGGTTGTCATGGCTAACGGCAGGTCGGTCATTGTACTGTAAACTATAGTTTGTCTTATGTGCTAAAACAACATTACTTAAATTGTTTGTATACATTTATATATTGAATAAGGTGTGGTTCGTAATAAATATAAGCAAAATGTCCATCATACTGCTGGATCGCCCACATACACAAACACGCACGCACGCACGCATGCACGCGCGCGCGCGCGCACGCACGGTTTTCCCGGAATATTCGTAAATGACGTTTCTTGTGGTGTAAAATTAATGTGACAATTTGTTATAACAGAAGTTACGTAATACTTCCCGTCGTCGGAACAAAGACAGGAAACACGCGTGACGTCGTGAACATTCAATGCATGTCTGTAGTACGTCTGGGACGAGTCGTAAAAACGTTATGTATTCGCAACAACGGGACGTTTCGAGAAATAAAGGTGTCACTTTTCTTTCGAAAGGCCGTCGATTATTTCATGAATGTTGGCGGAATGTTGGACAACGAAGATTGAACGGCATGCTGACACAGTGACCCACAGCAGACCAGAGCAGAGTAAATGGTATGATTGCAAAGCAACTACACAACAAGTAAATTGTAATAAGTAAATGCGTTCATTCACGATGACCATGCCACATGCACAGATGTCATCTACAAAGGTCAATGTCCTGCTTACAGGAACCGGAAATGCATTTACCGGAAGCAGACACGCAACACTAAGTGCTTCAGAGACGAAGATAAATAATGACACGTCTCCGCCACAGTAGTATTTTGCGACATTGTGACAAAAACAGCTCGACATGCTGCTGAGAAGAAATGTTGACATACGTTTACAATGAAAGTTAATGGTTCGTCCTGTATTCGATGGTTTTTTTCGCTCGCTCGGCTTTTCGAGCCATTTAACACATATGAGTATGTTCACACCAGCTTGGTATCTCATTTGTAAACTTAATGTTATGCAATTTGAGATTTGAAAAAGAAACTTGTCGTTTCCATAAATTCATGTTATCCTTTTCAACACATCTGTACATTTTAGAGAAATTATCAGATAAAATTTATATTAATATATATAATATATATATATATATATATATATATATATAAATATATATATATATATATATATATATATATATATATATATATATATATATATATATTATATATATATATATATATATATATATATATATATATATATATATATATATATATATATATATATATATCGTTCTCTCTCTCTCCCTATCTCTTGCGCACTCTCTCTCTCCCTCCCCCTCATTCGTGATGTTGTTGCTGTGTTCCTGCTGTCTAGACAGCCCTACCGTCGACATACACCGTCCTTGTTATTACACAAACACATACACCGTCCTGTTATTACACAAATACATACACCGTCCTGTTATTACACAAACACATACACTGTCCTGTTATTACACAAACACATACACCGTCCTGTTATTACACAAACACATACACCGTCCTGTTATTACACAAATACATACACCGTCCTGTTATTACACAAACACATACACCGTCCTGTTATTACACAAATACATACACCGTCCTGTTATTACACAAATACATACACCGTCCTGTTATTACATAAACACCTACACCGTCCTGTTATTACACAAATACATACACCGTCCGGTTATTACACAAACACATACACCGTCCTGTTATTACACAAATACATACACCGTCCTGTTATTACATAAACACCTACACCGTCCTGTTATTACACAAATACATACACCGTCCTGTTATTACACAAACACATACACCGTCCTGTTATTACACAAACACATACACCGGCCTGTTATTACATAAACACATACACCGTCCTGTTATTACACAAACACATACACCGGCCTGTTATTACATAAATACATACACCGTTCTGTTATTACACAAACACATACACCGTCCTGTTATTACACAAACGCATACACCGTCCCGTTATTACACAAACACACACACCCGCCTGTTATTACACAAACACATACACCCGCCTGTTATTACACAAACACATACACCGTCCTGTTATTACACAAACACATACACCGGCTTGTTATTACACAAACGCATACACCGTCCAGTTATTACACAAACACACACACCCGCCTGTTATTACACAAACACATACACCGTCCTGTTATTACACAAATACATACACCGTCCTGTTATTACACAAAAACATACACCGGCCTGTTATTACACAAACACATACACCGTCCTGTTATTACACAAACACATACACCGGCCTGTTATTACACAAACGCATACACCGTCCCGTTATTACACAAACACACACACCCGCCTGTTATTACACAAACACATACACCCGCCTGTTATTACACAAACACATACACCGTCCTGTTATTACACAAACACATACACCGGCTTGTTATTACACAAATACATACACCGGCCTGTTATTACACAAACACATACACCGGCTTGTTATTACACAAATACATACACCGTCCTGTTATTACACAAACACATACACCGGCCTGTTATTACACAAACACATACACCGTCTGTTATTACACAAATACATACACCGTCCTGTTATTACACAAATACATACACCGGCCTGTTATTACACAAACACACACACCGGCCTGTTATTACACAAACACATACACCGGCCTGTTATTACACAAACACATACACCCGCCTGTTATTACACAAACACATACACCGGCCTGTTATTACACAAACACATACACCCGCCTGTTATTACACAAACACATACACCGCCGTTATTACACAAACACACACACCCGCCTGTTATTACACAAACACATACACCGTCCTGTTATTACACAAAAAAACCCCAACAAAAATACACCGGCCTGTTATTACACAAACACATACACCGGCCTGTTATTACACAAACACATACACCGGCCTGTTATTACACAAAAACACGTCATTACAAACAACACCCGCCTGTTATTACACAAACACATACACCCGCCTGTTATTACACAAACACATACACCTCCGATCCAAAACCGCCATTCCGTCCTGTTATTACACAAAAAACACCGGCCATTAAAAAAACCGGCCTGTTATTACACAAACACATACACCGGCCTGTTATTACACAAACACATACACCCGCCTGTTATTACACAAACACATACACCGGCCTGTTATTACACAAACACATACACCCGCCTGTTATTACACAAACACATACACCGTCCTGTTATTACACAAACACATAACATACACCGGCTTGTTATTACGCAAACACATACACCGTCCTGTTATTACACAAACACACACACCCGCCTGTTATTACACAAACACATACACCGTCCTGTTATTACACAAACACACACACCCGCCTGTTATTACACAAACACATACACCGGCCTCTTATTACACAAACACATGTTACATATTCAAGAAAACAGGACAGGTGCAAATGACAGACCTCGTCTTGTACGTTCTCACTGATAACGATTCGTGGTTAATTATCTTCCGCAACGTTTTCAGCCGCAGTCGACCACCTCATCCGGCCGGCCTGGTCCGCCCTGCCCGCCCCCTACTGTCGCTGCCTAACCCCGTACTTCCTCTAGTCGGGGTCAAACAGGGTAAGACCCCTGACTGTTTCCGTCGGTGACTGTCGCGTCACCTGTGATTAGCTGAGCATTTGTTATTGTGAACTAGCCACGACGCGTACCGGGAAAAGGGCCCAAACCCATCGCAAATGTTTCCAGTCTACCACATTAATGCACTGTAAACTGGTCATTCGTGTTGAGATTTCCACGGTCCCGTTAGGACAACGTGTTTGCCAGAAATCGTACATTTTCACCTGTCTACCTGATGTAACTAGCAGAAGGCGGACGACGGATGAAATGTCAGCTCGATACATGCACAATCTACAGAGATATGGGTTCACACACAGACAGAGAATGTTTTGTTTTATACAGATATGTCTTGTTTTTAATTACCCAACATAACATTTGACAGTTATTATAATACATCAGCTTGACAGACGATACTTTCGACGCTAAAAAACATAGTTCCATCGGTTCGAAATACGTGAAATGCAAAAGTGGGCGTTATTTTTAATATAATTTATTTTATCTAATTTGGACGCATTCAATTTTAAATGTAATTCAGTTTTAAATATAAGTTTTAATTTTAAATGAAAGTTTAGACATATTATAATATTTATTTATATATTAATTTATATAAGTAATTATTAGCTCCATGATATTTTAAAATAGATAATAATTCAGTTTAAAGGGTATTATATACATGATACATGATCACCCCTATGCGTCGAGCGATATATCATTTTCCAATTAAATTTGGTACCTGTAAAGGTTAACCTTTAGAGACCTGGATATATTATTTAAATATTGTAAATGAATTTTTTAAAATTGTTTGATATTATTATTAAGAAGTTAATATTACTCATATATTTGAAATAATATAATCAGTTTAAAGGGATTATATACATATACATGATCACCCCTATGCGTCGAGCGATATATCGCTCCGACCGGTCTGTAAAGGTTAAAGGACATCTGAGATATATTATTTATTTATTAGATCAAATAATATTTCTTATTTTATTGATCATTTTAAAGAAATATATATATATATATATATATATATATATATATTTATTTGTCACATTGTCATTTTATTATATATATATAGGCACTTCGTGACTCAGCGCCAGAACACCTTCCTGTTTGACATGAAATGTATTTTAATGTTGAAAATGGCAAATAAAGCTTTATTGTTATTATTATTTGCAGACGCCGGACGTGACATATCCACATGATGCCTGGTGAAGATTTTCAAATGTAAATAAATTTAAAACGATGCAAATTATGTGCAAATTATGTCCAGTGATATGAAATACAATGTCATTTGTGTGGATGATCTTGTCACGAACGCGTTTACACTTTCTCCCTGGCAGACCTGTTCAATAAAAACTCTCACATCTTCTCTCGGAAGCATTCAATTCATTATCAAGCTGGGTCGCCACCGGACCGCCACCACACTGTCACCGGACCACCACCGGACCACCGCCGGACTGGCCGTAGATCGCCAACTTGTTCTGTGGCTGTACGACTTCGGCCTTCTGGTAGTTCCCGTCTATTCAGCTGCAGTGCGCCTGATTACCCGCGGCCGACGGCTGGCGGAATCTCGTGTCGCGTTACCCTAGACGGGGAACCTACCAGGTATTTAGCGATACAAATCGGCGCATACCAGGTATGGTATTTAGTCGGGGATAATGACTACAGGCACGGCGGAGACCCACGGGGGAACGGGGCGGATTGGGTTACAAGGGGGGGGGGGGCTCCGTGTAATGTCGACGACAAATGGCAAACTAGTTCATTAAACACACCCAGCGACCACGTCTGTTTAATCTACTTAGCTGCATCGCAATCTATTTGCGCGTATTCGTGTGTGCGTGTTTGTGTGAGCGTACGTACACGCATTCACACACACACGCGCGTGGGTGCTTCCTCAAAAACGTGGCGTCCTCCAGGAATACGTATAAAACATTTTTGACAAAAGTTCGGTCTTTTATCTTGCCTCACAAAAGCGCTGTTGTTGCGGCATGGTTATCTCGTCGGCGTTCCAAGACCGAAGTCCACGCGACTGTGTGTCTGTGTCGCACCGACGAAGAGCGCTCTGTCTGTGTCGCCGTCCTAACAGTATCGTGTGTTGCTTGATGTCGAATTGAATTAGCGAACACAACACCAATCGCCGTGAAACTCGAACAAGTATACGTTTCGCCGTGCACAATGCGCACGCTGTATAGACAATGCTATACATGTCCCGATGTAAAACGTCGCTTGAAGTAGCAATTTGTAATGTTCTGCTTCGTGGGCAGGCAAGTTTCTCGCCTTAGTTTTGTTAGCGCGACGCGAATGACATCGCTGAAGTTCTGACGTGTAGTGGGCGACTGAATAAAATAATATCAGCAGTTTGTTCAATAAAAAATCGATAATTAGATAAGCAGAAGAACAACGTATACCACGGGTGATATAAAAAACAGCCAAAAAAATACCCAGTACCACTACACGTGAAAACACTAGCTAAAATATAAAAAACACACTATAGAAAATGTCTTCTAACAAAAGATGTTCAAGCTTACCTGGAATTTTGCAAATAGAGCAATCAGGTCAGGATGCTAAAAAGAAAGGCGCAGAAACTATGTAAAAATATCATTAATCAAATAAAAGGGAATCTTAAGAAATTCTGGCAATATGCCCAGGCAAAAATGAAGACAAAACGAGAATACCTAACTTAATAAAACAGACGAATACAACGATGACTTGACGAATTAGGACCTGGAAAAAGCACAGGTGTTTGGCTGATTATTTCGCCTTTATTCAAACCTAGCACATAATTACCGCCCAGTCAGCTTAACGAGCGTAGTAGGTAAATAATGGAAGCAATAATCAAAAATATTATCACTGTACATATGAAAGAAACATGATCTGTTGAACGATAAAAAATTTGGTTTCATCATTCAACTGTTACAAGTACTCGACTCTTGGATTGAATCACTGGATAATGCAGGTTGCATATAGCTTATTATGAAAGCAGTTGCCATAGAGGAGACAAAGAATAAAGCTAAGTAACATATTTTCATAACTGGCAGGAAGAAATCAGTGGAACACCAGAAGGATCATTCTTGCATGCCAGGGATCGTTGCATTACAGCACCCCTGGCTGATCGTCTTCGCAAAAAGAGCGGAGTCGAACTGTAAAATTATTACAATTGAATTCGTCAGTCGCTATTGCGTCAGCCGGGGGGAACAAACGTGTCATTTCCTTTTACTTAGCTCCAGTGCCTAGCAATAAACAAGTCGCTAATTAGGAACATTCACCTTAGATCGGGACGGTCAGCTTTTACATGCTACAATAATTCTAATTATGGTCTTCCTAAATTATGCTTTCTATTTATAGACAAAGAAAAAGCATGTTCCACGACGTTGTGGCCCAAATGAATTGTTCCAACACATCTCTACTGTTATGTTTTGTCTAGTTTCTCCGTTTAGTACAGCAAGAAAAGAAACCCAGATCGCGCGAGCGAAGATTCACGACATTGCGCGGATCGTAATTTCAGACGACACCGCTGTGAGGAACCACCGTCGAAGACAACTACACGGGAGTGGTTGGAGAAGTGACGTAATCTATCGCACACCTGTAGCTATACCACCGTGTGAGGTGTGAGCACGTATCGAGACAGCGCGTACCGTCCCCAGCATGTCGGTGAACATGTTGCCGTGAAGTTGGAGAGAGAGCGAGTATCGGTTGGATGTCCCGACGCCGAGGGCCACTGAAGGTGGAGTTGTGCAAGACCAGAACTACTGACACGGCAAGACACAGGCCTTGAGACGGGCCACAAGACAGACGGGCCACAAGACAGACGGGCCACAAGACAGACGGGCCACAAGACAGCGCAAACGACATCGTTGTAAATCGATTAGTTTTCTAATCCCATGAAATTTAATGTATCTCTTTATTGATATAATAATGTTCTATGGTGCTGTAATTCTGTTCACCCCGTTTCCATCAACACTCATAGTTACTTGTTTATCTATGTTGAAAATGTTGTAAGGCCTATTCAGAATAAGGAATTGTGTAATTCATAATTGCTGTGATGGGAAATAAACACGTTATTTACTTACTTACAATACGAAAAACTGCACAATGGATGTTAATATAAACATAATACACATATTATATTGACATAAAGTAAAATAGTAAATAAATTAGATAAATAAATAGATAAATATATTATTTATTTAATAATGATAATAATAAACAATGACCCATTAAATAGTCCCAATATTTATTTGTTCTATTTATGTTGGCATTCAAAGTCAAATAGCAGGTGTCATAATTTTGATTTACAGGCAAATTAGCACAAACAACAAACACTTCTGCAACGAATCACTGTCACAGATCCACAAGTGGACGTTGAGGGATATACAAATACAGCATAGGGTATTTCCCACTTCCTCTACGATTGCTGATATCACCCTCCACACGGTCCCAACATCTGTGGATCCGAAATGTTGATAGGTTCCAATTATAATCTGATGCGGATTATAATTGGATTTATAACTGAATTTTGTCTATCTAAAATTGAACTCGTATCCGCCATACTAGTCCAATTTGAGATAGTCATCATTTTTATCAGCTCCAACTCAATAACCTGGTGATTAGAGTATCGAATGTTGCATAAAACGGCTCATTATATATAATGATGATTCATTGGGAATGCGGTAGATTTCTCCAACAATGGAAGGCGAATCTTGATCAGTGGACTGAATAAAATGGATTCGAATTCACCATCCACAAAAATACTGTATAGTGCCATCAAAGGGACCACGAATGTTATACTGAATATCCTAACGCACATGTAGCAACGCCACATTTAGATTTAGTTTTCCGGTTTTTATCAAGCATACTTTGACAGTTCGTGGAGATTGCAATGGCGTCGCTTATGAAAGTTTTACTTAGAATATAATAAATGTCGACATCACCGTCTGCTGATTACATCGGTCTCGATACCCATGCAGATATCCTGGCGAGTATTGTGCGGAACTGAACCAATAATCTCGTTGCCATAAGCTATATTCGACTCTTTTGAACAATCATAGTTGACATTAAATATCCGTGATGCAACCGTTGTTATCTGAATACACATTGCAGCTCGACCGCCCGCGAGAATTTTTCGGACGGTAATCATACTGGGGTTTCTAGTAATTTGCCCCTTGGATTTGGGACGGCACACGGACTGACTGGTTGAGGTTCACTAAGTAGGCCCACAGCCTTACAACTAAAGCAACACACTTCCGCACATCGTCTAAGTCCTAACGTATCGGTCAACTACTTCCCAAGCTTACGAGGATGATTTTCCGTAGTCAACTGAAGTTGTTACAGTAGAATGTCTCCTAGGGTCTAAACCGGACCCAGTCCACCACAGGGCGCCACGGTTACCGCCACAAGCAGTGCAGCGCCTCTTGGGAAGGAACCATGCTATTTAATAATATTCAGGATATCTTTCGTCAAAATCACTTAGACTCACAAGGCGCACAAGAACAAAACGGACACGGACACTTTCTAACGACTTGTGAAACAATGGAATTGAGTGTCAATAAGCTAACATATTAAATAAGAGTAACTTGACATTTAACACAAACCGTAGGATCGAGCCGAACATATAGTACTTTGGTCTAAACAAGGCACTACATTTAGGTGGGCCACACATTAAAAATAAAGAGGAACTGCAAATGACGAAACGATAACGTTTAGGTAGTTTAGGTCGTTGGAAAGAATAGGGCTTACCAAAGTAATTCTGGCCTTGCGATATAAACACACGCACGCACGCACGCACGCACGCACGCACGCACGCACGCACGCACGCACGCACGCACGCACGCACGCACGCACGCACGCACGCACGCACGCACGCACGCACGCACGCACGCACGCACGCACGCTCACCACACACACACACACACACACACACACACACACACACACACACACACACATATATATATTGTGTATATTTCATTCATTTATAAATGAATTTTATGATACATGTTTTTCTGTATACCACTGATATATTTGTGATAATATTATAATAACAGAATAGCTTCCAGATTGCACGAAAACCTACCTATATAACTTCAAATATGGGAGTGCCGTGGCATTCTTTAAATGCCCTTTCATAGTTGGTCTGACGAGCGAAAAGGATTGGTTTAGAGTTACGTTTTAATTGAAGGATAATGTTAGCTTGAACGTATTTTTTTCTTCAAAATTAACAAGAGGGTTTCGAATACATAATATTTCATGGATGAGCGCCGAAAACAGTGGCGCCCCATCACGGAACCTGGACAATAAAAAACGCGGGACAGATTGGTGATGTGGAAGAAAACAAGTGGCGCCACCTTGTGGAATTTAAAAACTGACAAGTGAAGAACTGTCTGTTTTGATTCGTCTAATATAAGCACTCGAATGCCAGTCTGAAGTCTACATGTCAAACGCTTAAATAATAATAATAATGATGGTGATGATGATGATGATGATAATAATAATAATAATAATAATAATAATAATAATAATAATAATAATAATAATAATAATAATAATAATAATAATAATAATAATAATAATAATAATAATAGCAACAACGCAATAATAACACAAATTATTATTATTATCTGTCAGATTAAAATTTAAATACGCGTACGCGTGTGTGGCTCGATGACGCAACATAATCTAAGACTTAGTAGGGTTGTTTTACTAACACGAAAGGCGCAAAATAGCCTACCAACGTCAGTGTGCGATTGTTGCAAGTTACGAAATTATTCAGCGCAAAGTGTATATAATTGCCTAAATGGCCTCATTTAATTCTTCGAAATAGTTTACATCGCGTAGACACAATTTGTTTCTACTTTCAAGATGATTATAACACGTTTCACTTAAATAATAACCATTTGAACAGTGCGGGACTCTCATCACGTGACGTGTTTTGTTAGAACTACCTGACAACCAGTACGAAGTCAACGTGAATATACGTGCGTTTGTAAACTGAACTGAAGCAACGACTCCGCTGTGTAGAATACAACCAACCACGTGCAGCGTGAAATACTTGTTCGCAGACTTCGACAGAGAGAACCGAAACGTTTGGACACGTATATGTGGATCATAATTACCGAACGCTGAAAATGACGTTGATTTTATGCGTGTAGAGAGAGAGCAAAAAGCCATCATTTTTATGCCGGACGGTCAAAGCCATGCGTTGTCTAAGTATACTGAGGGTTGTGTGGGCGTGCGTGCGTGCGTGCGTGCGTGCGTGCGTGCGTGCATATGCGCATGCTGGGTGTGTGCATGCGTGCGTGTGCGTGTGCGTGTGCGTGTGCGTGTGCGTGTGCGTGTGCGTGTGCGTGTGCGTGTGCGTGTGCGTGTGCGTGTGCGTGTGCGTGTGCGTGTGCGTGCGCGCGTGCGTGGGTGCGTGCCGTGTGGGTGTCGAGAGAGAGAGAGAGAGAGAGAGAGAGAGAGAGAGAGAGAGAGAGAGAGAGAGAGAGAGAGAGAGAGAGAGAGAGAGAGAGAGAGAGAGAGAGAGAGAGAGAGAGAGAGAGAGAGAGAGAGAGAGAGAGAGAGAGAGAGAGAGAGAGAGAGAGGTGGTGGCCCGACAGGATCTGCCTTATCTATTAGACCACACTACGCCGTCGAACCTATGCATGTCCAGCTCTCCAGCGTAGTGCAGTCCACATAGACACAACTCAGAAGATCCAGGCCCCACAGCGTGGGAGAGAAGTTTAATTGACAATAGCACACATACAGACATTCAGTAAAAGACCAACAAGTCTAAAATTCCCTTCTAGCCCAGCCGATATGTGAATGAATTGTGCGTTTTGTGATATAAGCAAGAAATTTGGCACAAATGAAGAGCACATAATTACAAAAATAAACCAATTTTCCGTAAACCTATTTTCTCATATCGTAACAACTGCTTCAAGTAAATAAGTCGTTTTTGGCATCTGGTATATGTTTTCGGGGACCACCATTTCAAATATATTACTTTTGACCTTCTCCAACATTTACATCCGCCATTTTTAAAGATGGCGGCAGCCAAGACTAATGATCCTATATCTCATGACCTACGCCACCTAGAGCAGTAATTTTGATATCAAAATATAGGTATGTGGACAGCCAATTTAAGTGTTGTGAAATATTTTGCATTTGAACTTCGTTGACCTTCGTATCTGCCATTTTTATCAAATTACGGCCGTTAAAACGAATCTTGTCTATACCTTTAAAATGCTTCAGTCAGAACCGCTACATTTGTGTCAAAATGTTTGTTTTTCAAGGTAGCGATTTCCACTGTGTTACGTATGACCTTCTCCAACTTCAACATCCGCCATTTTTAAAGATGGCTCCTTTCAAATCAAATTTTCCTCAAATCTTAAGAATAAACCACCTAGACAGGTGTCAACATTAAGGTTTTACGTGTTGCTATTTTAAATATGTTTAATTCATCTTGAAAACGACCGATACGAATGTCCGACGAGATCAAAAGCAGCATATTTAAAATAGCAACACGTAATACCTTAATGTTGACACCTTACAATTTGAGGATAAATTGATTTGAAAGGCGCCATCTTTAAAAATGGCGGATGTTGAAGTTGGAGAAGGTCATACGTATCACAATGGAAATCACTACCTTGAAAAAACTTAAATTTTTACACAAATGTAGCGGTTCTGACTGAAGCATTTTAAAGGTATGGATACGATTCGTTTTAGCGGCCGTCATTTGATCAAATGGCGGATACGAAGGTCAACGAAGGTCAAATGCAAAATATTTCACAACATTTAAATCGGCTGTCCAAGTACCTATATTTTGATAACAAAATGACTGCTCTATGTGGCGTAGGTCATGATATATAGGATCATTAGTCTTGATGGTCGCCATTTTTAAAAATGGCGGATGTGAATGTCGGAGAAGGTCAAAAGATATGAGAAAAGTGGTTTAAGGCGGCCATCGTGGAAAATGGCCGCCAACGCCTTCAAGGGCGAAATCTGGGATGGCCCTATATCCAAATATATTTGTAATGATGAAATCTAAGTATGTGCCATATGTCATGCTTGTATCATAAAACGCACAATTCGGCCATATTCTGTCACATATCAGCTGGGCTATTCACTATATATTATGAGTTGACAATCAATGAGAATGCCCTGTTCCGGTCATCGTTCGTCCGACTCTCGGAACGCTTCTGGTCATCCTTCCTTAATTATACACACATTCTTCTGCCTGATTTTATGTCCTCTATTTCCACCATACATGCAATCTACATACTACTGGCAATCACAATCCGTGTCTTCTGTCGATCATCGTTTCTTCTCTACATTACTGCAACCATTCAATTGCCAGGACTAACCTTGCAACAATCACTAATTACTAGAAGTAATCTGACTAAACCCACATCAATTACCAGAAGAACTAATCTAGTATATATAATTTTATATGAACACCTAATTAACTAGTATATATTAACACTTATTTAACTAGTATATAGTATACATCAACACGTATTTAACTAGTATATATATATATATATATATATATATATATATATATACATATATCAACATTTATTTAACTAGTATATAGTATATAGTATATATCAACACGTATTTAACTAGTATTATATAAAATATCAACATTTATTTAACTAGTATATAGTATATAGTATATATCAACACGTATTTAACTAGTATATATATATATATATATATATATATATATATATATATATATATATATATATACATATATCAATTACTGGATGATGGTCTCTGATGTAGTATATAGTATATAGTATATATCAATACGTATTTAACTAGTATATATATATATATATATATATATATATATATATATATATATATATATATATATATATATATATGTATATATATATATACATATATCAACATTTATTTAACTAGTATATAGTATATAGTATATATCAACACGTATTTAACTAGTATATATATGTCAACTCTTATTTAACAAGTATATAGTATACACTGTATATCAACACGTATTTAGCTAGTATATATCAACACGTATTTAACTACACACGGTGGATACGTTACAAGGTGTTGAAGGTTGGCTGGCCGGCTTGCAGATTCCTGCCATGTTTACACGCCGCTTCAGTTGTCAGGTATTTTAACCTGATATAATTGTTATCTAACCTAAATGACTGGTTGATTGCTGACGGTGTTTTTACACCATTCGATGTACCATTTCGTAAATACTGAAACGGATAAACAGAGAAGTCGCGTACCGTTTGTTTCTAACTTTCGTGCAATCAATGTAGGGGTAGGTAGTGGGCTAATATATTATAATAGACACGAGCAAATGTATTGACGTCTCCCAAAATTCAACGCACCAGATTTGATACGAGTTTTCACCTACATTTAACCATAGATATAAAACAGTCTATTTAGTTCATTACGTCAATTCAGGGTCGTCCATGAAGTAGGTCACACGACAGGGTGGGGCTATCTGAGTACAATACATGGAGTTGGCGGGTCAAGGTGAACGCTAAATTAGCTGAGTGTTCTAATTCACAACAAGATAATTACCCGATAATGTGATTCAGAGTAAATGGATTCTACAGGAATAAAACATACTGCCCATGAGATGGGTACTGAGTTGTGGCCTGGCTTACAGATGTGACAGGACAGGACAGGACAGGACAGGACAGGACAGGACAGGACAGGACAGGACAGGACAGGACAGGACAGGACAGGACAGGACAGGACAGGACAGGACAGGACAGGACAGGACAGGACAGGACAGGACAGGACAGGAGGACAGGACAGGACAGGACAGGACAGGACAGGACAGGAATAAAGCATACTGCCCATGAGATGGGTACTGAGTTGTGGCCTGGCTTACAGATGTGACGAGACAAGTCAAGACAGGAATAAAACATACTGCCCATGAGATGGGTACTGAGTTGTAGCCTGGCTTACAGATGTGACGAGACAAGACAAGACAGGAATAAAACATACTGCCCATGAGATGGGTACTGAGTTGTAGCCTGGCTTACAGATGTGACGAGACAAGTCAAGACAGGAATAAAACATACTGCCCATGAGATGGGTACTGAGTTGTGGCCTGGCTTACAGATGTGACGAGACAAGACAAGACAGGAATAAAACATACTGCCCATGAGATGGGTACTGAGTTGTAGCCTGGTTTACACATGTGACGAGACAAGACAAGACAGGAATAAAACATACTGCCCATGAGATGGGTACTGAGTTGTAGCCTGGTTTACACATGTGACGAGACAAGACAAGACAAGACAAGACAGGAATAAAACATACTGCCCATGAGATGGGTACTGAGTTGTGGCCTGGTTTACAGATGTGCATGTTGACACACACTGTGGCCAAAATGTCAACACGTGTCAAATCTCTGTCAAGTCAGACTGGGCTACAATAACAGAAAGTGCGTTGCTATCAGACTGCATTAATTGCTATGGCTGTTTTGATGCATAGTCCAACTGAATACTCGATATTTACAGTAGGCTTAACTACGGGATATAAATAAAACGACTGGTGTTTGCCAACGATATGGTCGACAATCCACACGGAATGTTCAAATGCGGAATAGGCTTTGCACTAGCTTGCACACGTCCCTAGGGAAACACATAGCGTGTATTATTAGTGGCTATAATTTCATAGCTCAATTCTGCTCACTTCCACGGTTTGCGGAGAAGATCAGCCAGGGGTACTGTAGCGCAGCGCAACGACCCGTGGCTTGCGAGGATGGGTTCTCACCGTGCTTGTATTGCGACAGTAATGTCACAGGACCCTCTGGGGCCGTGTCCTCGCAGGAACGGTTGCTCTATCAGCATTACCCTGTAGTCACCTCGTTATCGGTCAAACCCCTCGAAATGTATAGCCTAGGGCCAGACGCCGGCCCTTGATTATGTCATTTCTTCCCAGCTAGGGGTCTCTGGAAATCCTGGCAGGATGCCAGTGAACTTAGGGTAACCTCCTGAACAATGACCCTCTATGTTTGGACTCTGCCTCCCTAGAACCAGATGGCCGCAATTGTAAACACCCCTTACCCAAGTTGTAGCGATTTGCATAATTTATAGATTGGCTTCAGGACCATGTGTATCCAAGATCAGGCAATGCATGTGTACCAGTTTCTTGCGATGACCGTTCAGCTGTCAACTGCCATCCATGATCTCTTGTTCAAGTAGACACTAAGGATCGCGCTTTCGCATGCAAACAAACATAGGCCTAGTTATTGTTCCGATGCTGTTGCGCACCTATTTTATACTAATATCTACCATATGTTTGCATTCATTTATATAACGCGAATCTATATCTTCTGTCTTTCTGATAAGTAGTAATTATCGTAGATAATAATAATTAACTAAATTAGCAAGTGTAGGTTATTTGTTATAGCGTGACAATATTCAACACTCTCCGGCTCAACAATCACCACTCTCCGGCTCAACAATCACCACTCTCCGGCTCAACAGTCACCACCCTCTGGCTCAACAGTCACCACTCTCCGGCTCAACAATCACCACTCTCCGGCTCAACAGTCACCACCCTCTGGCTCAACAGTCACCACTCTCCGGCTCAACAATCACCACTCTCCGGCTCAACAATCACCACTCTCCGGCTCAACAGTCACCACTCTCCGGCTCAACAGTCACCACTCTCCGGCTCAACAGTCACCACTCTCCGGCTCAACAGTCACCACTCTCTGGCTGCGCACCCGTCGCCCGTGCGTATCGTTGCCAGTGTGTCTACGGAAGGGAAGACATCTGGGCTGGGGTAAACAAGAGGAGCCGAAAAGGGTTACAAAGGTAAACGTTCACGTAAATTTATTGGGGCCTTGTACGGGGTCACAAACATATGCGTCTCCGGCCATGACTTCATTTAGGGACGCCAGTGGCTAGCCTCCTTAGCCCTGGTTTGGACACGGTTCTACCTGGCACCGTGTAACGTACATCCACCGTGTGTAGTTAAATAAGTGTTGACGTATACTAGTTAATTAAGTGTTCATATATACTAGATTAGTTCTGGTAGTTGGTGGTTGTAGCAAGATTAGTCCTGGTGACTGAATGTTGCTGTAATGTAGATTAAGGCAGAAGTCACGCATTGTGATTGCATGTATGGTGGAAATAAAGGGCAGTAGTATGTAGATGTTGCAGTAATGTAGATTAAGCAACGATGATCGACAGAAGTCAAGGATTGTGATTGCAAGTGTAAATAAAGGACATAAACTCAGGCAGAAGAATGTGTGTATAATTAAGGAAGGATGACCGGAAGCGTTCCGAGAGTCGGACGAACGATGACCGGAACAGGGCGTTCTCATTGATTGTCAACGCATATAATAGTGAAGTGAATGTTTGACTTGTTGGTCTTTTACTGAATGCCTGTACGTGTGCTGTCTAATAGATAAATATAACAGGTCGCAAATTCCATGGTCGCATATAAATAACTTTGCTACGGCCGTCTGTCAGCCCGCATTCTCTGCCCACTTGCTGCCAACAATAATAATGACCGGGCGGGGCCGCTATCCAGCGGACGAGCGCCCAGGAGAGTGTCGGACTACACCGAAGTGCCCGTACGATGTGCATCTGACTTACGTCAATGTGTGTACAGGTACTCATCGAGAGGAGACAGAAAGACAGAACAGTGATGAACAATTCCTAACGCTCTAAGTTGTGCTGAAGTGAGTACAGATCGTATCAGGACATCTGCAGATTTCAGTGCGAGTGCTTCGCTAGTCGTGTCTAGGGAAAATCCTGAATGAAGTATGGCCCAAACCTGGACCAGCCACCCTGCGTGGTACAAGGCGGAGGAGCATGGGAATCGGCGTGGTGCGCCTGGTATGTACTAGCAGTTTACTGAGCTTTACTCCCGTGTCTGAACTAGACCTGGCGGTTTCAGCGTCATTGACATGCCGTGCCGGTTCACCGCCTTGGTGCATTGGTTGATATGAATGTCTGCATGCGCGGTAGAACGCAGTGGCTCAGGGTAAGCTTCGGATTATCGAATCCTGTGCTGCTGTGTTAAAACCTTGGGCAAGTTTTTTTCACTCTACATTGTTCACTTAGCTGTATAAATTAGTACCTGGCTATAGACAGTGGTGGATATGTGTACATACGCGCAGCCTTCGCGCATTAATTGTAGCATATGGCTGGATGCTTCCCAGAGACGTTGAGACGGTGTTTGATTGAACAGCGTAATGCGCTTTCAGCAGTCCTGAAGACGGGATACTGCGCAATAAGTGTTATAAGAACTTATCTTTGTTTTACTTTGTTTGCCCATACAGCCATCCGTATTGGCCAGATATCGCTGCATCCTGGGAATCTCGGACCTATCTATCCTATTGTAATCGACTGCCTTGTTAACTGATTACACCGAGACAGTCTACATTAAGTTCAGCTCTGCAACCTGATGCAATCAACATCAATAACCACACAGAAGATTCACGCCCCACAACGCCAGATATGCTGCCCGACGATTTATGAGCGCGTGGGAAAGGAGTTTAATGGCGACAACATTACACGCATCAGTTAGTAATGCATGTAAGCATATTGTCCACGTCTAAGTCAACATCAGTTTATATCACAGAGTTAGATCATTAATCTTTCCCCTATAGATTAGAGGGACAAGCTGGCCACTACGCAGCCGTATATATATATATATATATATATATATATATATATATATATATATATATATATATATATATATATATATATATATATATCCTGCCAGTGGGTACACATTCTGTCTGCTAGTGTGTTCTATTTATAGCTATGGTTTATAATACTTATTGTGAAAATGCGGTGGGATATCAATGATCATTTGATATACCATTATAACCGATTGATCGTTCGGTGTGTCTTAGTAATGGCAGTTAAAGTGAGATACCGAATTGTTGTCTCTATTGTTTGACTTTCTGAGGAATGGCCGGTAAGCTATTCCCTTAATCATCTGACTGAATTACTGTCATATGCAGGTGTCCGGTTCCGTTAATCGTATTAATGAGTTACTGTCACATATGTAGTTGTCTAGTAACGGTATCCGGAGGAGTTAGGGACGAGTATTCTCCGTATCCAAAATATATCGCATTAATTGTGTTGAATGCAATTTGTATAGATTTTGGGCGAATTTAGATGTATTTATTTTGATGAAATGTTTCAAATATTTTGCGCGCCACTGTAGCCTGATTATCCCGCCATATTAAACATGTTTTAATCGTACATGTAACGTGGCCATGGGTTCATTGCATTCTCTGATATCCACCAATTAATCCATACACAACCTATAGTGTACCTACATATATTACATTGCAAAGACAAAAATCTCTTTTTAAAAACAGTTCTAAGAAAAATCTTTCGAAAAAACTGTTGATACATCCAAATAAATTGTTGTCTGTGAATATATATATTCAAAGCATATTAATCTATTGTGTAAGAAAATATATACCAAAACATTTCTGCTAGCAGTTGAATGTAAAAGTGTAAGCTGTCAGACAGCCCAGTGGAGTGGTAGTCTCATGACACCCCTGCAGCCCCAGCATAGATAACTCTGTGAGCGCCGGTGACACTGTTTGTTATTCCCCGTTCACAGTAGCAAATTTAGTCCTGTGCGAAATCGATTTCGCTCCAGTTGAGCGTTCACACTACACAATCTAAACCGTATCAGTGAGTTAAACAAGATTAAAGTAATGCACCTCATTGAGGGGTTTCGAACCGGTTTCATTTTGAAATGGATCAAATTGGTAATGTAAACTAGTGTGTACGCAAAGGGAATTAACGCCAAGTCGCACTAAATGTGACTTAGTTGATTCCAGATGTTGGGACTGGCTTGGTAGATGCAACCATGTAATGTGACATACGTAATTAGAGTCCCGTCCATTTTCTCCCCTGTGACAAGATGTGGTCATTAATCAAAAGAGCCATACTAGTTGACAAGACCTACTCTGGTTCCGGCAGTTGCAGTGTAAACGCAACAGGGTAATTGAGCCGGATGAGTTAATGCGCCCTTTATATATATATATATATATATATATATATATATATATATATATATATATATATATATATATATATATATATATATATATATATATATTGTGTGTGTGTGTGTGTGTGGTGCGTGCGTGCGTGGCGTGCGTGCTGTGCGTGCGTGCGTGCGTGCGTGTGTGTATTACTGGTATGCGTGCTATACCATATATCATGCACATAGATTGCAGATGTGAAAATACCACAATTAATATATTATTTGTTGATTGAAAATTACAGGTTTACAACAATATATATATATATATATATATATATATATATATATATATATATATATATATTATATATATATATATATAATTATATAATTATATATATTATATATATATATATATATATATATATATATATATATATATATATATATATATATACATATTGAGAAAAAAATCGGTTTCTCAACACACGAATTAAACAAAATTTGCACGAAAACCTTACTTTTAAATATAGTTATTCTTTGATTAAATGGGCATGGAATAATTATGTGCAAAAACATTCACACCAAACTAAAGGAATATGCACGCCTACTTGTAAGATATATACATTCACATTCATTTTATAAGCTTGTAGAAAATATGGTAAAACTATTGAGAACGTTTATATGGTACAGCCAAAATTTTTGCAGTGGAGGTTTAGCTACCAGATATAGGCTGCACTTGTGTAGAGGTGTAGAATTATGGTATAGCCCCCCAAATGGGTAAATTGACCATTTATCAAATCCTGTTTACTGCACACGGTGACTCTAGCTTCCCATTGGTCAATGAATCACCCCAGTTAACCCTGGCAGCAGGAGCAGGTGACAGCAGTAGGGACACGGAGTAGCTGTAGCGCGTCCGTCCCACAGAGTTAGATGGTCCGTCCCCAAAAGGGTCATCCGTCTGGCGGTGTCGTGTTCCCAGATTCGACCGCATGCGCAGTAAGCGTTTTGAGAACATGCGTGACGTATGCCAACAACGCTACGTCAGAGCAGATAAAAGCGGGACTGCGCTTGCAGGTAGACAGCGGGCGGCGGCCGACAGCGGCGGTCAACTTGTTTTCCACTAGGTGTCAGTTGTATCTCAATAACTTATCACATCGTCAGTGTGTGGAGTTTGGTGTTGACATTACGATCCCTTACACTTGGTGCAGGTGTCAAACTAAAAGGGAGGCTTAAAGGAGGGAAATACAGGTTGGCAAGTGAAAGATGTACTTACTAAGACGTGCTCTGTCGTTCCCGATATGGCAGCTGGTGAATTTATTGAACACGCACTAATTGTAAGCAAGGACATAATTATCTGTGTCCACGCACAATGACAAATAATGATTTTGTAAACCGGTTAATAGCCATCTGAGACGTAACTTGAAGCATGCCATCCTACAGCCAGCTATCGGTAACACTAGCTGCGTCCTGTCAGCTATTTCCACCACAGCAGTTTAGTAGCCAACTAATGGAGCAAATACTCGAGAAATCGACAGTAACTTCAGAATTCAACAACTATATTATAATAATAATAAATTTGCCAATTCCCGCCAAACTGGGAATTACCAATCAATGTAATATACATATGATAGGATTTTTTAAAACAATTTTTTCTTAGACTACTTTTTCTTAGAATAATTTGTATTGTTATTCACATACACACACATGCATGCACGCGCGCGCACGCACGCCCGCACGCACGCACACACACAATTATATATGAATAATGATAATATACTATCGAATAGACATTACGAATATGTTTGTCTTTCAAAATGTCTAATACAAATACGGCATAATTTATAGAAAACCCGCCCCTTGCATTGTACGGCACAAGTCATTCATACACCACTGCCAATCGCAGGTGACAACAGTTTGGTGCTTAAAACACCAATAAATTATACTAGCTTGTACAATGCCAACCTTACAGGGTCATGCACCATATGCTTAAGACTGTTTTAGATAGATTTAAGACAACCAACCAGTGTGTACAATCCGCTGGTTCACCATGACTGGGCGATTCTATTTACATCTCATAAGAACGGGAAGTTTTGAAATAGTTTAACCTTCGCCCTTGGACCATACGGGGACAGCAGGTAATTGTTGGTGAAACATAAATTTTAAATCAGGTATGAAAGGAAACTGCCGCACGTGTGAGTTATGGGGTGCACCCGTGACGACCAGTACAGGCGAATCAAGACGTCCTGTATACATAGGAGACCACTGGAGAATTTAGATTATTCAGCATCTGCGAATTAGATTCTATCTACAAGTATTTGCTGTGGCGACGATTAAAAGACATTACGCCTACATTGCAAGACGAACCTTGACTTCTACATGTTTTGTAGGTACGTCCTTATATTGTACGTACGTACCCAATATATATATATATAGGTACTTCCTTAGCTTGCGGAAGCATGTATCGGAACGTTCACATTGGTTTTATCCACATTCTAAACCAGTTAGCCAAATGAATACATGCATCGATTTTCCGCATAGGAATTCGGGTAGCTTAATGCGGATTAAGGTACATGTTGACATTGCGCTCCCGAATGGGATCAAGATTTTAATGGGGATTTTAAAGTGATATGTGAACACGGCGTAATCATCTTATGTCATCCCCCGAGGTACAAAAGAGTTAGCTTGGGGAACCGCATCAATGTGTGTAGGGAACCGTATAACATAGCGTACACTAGTATTACAGTGTCACCATCTTGGACATCAGAATGTATTATTGTAAGGCCTGGAACCCGTCACGGCTATGTACATATTGTGGTCCATCATCACAAGTGTGTATGTGTGGTGAAAGTTGTTCACTCTCGCCAGAATCGAACTTAAATTGCATCCCCGATGCTGTGTGTGTGTCTGTGCAGTTGGTCGGTAGAAAGGCTTGACCCAGGTTCACATCGAATTCACGCACACGTCTTCGATACAGTGTACTCATTGTTTCAACTATTAAAACTAAATGACATTAAGACTCTGGATCATACTGTACATTGCGTCGTCCTCGGAGTATCTTCGTTTTTAAATATATGTCGTCCGGTAATTTTTTTTATTCGAACCCTCTTATATTAAACTTGATATTGCGATTCAGATGTCTCTGTTGAGAGTTTTGTCGCCCGCCCGAGAGTATCTAAAATAAGCCTGTTAAAAACCTTGTTTATTAACCAGCAAACCATTTTCACGCATGCGTGTTTATGCATCCGTAGACTAGTACACATGCGTGCATCACTTATCCCGATTCTTGTGGCACAAGGACAAAACTGTGAATTATGTTCTATGCGTTCTACTGAATCCCTCTGTATCGGCTGCAACTTTCACAAAGCAAAATAAATTACTACCGATCACTGGGGTTGATTAATGGTACCACGCCCCCAGACTCGGTCGACTCCGATCATAATGCCTTTGTCTACTTTCCAATTATACAGCGGGGCATTCCGACTCTGGATTTATCGCCTTCGATCAAACGGCTTTTAGAAATACTTTGGCCAGTTTATTTACACAGCGTACCGAGAGCAGGTGCGTTATGTAAATAAACTGTGACCAAAATGTTAGAAAATTCACATGACCTGAATGGTATTGGTTTAAGTGGTGCTGGGATATAGCTATGTTTCTTATATTACATTGCAAATTATTATTGCATGTGGTGTACGTGGTTCATTAAAGTTCCATGCGAGGAGAGTGGATCAATGTCGGAAGAACGTATTAAAGTAGACGAAAAGTTAGACATTTACGTCGACTCTTTCTGGCTGCTGTTGTACGTACGACGAGAGAAGAAACCTATAAGAGGAGAGATGACTTTATTTTCTGATGGCTACTTCATATGCTATTGTATGAACGTCGATCAATAAAAGCCTACGCTGAAAGTCATATATGACCGTATCAATTAAGTTCCGCCAAAGTTAGGGTAATTACCTCCCGCGTGGCACTTAGCCGTTAGGGGGCGATTGCATGAAATGCAGCCACCTGAGTTCGGACGCAAATTAATGCTGTTGTGCAACACTGCCTAAGCATTATTTATGATATTAAACAATTACAAGAACTGAAATAATCAAAACATAGTGAACACAAACAGTTTTCGTAACAGTTGCTCTTATAGTTTTATATTAATAAATCGCATGCGTGATTTATGTGTGTTATTTTGACATCATAACTGTATAACGTATACTGTTTACGCATTCTCACAAAATTACATACAAATCTGTCATACCGTTTTGCCGAACGATAATGTTCCAGTATACTAACACAAGTAGGGTTATACTTTGGTTTCAGTGGACCAACAGCAGTCCTACAGAAACAGCACAGCAATAATAGTGAATTGCATAAAGTGCCACAACAATTTGCATTGTCATAAATGTCATAAAACATGATATAAGATTAAGTAAAAATATAATTTATTATAGTGACAAATGCATGTTATGTGTTTCCTTTGACATTTATCCCTTCAGTTTTCACGATACAAAGATTATGTGAGTACCGGCGTACTTGGAATGATACGACGAACGACGGTTGCTAGTACAATTTTCAGATCCATTTGATGGGTTTGGCTGTTGGATATCGGCTTTGAATAACTTGAATGCCGCTTTAGAATGGCAGCCATATTTAAACATGGTGTCCAAAAAGCAATAAGCTACGCATCTGAAACGTCTATCATCCATTTTCAGACAACTCATTATTTTGTTACTGTATAACTGAACAAAGTAATTATTGTGGGATTATAATCCATCGATTGGAGAATCAACTTTATGATCGTTAAAGGCTTGACTCATGGACTATTAAACGTAAAATACTGATTACCGCTATAGAGATGTTTTAATTAATCAACCACTTGATGTATGCTGATGACTTTTGTATTTTTTCTCCCAGTGTTGCTGGTTTGAGAAAACTTACAGATTGTTGTGCCAAGTATGGCGAATTGTTTAATATTACGTATAATGCCAAGAAATCCTCTTGTATGGTTATTGACAACAAACCCCAGGACATGAAAAATTTCATTTTATCCATCTCAATAACCATCCATTACCTTATACTACGAAATGTAAATATATTGGTCATATAATCAACAATAACCTAACTGATGGTGACGACATTGCCAGACAAAAAAGATGCCTTTATGCACAAGCTAATGTATTAGCTCGAAAATGTTGTCTTTGTAATATTTCCACCAAAATTACTTTATTTCAAGCATACTGTGTTCCTATGTACACTTCTAGTCTTTGGTGCAAATTCAAAAATGTAGCCTCAAAAGTATTACCGTCGCATACAATAATAGCCTGAGAATTGTAATCAAGCAGGGCTTTGTGCAGGATAAAATTATTGCCAGTCACACATATTTTGGTGGACACGTGGATGTGAACTGTTAAGTCAGTTTACAAACTTTTAAATGTGTCTGATGACCTGAAATGGACTACAAACACACATGTGACACCATTTTCACTCATATTCAAGGTATAACTAACAATATCTATGGTTTTGGAAGACCTTTTTTGCTCCTTCATTTCTTACCCGGCCACAACCCGTCCACCACATTTCTACCCGTCCATATTCGTTTTTACCCATCCAAATGACGGGTGGACGGGTCTCTACACAAAGCTATGCCCTCAAGATGCAGTGCAAGCTTTATGTTTGCCACCAACTACATTAAATCTTTTAATGAACGCATTCGTTCATCCATATTTAGTCTTTTATGTCATATTCAACAGTCGGATAATCTTCTTTTTATTAATTACCTACATACTGATATTCATTATAAGAGCTGTATGTATACATACTGGAGGTCGCTATTATACACATGACATTTGTATTGTATTTTGTAATCACATTTTTTATATTAATTTTTACAACTTGTTTAATTAATTTCCTGATATATTTATCCATTACTTTACACTTATATCTTTACGCCGATCACATCATTGCTTTGATTGTATTATATGTATTGTACTTTTCATATTTTTTAAAATATATTTTATGTATATATATATATATATATAATATATATATATATATATATATATATATTTTATGTATATATATATATATATATATATATATATATGGATGACGTCTGGTCTGAAATAAAAACTTTATATTATATTATATTAATTGCCCGCACTGTTTCCGGACGTTTGTCGGTCAGTCTGGGTGTGAGTTATCTAGTGTGCAATCAATGATAATGGATTTGTAATCATTTAATCTCGTTTGGGGGATGGTGGATTAATTATAATATTTCAAAAGCGGGAATTAACTAGAACCTTTCAATCTGCGAGCGGATTTGTAATTCAGAAAGAATGAATAACTCTTGGGGAGTAACGTAATATTCGACGCTTGTGATTAATGCTTGCTCGGAAGAGTGCCATAGAACTATCGGGGAATTATATTAATGTCGGTAGATCATAGGCCTATCTAAGGAATCGGAAAGACGCTTTCTGCCTGCTACGATGTGTGTTGTTGTACGCATTCAGTAAAAGTCTACGCTGTAGGACGTGTCTGGACATTCGACGTGATTTATTTTAAGCCGAGCACACTTTGAGCGGTCAACGAGCGCCAGTGGCCTTCGCTTCGCTACTTGTGTACTGTTGGGGGGGGGGGGGGGACAAGACATGCCACTTGTGCCTGTCCGTGCCAGTGTAGTAGCAGTGAGCGATGTCACGACAGCCGGTCGCTTTCACATCTCTACGAGAGAGAGAGAGAGAGAGAGAGAGGGGGAGTGTGTGTGTGTGTGTGTGTGTGGTGTGTGCGTGCGTGCGTGCGTGCGTGCGTGCGTGCGTGCGTGTGTCAGTTTTCTACGAACCATAAAAAACAGCACACAAGTACTAGACTGACACCATTAATTTGTTAGTAATATTCGAAGGTATAATGGTACAACATATTGTGTGGTTACCCTCTAGTTAGCATGGTGAATGCTGGTTACCATACTAACCAGAGGCAGTCCGAACAGAAACAACTCCAGGTCCGTTCTACAGCTTTATTTCATCATCGTAATAGCGACATCCATGATGAAGCTCGTAGATCGGTGGGATAATCTAAGTTGTAAATTGACCTCCTATTTATAGTAACTAGGAGGCCCTTAGAAGAAGTGTGAAAGAGACTGGCTCCTAGGAAGTGTGAAGAGGATGTGGCGGCCTGCGTGGGAGCAGTGGTTTCCTGTTATGTTTCTGGCTTCTAAAAGAGTTTCCTTGCGTAGACCGTTAAACCTTCACTTACAATTTATATACAAGTATTAATATCTATAAGCTGTATGTATACAATAGTACTACTAATTATCTATACTAATTAAACTACACGGTGGTTGTACGTTACAATATGACATAGGATGTCTCTAGTCTCGTGTAGGGAAGGCTCTGGTACAGCGGTTGGTACAGCAGACTGAGCACAGGATGGTTAGGCAACATGCGCTAGTGCCGTGGCTGCCTACGAGACGGCAGATATTTATACCATTGGTACTGCAGAGGGTGACTAGCACACAGGGTGTTGCCCACGCCGCGGACGTGATATGCAGTAGGCGGGCACTTCGTCACTGAGGGGCCGGACTTTGCGCTATTCTCAGCGCCCTAGGAACGACAACGTCTCGAACATCGCCTAAAAAGGCTACGCGAAACCAGATACGCGGAACCAGTAACGCCTTGTCTCGAGCTGGTCGCCAGATAGTAGGGCCTGTCGCGCTCGTTGGTCGGGGGTATTACCACGTTGTTAATCGGTGTCTAAGCCTTGGTCAGTTAGCAGCGCTGCATGTGCAGATAGACGTGTCTCGTTCATCTCCACTCAAGTAGGCGTTGCTGTCGTCTCACAAATAAACATAATTATATGAATGCCCACTTACTAGAACGCACCCGACTTCCCTAGATGTCGGATTACGTGAGGGACATCAACGCTACCGGGACAGTTCACACAATTTGCATATCGGTCGTATTGGCCGACAGCTAGGTCATTTGTGCACGCAGCGCTTCCACTGACTGGACGTGGGCGACGGGCGACAGCGATAGATCTTGTGGCAATACACGCCATACAGCACACACATCCCCGCAGCCTTTGCCAACTGCGGGTGTGTTTGCACGGTTGAGGACACCATCGAACAGAACAATCGGTGACACGCACGGCAAGGTTTCACACGTACGTATTCGATTGTGCTTGCGCTGTATCGTTGGTCGTCGTCGTGTAGTTGACGCGAGAGGTTCTCCGTTTGACCACCGCGAAGAGCTTCCGCATCATGTCGTGGAATACAGATGTGTTGGCAGATGACGTGGCTGCTACCAACAGCATCAACTTGCATGCCGGTGTGAAGTTTTCAGCGAGATAATTTTAGTTCCGAACATTTTAATTTCGGAACAGTTAAGCAGGGATTGTGGTGGAGGAACAACTGAGGACAACGGTTGCCAATAGAGATCGGTGGAAAGGAAAATGAGCTAAAAAAATGCATAATAAATTAAGTTGCCAAAATTGCAACTCCAGCAACAACACCCAACCAGAATGCGTGAATTAAGGATGTAGATTACTTGTTATCGAGATACGCTCAACCTCAGAGTGTCGAAGACCGGCTTGACGTTTTGCCTCGTCCATAGCAAGTACCACGTTCGGTTTCGAGCGGTGGTGAAGCCAATGCCGCTGTGGCGGTCCAGAACGTCGAGCGGTCCAGTCCAGAACGTCGAAGGTTAGCAGTTCATGTCAAAGGTTAGCGCTTCATGGCAAAGGTTAGCGCGACGTTACGGCCCGCAGCTAGCCAGTCTGGAATGTATATCTCGTCATCGTGGTCGTTGTGCAGATAAATGGCAAGAACACGTGGGCGCTGGAAACTGTAGTGTGCAACGTAGGGGGTCGAAAAGTAGGTCGTCGCTACAGCGCGCAGAAATGATTAATTATGTAACACAGTCGCCGCGGGGGTCATGAACTTAGTCTCGACATTCTGGCACGGGGTCAAAGTTGAACGGCCACCTGAGATTACGCCAGTTCAGCGCGTATGTTCATAGTGGTACGACGTTCTGGACTGCTCGACGTTGCAGATCATCGGACCGTAACGTCACGCTAACCTTTGCCTTGAACAGCTAACCTTTGACATGAACCGCTAACCTTCGACATGAACCGCTAACCTTCGACGTTCTGGACCGCCCCACCCCAGTGACCAGGTCATGGGCAACTGAATCAGACCACCCTGGGTCCCCGGAGTATTCCGTGTTTGTGCATACCCTCTCCGAAGGGAGGAGAATGTAACATAACCCCAGATCGTCTTCGCGGTATCACTAACATAATTATAAAGGTCTTTCTCTTGCCACTCGGTACTCTTGCCACTCAGTACTCTTGCCACTCGGTACTTTTGCCACTCGGTCTTTTCCCAGTGTTTCTCTGCTGCTGATCAGTTGGTCTTTCATTGCAGTTGGCGCACACTGTCCGTCCGGCGTAGGTATACTTGTAATATCGTGGAAACTGTGTGCTTTGCGGTCCCAGACGAATGTGATGCTCTCTGATCGGGGCTGCGTCGGATCTTAGGAGAGCTAAACCATCCGAATTGGGTGCTCTTCAACACACAGCGCCACCACACGGGGGACAGCAACTTAAAACAGATACCGTACTAAATGACGAGATGTCCGAGATTGAGCGAGATATGTGCGCCTTTGGTTCCACCTGGGGGAGTGCCCCCGCTCCTGTCTAATAGCTCTGGACCTAGTTTCATTAAGCCGTGTAACTTTACGCGCAATTATGCGGTCTACTGGTCGCAGCTAACAGCGAATAGTCAATGCAGCTTACGGTCGGTTTCATGAGACCAATTTAGCAAACGCGCCACTAAATCGACGTAGAATTGACCTAGTTAGATCGCGATGGGGAATCACTGTATTTCTGCTGTGTCTGAACAACCCTTTTCTTTCTAGCTGCCGCCTTTGTTGTTCGCATAGCAAATGGGAAGCTATGATGAATGTTAAGGATATCCAGTGTAAACATTAAAAATAATTATGTTAAGAGTGGGCGAGTCGGGAGCATACCGTACATATTTCAACTAGCGTAAAGTTACGCCTACTAAACACATGGCGCAGCTAAATGCAACTATGGAGCAAACTCGTGAAACGTTTAGGCTTTCGACGGGTTATCGCCCGCTACGACGTCTTAAATACGCTCCATGAAACTCGGTCCTGGTCTTAGTGATGCACTTACCCACCGCATCACCCACCGGTGTGTGGAAGTGTGGATTGCGCGCTGTCGGTTCCCAACCCATGTCTTGGTAATGGGTGAACAGCGAATGCATCGGTTATATTATGCAAAGGAGGACCCATATATGATACTTAGTGATTACTTACCCATTGGGGTCAGCCAAAAACCTTCCACTAGCTGCCGAACAAAAATTATTAATGCATTTTGTGGTTTGAACCAGAGCTTCAGCACGGCTTCGCAATCGCGATATCTCGCTGTCGGATCATGACACCGAAACAGGGGTTTGGGGAGGGGTGTCATTTGATGATCCTAAGGTATAGAGGGGACGTAATGCGAACACATTCCAAAAGGTATTGTGGGTACGCCAAATTCAGAAGGTCTGTGAGGCACGTGTCCCCATGGTTCCAGATTCACCTGTGATATGATAGGGATTGCGACGAAATCAACACAGCTGAGTTAATGGTTTTATTGGTGATTGGTGTCTGCAGGCGTTTCGGCAGGGATGGGTCGAAATGAATATTCAGGTTCCCTGGGTGTGCGGGGCTCTGCGGCCGCCAGACTGTTAGTTACGCCTAACTATTGGGCAAGAGTGTCCTGGTGAAGTGGGAGCCTTTCCTTTCAAATGTCGGTACGTTCCTATTTAGCGCAGCGTCAAATCCTTAGGCCTGCTCAAAGCGCTTCATATATTACTAACTGGTAGGCCTGTCCAATCGAACACCAACAAGACTTCTCCATTCAGTAAAGCTGCATTTAATGCGCGGAGCAGAAAGAGAGAGAGAGAGAGAGAGAGAGAGAGAGAGAGAGAGAGAGAGAGAGAGAGAGAGGAGAGAGAGAGAGAGAGGAGAGGAGAGAGAGAGGAGAGGAGAGAGAGAGACCGTAAAAAGTCTTGCTGAAGGTTCAACACGAGAGCCCGGGATTCGAATCGGGGCATATTTAAAAATGTAATGGTCTACAGGACATGTCAATCTAAAGCGCTGTGTGGGGAAATTATATAGCGGCAAATCCGTGGGGCACGTTACCCAAACGCTCCTCTGGGTCTGCCCATGATGTGCGTATGGACTTTTCAAGAACGCGCATGCGCTCTCGTATAAGCAGGGCATGCTCCTTTCCTTTTCGACCTAACTAAATGCCAGTTAACAAACTAGAGATGGGTCACTATGATCGGTTTTATTGTTGTTGTTCGAATGGTGCTCAGCTGCCACGTTATTATTAAGAAATTTCATTCTAGCTGTCTACTAATAGTAAGATATATATATATATATATATATATATATATATATTATATATATATATAAAAATTATATATATATATAAAGGCGCACAGACGAAAAATGAATTATAGCTATAGAACGTTAACAATAACTGAAACGGATAAAGAAAAACAGCCAACCCGGTGTAGCGTTGGCAAATGCTGAAAATAGGCCAAATGACAGTGCCCTATATATATCGGATATGCAAATTATATGACGTCATGGAAACGGCCGCGGTGGTAACACTTCAGTAGGCGGAGCATGCATACGTGCATAGTTTTGCATATAGATTAAATGAAACATACCTTTGGCTGTCGAACGCAAACATTGACGTCATGGAAAATTCCCCGGGCAACACTAATCAATATGTTTCGTTATCGGCATGGCCATTTATCAAATACTAAACTGCTGCACAAGAGCGTCAATGAGCTGTATTGACTATTGTGTGTACTTTGCGCACAACAAGAACTAAAGGAGGTCAGTCAGTACATCGCTCGCCCGCCCGCCTTATCGCTGCAGTTACTGCATATGCACAGACCAGTCTGGTTGAGCGAACTTCCCGTGCTCTAGTAACTGAGCTTCTGAAAGGCACAGACGTGCAACGTTTCAGTCGTAACTTTGGCGTACAATGCAAACCGTTGTCGTAGTTATCTTACGTTTCGTTCAAATTACCTATGCTTGTTTATCAGTATATCAGTTTCAGGACAATTGTTTTTACCAACGAAATTCTGTTTTCATATATCATTGCTGGTGGTTTGTGTGAAAAGGACTTGCACGAATAATGCTATCTCGTTACCTTTACGACTCCACCAGTGAACACAAGCATGATGTGATTAAACCTAACCTGTGACCTAGACTAGTTCTGTCTGACGTTAGCCACAACAGCTCAATGGAAAAGTCTTGGAATCAACAGGGCCGTTTCCTCGTCAAAGGGTAGAAAGCGGTGGAATTAAAACTAAGATGTGTTATTTGATGGATTACTGAATCTGTAAACTATATAATAAACCCGATGTATGCGTCGATCTCAGATGAACGCTCCAATAGGGTGTTTATAATTTAACCATCGATGCTAACAAGGTGCCCATCAGCAATATTCGTGACTAGAGGTCATATCATGGCAAAACACAACTAGTCGCAGTAACAGCGACTTGAAAAGAGCCAACTGTAGCAGCCGCGTTCTGACCGACCTACATTTATGTTCTGTCGAACGGGTCGGTGTGTGGAAATTTTCCATGACGTCAGTGTTTGCCCGCAGCGACCAACTGTATTTGCGTAGACGTCTCGCGTACGCGGCGGTTCCATACGCGCCGTGTTGTAACCACGGAATTTTCCATGATTTCATTATATAACAGCACTAGTCAGCGTTGATGCTATATGTCGGTACAGGGGAGTACTATTTTAGGATGCGCGTCGTATATTTGTTGAAGAAACTGGCTTACGAAGACATGAATTATAGCAGTCGTTTGTGTAAGTTTTATTCAGTCTGTGACCAGATCTGTATAGGCCTACACAGCAAAGTCGTGGAAATGTGCTCGAGTACACAAGAGAGGTTAGGGGTTGATGTTAATTGTAGGCGCCAATATGCACAACATTTTAAAGTCAAATCTTGCAATTGTACTCCCGTTGACATTCGCCTAGCCCTAGGCGGAGCAATATAATGGTCTACGAGGCAAGTCAATTTATCGCAGGCATAGGCCATGGCACAAGTAAATGCTAAAGTGTTACGGGGTACGCTCTCCGAGCCTTCCTGGACCCGCATATGATCCACATATGATGGTTGTATGCACGCACACGCGCACGTAACTAGTACATGCTCACATATATGTTGCCTTACCCAGCTTTTGAACTATTTTAAATGTTAATTAATAATACTAATAATAACGTTATTGTCCAGTCGTAGAATGGAGAAACATCTTGCACTTTGGAGGATGCATAAAATAACACAATAATTTAAATCACATCACATAGTAATGCATTTACACAGTAAAATCCTACTGGTTAATGCTGAACATAAAATAATAGTAAGACATGTAAGGCGTATTAACTAGAAGTACATTCATTGCTACGAAAGGTTAACCAGAAAATTACAATGATAAAACAACCAGTGGAATGTACATACTACATGTATATACCGTACTAGTAAATGCTGAAAATATGCCATTGCCCGATATGGAAATTATATAGAAACTCCATAGTAACTCCGCTGTAGGAGAACCATGCAGGCATAGAAGTAACTGAGTTCAGGACATGAGTCATGATACATACCTTTGACGTACACAAACGTTGACGTCATGGACAATTCCCTGGAAGACTTTCATTATCAGCGGCGATCGTAAGCGCTTGAGGGCCTCGCTGATAACAAACAGAGACATTGAAAACGCCAAGAGGTGGCCCGGGACTCGACTACTCTTGGCCCATTACGCAGGCAGCGTTGCTCGCCAATTAAGACCTCGTGTCGACAACGTGTGGTTATGCCAAAGTGTATGGCTATACGGGACGTTTTCCATGACGTCAGGAATTGCATATGGCCGTCGACGGAATTGTCCATGATTCATACACCAATTTGTATAAAGATCTAGTGTAACTCCAACTGCGTCGATAGTGGCCACGCAATTGTCCACGCACAATCCACGGCGTTATTATATTAACACAATTTATTTTGAACTTACTGCTAATAACTAATGATTACTAATAACGAAACAGATAACATGACGAAGTTGTTAACTGGATATCTAATATATTTGCTTGCTAATATAAACTATTGGTACCCATTTATAATATAAAATGACAACAAGACTTGGCTGTTATTTTTTTGTTCGCCATCTCGGCGCCAACAATTAAACTTAGAACTGCGTTATCGCACAGAAATCACAAAACATTTTGATTTTCTTCTTGTAGCATTGTAGTATAGCATTCGTCATTCTATATTTTGTGTCCATGTTTCCATGTTATAAATATAGTATATATATATATATATATATATATATATATATATATATATATATATATATATATATATATATAATATATATATATATATATATATATATATATATATATATATATATAGTATATATATATCGAGAGAGAGAGATATATATATATATATATATATATATATATATATATATATATATATAAATATATATATATATATTTGAATGGCTAAATATGACGAAATAAATAGTCTTTATGGGCAGCTATCCAAATGTTGGTCGGGAAACATACCTTCAAATGCCATGACCATGCATGGGATAACATCGGCGCCATTTATTATTAGTTTTAATCATTAGCGTAGAAAGAAGACACTCTTTGCAATCGAAAGCAAAGGTGGCAGACGAAGTTTGAAAGATATAACGATTTCTACAATGTTTGAAGTATATACCTTCATAGTAAAGTGCGCTTAACACACTAAGAATCGCAAGGATATATTTTGAAGCAGAGATATGAAAGCACTATAGGAAGCAAGACACAATAAGTCGTAGATAGCTGGACTAGTGGCTGCAGGTTATTAGTGACGATAATGGGTTGCTATTCTTGTTGGCCGTAGGCGGCACTGCTGGGAGGGTCAGTAGTGCTATTCTAGTTGGCCTTAGCCGCACTATACGAAGAAGCACAGCCAGACTATTATTATCTCTCGGACCTACCGAGAGGGGAGTCCGAGCCTTGTCCGAAGCTTAGCCAGAGAGTTGCGCAGATAGCCTAACTAAATAAGGAAATGCATGTCTAGTTAGTGACTGCCTCTTGGCAGATAGGATATAAGCCTAGGGAAGGAAGAGACGGGAGGAGAGAAAAGAAGAGATGGAAGATGTTTGTACTGTGTATTGGGAGGAATAAAAACGTGTTGCTACCAAGCCGAACTTGGACTTCTGCAGTTATTGAATCTTGAAGAGACACTACACTGCTTGTGTGTTGTGGTGAGTTGCGATGGTGGCCGATCCTGCAGTAGGTCGCTAGATGTAACTACCTGACATGCGAGTAGTGTAAACAAGCCGCAACCGATACCTCTAAGGTGGAGTATTGCGTAACACTCATTAGGGGCTAGGTTGAGGACATCATAACACGATGTTTAAATAACATAATATGAACGTGTAGGATGGTTTGAGGGGCACGCACTCATAGATCTGTAGCCGCGCAACACCGTCTTCTGATGTCAGGATCCGACGATCAAATGTCAATGTGAGTGTGTTTTTGAAATTGCGAACGTCGCCGAAAAAAAAATGGACGTGCAAACTATGGTTCCAGAATAAGTTTATAATAAGATTTTAAAAACTGAATTGAACTTTAGTCATTTCGATCACCACATACAAAGATATGCACAACATAGAAATCAGTATATAAAAAATTAACCGTGGAGGTCCTCTAGAAACTCCTATAGGGGTTTATACTGAGGACCACCAGAACATAATAATTAAAAAACATGTTCATTATTATACTAATGTTCAAAAATATATTAATTATTCCATTAAACTAAAAATATAATATTTTGTCCACTTTATTAGACCCACAGATAATTTCCCCAGCGGTGTCATCTTACCAGCGGTCACCAAGCTGCCACCAAACGGAGTCATATCCTATGACTAAGCAAAGGTTGTGCAATAAGGGAGAGGCTGCAGAAATTACATAGAAAAACCGCGGTAATGTAATGCAGATAGGATAGTACATTTTTGCGCAGGTTTTTTTTACGAGATTTTGTTCTACTGTTTTAGATATTTAATATGTTTTAAATATTCATATATAATATTATATATTTGAGTGCACTGGCGATAGCCTTATTCCTTAATAAAATATAATTATAATCTAGATGTTCGTCTAAACAGTTACACACTGATAATCCACCAAGACACCGGGTAGAAATCCTATTGTTGTTTTGTTTAGTCTACGGATTGAATTAGCCTTGATAGTTTAGATATCAGCCTACCGTTGCCAAGGCGTTATTAGTACGATTGTTCGCTAGATGGTGCAGTAAAATTAATGAATAAAATCGTTAATGCAGATTTTTTATTATCAGTTCAAAACAGAATGTTTCCAGTGCGTACATACAGACACTCGGTTAACTAATGATGCACTTGTCTAAGATAACTTTGACTTAGGTCCGGACAAGCTGACGATAACAACGGATCTCCCCCGTTTGCGCGCGCCACCTGTTGTACTAATTTGAAATGATCACTAGTCTGCCGGACCGATGTTTCCGTGACATTTGAAAGGGACAACTTCAAATGAGTGAACGAGAATTAACTATTTCGGATGAACGTGAAAGTTTGTAACGATCTGAATGCGGAGGATAATACATTTTGCAACCAGGTTGGAATAAAAATGACGCATGTTTACCGCGGTGGAATTGTGTGAAAACATGCATTTGTTATCAATTAGTGCCTGCAAACAGATAAGACGATAAACTGGGTAATTTAACACACCACACCGTCGAATTTGACGATTGACGGAGACGGAGTCAAGTTACAAGTGCCAGTGGTTTAGCTCGTCTTATCATATCATTTCGTTATTATATATTATTATTGTTGTCTCGATGAGTAGACGATGGATAGTTTCACCGTTTACACTCGCACCTCTAAAAAACCATGAAAATGGTTACCTAGATGTGTATGTACTATGTCTAGACTAGGAAGTTGTACCGGCTAGTTTACACTACACTACAGACTCGTACAGAGTACAGTCATCATACTTGACACATTCAGGGGCAGGGCTAAAATTTGGCACTGGTCTGATATTTGTTCTTCAAAATTTCATATTTTAATTTCCCTTTTTCTGAAAATAATGATATTCTGGGTTTTTTCTCAATTACAGCTCAGAACATTATTTTTTTAAATATAAAATCGACATGATTGTTTTATTTTATTTATTTAGACCATAGCCTAGGGCTAGGAGATGGCTCTGAAAGGATTGTTTTATTCATATTCCTTCAGCTTGGCGACATTACACTACAGCTACAGTAGATGACATCTGCATGGACCCATGGAACTCTGGCCGACCAGATGTGTCCCACGACCCTGGGGGGACAGGGATGTCAGTCCTCCAATCAGACCCAGTAAGATGGATTGAATCCGAGGATGGGAGGACACCTTCAAGTCAAGGTACAATCAATCTCATCCTTACTCTTAAATACTTGGTTATTTGACACACTGGTATGCTGCAAGTAATGAATGGTTTGGATCATCATAATAATTTTGCAGCTGTTTTAAGTGTCGTGTGGTTGAAGCAAAGGCCTTGGCATATTTTTCTTGATCTGACTCTTGCAGTTTTTTTTTTAATACCCATCAAAGAGAAGTTTGATTATCTTTCTATCTCACTATACATAAACACATTGACTCGCTTGACTTAACCCATAGGCCAGTCTGAACCTTCGTTGTCCTCCTGTTCCTGAATGACCCACCCAGCGACTTGTCATATCTTATTACAGAGCTCTGCTGTTAGCAGTGGGAGTCCAGTATCATGCCTGACTTCATCGCTCCATCTTTTTTCATGGTCTTATTTTTCATGGTCCTCAAAAGTCTTCTTTGTAGGCTATTTTAATTAAGCTTTCTCTTGGCATACAAGAGCTCTCCATGCTTTATGAGTTATTATTGCTGTCATTTCTTCACTATTAGAACTTGTAATATTTAAACTGTAGTTTGACTTATTAAAAAGTAAATCATCCACTGAAAAAATGTTCCACATTCAAAGGTTTGAATTGATCTTATGTGGAAAACCAAGTTGTGTTGCTATTTTGGGGGCAATAGATTCCAGTTGGGTGTATGGCCAGACCATTCATCACTTGAGTTTCCTAGTCGGTTTGTTACAGTTGATCTAAATTCTGACCGTGGAAAGAGTATTCTGAGCGTTGTACAGCGGTCCTACATTGACACCGCTTACAAAAATCAAAGATGGCATGTCTGCAACATCGTAGATATCACCAACCAGCACATCATCAACAAATACAGGTAAATGGTTCTTGTCATGTCAGCTGAGAGTGTATGTTAGACAAAGTCAACACAACACAAATGAGAGTGTCACAAACTCACCAGGCACCACAGTACAAAGGATGTGTCACAGACAAACTCACTAGTGACCACAGTACAAAGGATGTGTCACAGACAAACTCACCAGTGATCACAGCACAAAGGATGTGTCACAGACAAACTCAACAGTTACCACAGCACACAAACAAGTTAATGCAAAATACTATGTCCGCATATCACAGTGATCTTTTGTGCACTCAGTGTGTAAAGGGTTAAATGATGTGATTAAATATAAACCGACAGGGTGAAATGTTTCAGGGCACGGGTGCAGGAAATGGGGCAGGTGCAGAGACTGGGAACACACCTGATAGAGACAGTGATGTTCACTTGTTTGGCTTCTGACAAAGTGCTGGAGGAGGTCAGAGACAATGGATACCACGTCAATCTCTCTGTCAGCAGCTTCCTAGGTATGGTTTAACAACAATGCGGAGGTCATTTGCGTCTAGTCATTTCTTTGAACATGAAGTCATGTTGTGCAGTATAAATAATATGTCATGACATACTGACCTAGATGTGTTTGATCTTTCTGAAGGAATCAGTTTATTTACATAGCAGACTTTTAGCAGCTTTTCAAAGACATGGCCTTAAAAGTCTGAGTACTAATGAAATTGATATGTGTATCACGTGATCTGTAGTTATGACCACCCTCGCATGCCCGGGGTCTTACCTCGGTAGCATCTTTCACTTACCCTGGCACATCCCTGTGAAAAACTCATCTTTTAACGTCGGCCAGTGAAATCACTCACAAGGAGTGTGGTTTGTTGTCAAGATTACAGATTGCTGACTAATAAATAAGGGCATACGCTTATTAAAACATATAGGCTCGATGCATGGAATATGATATTACAGAGTTATTTAGTGCTGATCTCATTGCTTGCAGGGCCTGAGAAGAAAGGTGTGGTTCTGTCGCGCCATGCAGATGTTCAACTGAAGGTGGCGGAACTGATTGTTGACTCCTGTTGGATAGTAATGTTCAAGGTCAGTATTCTGTCATCGCTGTCGTTTATGAAGTTCTCTTTTTAAGGTGAATTTTAATTCTTTTGAGGAGAAACTAACTATTACGTGTCATTTAAATCGCTTTCCAATCATGACGGCTGAAATGTCTTTATACTGTGTTCACCCATGGTCTGCCAGCATGTGTCATCCATATTGTAGGTTGCACAAAATGCATATGTTTACATCCATCACTATTACTAGTTATTACTAACACCAATGTTTGACTAATATAGCATGTTTTAAACTCCGTGTAACCATAAATATATTATGAACATATGAATTTGCACACTGGCATCCAGTTTTGCATAGTGTGTTGCTACATAAAAATGGATGCCACCTAGTGAATGGAAATGGTCACATGGAAGTGTCTCCACCTAGCGTGATATATTGAAATCATTTTGGGAATCAACCAACAGTGAGTGACTAAATGGATGAACATTTATTAGAATGCAAAATTGGCATAATTTTGCATCACAGATATTTCTCATGTGTTCTGTACCCTTAACAGAATGACTACTGTATTTATATCATGTACCATTAATACACTCTCAAATGGAAACACCTTGCTGCACTACAACAGAGGTCAAAGGGTCACCTGTCTGACTTGTTGTAGGTGGCACTGGGAAACTGCCGGTATATCACAGACATGGATGCGCAGGAAGAGAGAGTTGGCCTCAGCCCAGACAACGACTGTCACCAGTTTACCATTGGTCCAGACAGCAGCCAACCAATTGAAGTGCAGGCCTCTCGTGACCAGGTAACTTGGATGTAGCTTCTGTAATACTAAAGAGGGTAGTTTAAAGGGATACTCCATTCAGTGAGAGATGCACAGCATCTGTATAATATAGTGGTTGTGCATAGTAATTGTGCACAAAGAATGGTAATAAACAATTATAGCATAATTGTACAAGAAACACTCCATGTTGGATTCAGGGCGTTGCCATCTTGCCAGTGACGTAAACCGCTTACGTCACTGGCGCATGCAAGTTCGAACATCATATGTCTGTCCAATGGTATTTGATGTAACCAGTATGTTGCGGATTGCTTACGTCATTTTCACAATTATTAGCGAAGATTCCGCCAATCCTTGCCTTTTTTTAACAATGCGCCAGTGACGTAAACGATTTGGCTTACGTCACTGGCACATAAGTCTCAAAATGGAAATGCCCTGAATCTAAGATTGCATGTTTTTGATAATTTGATACCGTTAAACTATAACTAATTGTTTATTAACGATCTTTGTGCACAATTACTAGGCACAACTAATATAGTATACATATGTAAGTTAATACTGTGAACCTCTCACTGACTGGAGTATCCCTTTAAGGGGCCCCACAACCTCTAATTTCACTCCCATGAGGCTCACTAAAAACCCACTAACAGTCTGCTGCAGTGAGATCATTGAAGGGGGGGTTGCTGTTGTCTATTTTGTTGCTGCCGTAACTAGGTTCTTCTACCTAACAGAAGGACATTCCAGAAGTTGGGGGTTTGAGAGGGGGCAAGTAATAAGGCACATTCAAAAGGTACAGGGGGCATGCCAGATTCCACCACATATCTTTAAAGTCTCGAAAAAGTTAACATAACAATTACAGCAACCTATTAACTGTAGCATGAGCCACATTGTCTTTTATACTCCTTGTGGACATTTTCTTTGACTTTGTTGTTGTTTGATGTGTGTCCTGAGTTATGGCCTCACTTTTCAGGTCTACCTCTTTGAAGTGGATGTTGATGGCATGATCTCTCCGCGACCCCGACAGGTCCAGCCTATCTATGCGATAAAGATCAAGGTCACGGAGCCTGAGTTGTGCGACACACTGCTGGCAGCATCCGCACCAGGACAGACTGCAGGCGGCGCCTTGCCTTCACCTGTGGCTGTTCCCTTCCTGGACCAGCGCAGCGAGCAAACACTTGCAGTGAATCAGACCGGAGTGCTGAGTCCGCCTCTGCTCTCCTGCCAGTACAGCACGCTCAGTCCACCTGTGAGCAACAGCAACTCAGGTTTACGCGATCAGCAGCGTCCAGTTGTAATGCACGCGGGAGTGCAGAATCAACAGCATCCTGTTGTAATTCGCTCAGGGATGCAGAATCAACAGCATCCTGTTGCAATTCCCCCAGGAGTGCAGAATCGGCAGCATCCTGTTGCAATTCCCTCAGACCTGCAAAATCAACAGCTTCCATTCACAATACACCCAGGACTGCAAAATCGACAGGATCCCGTCAGAATTCACCCGGGACTGCAGAATCAACAGCATCCTGTTGCAGTTCCCCCAGGACTGCAGAATCAACAGCATCCTTTTATAATACCTCCAGGACCGCAGAATCAGCAGCATCCTATTGCAGTTCCCTCAGGACTGCAGAATCAACAGCATCCTGTTGTAATACCTCCAGGACTGCAGAATCAGCAGCATCCTATTGCAGTTCCCTCAGGACTGCAGAATCAACAGCATCCTGTTGCAGTTCCCCCAGGACTGCAGAATCCACAGCATCCTGTTGTAATTCCCCCAGGGCTACATAATCAACAGCATCCTGTTGTAATCCCCACAGGGCTGCAGAATCAACAGCATCCTGTTGCAGTTCCCTCAGGATTGCAGAATCAACAGCGTGTAGTCAGAATTCTTCCAAGACTGCAGATCCAGCAGCATCCTGTTGCAATGCAGTCTGTGTGGAACCAGGCGCCAGTCCAAGGACAACAGGCTGTGCAGAATCCTGCTGTGAACCAGGCAGGTGTACAGAACATGCATGTGATGCCAACAGCTCGGTCACTTCTGCAGAACTTAGGCTACAACAGCACAATTTCAAAGTGCCCAGAGCGAGCCGGTTGGAATTCAGACGTGCCATTAGGTGAGCTGTCGCTTCAAGCGTTGGTTGATGCGACCAGTGTACCTGAAAGACAGCCACCTGCTCTGGTGGTGAATACTCAGGTACAATATGGAAGACAGCAGACTGTGCAGGACTACTGGTACGCACACAGCGTGTCGCCAGTGGTACAACAGGACAAGCAGAAGCGACACAGCTGTAGAGGAAAATCACCAGGTGACAACAGAGAGACAGTCCCATCTGGCAGTCGGCTGTCAGCACCTGCACTTGAACTATCACCTGGTATGGGTGGCATACAGACAAACCCCACGGCCATAGGACCCTCGGAACGGAATACACTGTGTGAGCCTAGTGTTGTGCCCCCAGATGCTGCATCGCCCTTGGGGCTGGGCATGAGGCTACCAACCGTCATCACCCCGACGGAAACACACACAGAACCTGTGGTGTCCGGTCCCGTCCAGCCAATCATCATTCAGCCGACGTCTGACGTCAGGCCCTTTTTCCTAATGGAGCCTCCTGTCGCAGGCATAGAGCCTGTTAGTGCAAGTGTCGGTGGTGCTGAGGACAGCCAGATGCAGAACACGGTGCCGTGGAATCTGTTTTCTGGTGGAGACCACGAGAGAGAGGCAGTCGGTGCACGGGGTCGTGATGACATGGTAACTGATGATTGCATGGCAGACAACTCCACATTGTGGAGTTTGTTTTCTGTTGACGAATGTGCACAGCGAGCTGCCAGAACACCTGGTGTGTCTGTTGGTCACCAGATGGAGCCACCTGTTATTTCTGGTGTGCCCACCGTAGTTCGGAACCCAATGCTGTCGAGTCTGTTAATTGGCAGTCAGAATGCTGAAACGTCGATAGCAGTGTCTGTCGATACATTGCCAGAGCAGTGTGCATTGACAGCAATGTCTATGCAACGCACAGTATCAACAGCAGTGCCAATTCAAAACAGAGAAACATCTACGGTGGCAGCAGTGCCAGCACAAAACAGAGAAACAGCTGCAGTGACAGCAGTACCAACACAAAACAGAGAAACATCTACGGTGACAGCAGTACCAACACAAAACAGAGAAACATCTACGGTGACAGCAGTACCAACACAAAACAGAGAAACATCTACGGTGACAGCAGTGCCGACACAAAACAGAGAAACAGCTGCAGTGACAGCAGTTCCAACACAAAAGAGAGAAACATCTACGGTGACAGCAGTACCAACACAAAACAGAGAAACATCTACGGTGACAGCAGTGCCGACACAAAACAGAGAAACAGCTGCAGTGACAGCAGTTCCAACACAAAAGAGAGAAACATCTACGGTGACAGCAGTGCCGACACAAAACAGAGAAACAGCGACAACTGCTCCAGCGTCAATACAAGAGATGCAAACAGCTACTGCAGTGTCAATGGAAAACAGAGAAACAACGACTGCAATGCCAGCACAAAACAGAGAAGCTTCTGCAGTGGTGACAGTGCAAAACACTGAAACAGCAATGTCAGTGGTCGACACAGATATCACAGACACAGAAACAACACGAATACACTATGTTGGTAAGGCCACTGGAACAGTGTCAATATTGCTTCCAGACAGTGACACACATGCAGATGTGACACGCTGCCCCCATGATCTCTTGAGCGATGAACTCGATGACATCTTGCCAACTGTGTTTACCGGCCCCGATGACATCCTGGGTTTGGTGCACTGTAATTTCGACAGTGGGAAGGAAGTAATTCCCGCCCCTGGAGCCAACGAGGGTGATGCCTCCCCGGCAGACAGTGGGATCGGAGAGAAGTCGAAGGAACTGTCGAGAATCTACGTCCACGAGGACGGCACGGTTGAACTTATCATAGAACGACAAATGAACAGTTCATCTGATGAGGACACGGGTGGCGATTACTTGCCATGCAGTGACACAGCCAGTTGGCAACGGTTCTTGTCTGATGAGCGGTTTCAACCAAAGGTCTTGCTTCATAAACTCGACAGTGTGCCCTCATCCTCAAATCGTGCACTGTGGTGTACTTCTGAAATTCAGAAAGGAACCTCAGTATGTGGAGGGGTTGATGCTTGTTGTAGTCACAGTGATGCTGGAAAGGCGAGTGCTTCAGAATTTTCTGATGAACACCTCAGTGCTGCGACTTGTAACATTGAGAGAATGGACCAGGCATGTTCTGCCATTAGGCCTTGCCCCAATGATGCTGCGAGAATGAGCCAAACATATTCGACTGCAGCGAAGGACAACAAGAGTCTTTGCCCAAGTAACGGATCACATGGATCCGGTGTAAATCTACCAATGAGGGTGCCGTGTAGACCTGTGATGAAGGCGTCATTGAAATCCAACAAACCATCGGCTGTCTGTGTACACCTGTGCAGTCCGACCAAGTGCAGACCTTGTGACCGGTCCAGGAAGCACAAGGTGAAAGCGTACAGTGAATCGGATAAGGCAAGCAAAAGGCGCTGCAAGGAGTCAAGTGGTGTGACTCTCACGAAACACGTTGCAGATGCTCATAAGAGGAGCGACTCCGGGAAACACGACACAAAGAAACACCACAAGAGACGTCACAAGAAACACAAACGCATCGCTGAGGACAGTTCACACAAACGTCCCAGGAAGTCGGACACAACGGTAAAGACGACTGGGCAGACAGACAGCAGTGATGCACTGAGTGAAGCAGAATCGCTGCCAACTATTTCAGCAGTCGTCAGAAGAAGCCAGCAGCGGCCGTTCAATCCTAAGTCAGAGGCGCAGAAGTTGTCGCCAGTGGCGAAGCCGTGGAGACCGCGACAGTGGGCGCCGCCTGGTAAGATGCCACCGATGTTGAAGACGGTGGCAGCGAAACTGAAGCACGGTTTCAGCCACAACATGTTGGCCACATGGCAGAAGAGTGGTAAGATAACAAAGACCATCACCGATCCAACCTCTGCTGAGCTGGGACGCATGTCTTTTAATAAGTCTCTCAAGATTGCTCTTGTGCAGAAGGGAGACGGAGTGAGACCTGCTATGAAAGCCAGTGATCATAGCATTCGGAGAAAGCCAGGAGAGATTCGTCATCTGAAAGCACGGCGAAAGACAGTTGGTGAACAACTGAAGACTCATACAGCGAGCAGTGCTACATTTGTGGACAGTGCGAGACGCCATAGTCTTGGTGACAACATCAAGAAGAAGACGGTGTGTGACAAGAGTCAACGGAGGACTGTTGGACTGAAGCAGTGCAAAGACATTGCTGCAAGAAGCTGGCTACAGCGCAGTGTGTCTGAGCCACATGACGCGAGGACATCGACCACATGTGAGGACACTGGCCGAAATGTCTGGTCGCTGATGGGTAGGACAATGGGCTCTGTCAACACTGATGCGGATCCAGCTGCTCGAGGATACACAACGAATTGCGCAGGTCTCGCGCAGTCTCCTGTTTTGTCGGCAGATTCAGCCGACTCAGATCACAGTGCATTTACACCTGTGGCATTGCCAAACGCTGCAGTCTCCGTCTGGTCGCACAAGCCGAAAGACCAAAGAACTGCGCACAAGACACCATCTCATGAGTCACTGGCGTCAGTGTTGACAGAAGCGTGGCATAGATCTACTTCCCAGCATGCAGTTGGCAGCTCAAACGTGTTGCACTCAAAACTGCCGAAGTTGGCTAGCAAGGAATCGTTGAAACAGCCATTACTTGGACGAGATTCACGGTCAAGACGTGACAGTGGTCAGAGAGATTCAGCATTGGCTGGACAAGACACACGGTCAAGACATGACAGTAGTCAGAGAGACCCAACATTGGTTGGGCAAAACACACGGTCAAGACATGACAATGGCCAGAGAGATCCAGCATTGGCTGGACAAGACCCACGGTCAAGACGTGACGATGGTCAAAGAGATCCATCACTGGCTGGACATGACATATGGTCAAGACGTGACAGTGGTCAGAGAGATTCAGCATTGGCTGGACAGGACACACGATCAAGACATTGTAGTGGTCAGAAAGACTCGCTGTTGACTGGACAAGTCACTCGGTCAAGACATGGCAGTGGCCAGCGAAACCTATCACTGGCTGCAAAAGACACACGGTCAAGACATGGCAGTGGTCAGGGAGACTCACAATTGGACACTGGCCTGAAGCCTCAGTGTGGTGTCAGTGCCGTGGACAAGGCAGAGAGGGGAACCAGCACTGCCTGGGTTGTGACTGAGCTCACACTCCACACAAAGGCAGCCCAGGCCACGTACGCACACCTCGGGCACAAGTCTAGTGGTGGTGGTCAGATAGACCCGCGACTGTGTCCACCTGATGACAGAGGCCGTGTACGTCCAATTGCTGATGTCCTCGCGGTCACTCCTGTGATCCCATTAGAACCGCTCCTGTGTGAACCGGACGTTTCTGGTGGCACCGACTGGGGGAAGTTGATCCCAGTGAACCTACCACAAGACGCGTGGAACACGTCAGACTTCTGCGTTGCGTGTGAGAGGATGAGCAGCATCACAAGGGAGTACTTATCGAAGCCACCCGAGGAACGTCACCGCGTGATGCTGGTGTACTCTGCAAAACTCAAGAAGACGATCCAACAGATCAATGACGACGAGATGTTTGCGGATGGCACCTCGGCTAGCATCTCTTCAACGTCAAGCCGCTCCCACAGTCGCAATTCACACAGCCTGATGGGACAGAAGAAACAGCTGGAACGACAGGAACTCTACAAAGTCCTGTCAGACATCAAGGCAAGTGTGGCTGCAGATAAAGTCAAGATCGCGTCGATGCCGGTGCCAAATAAAGAGATCCATCGGCGGATCGACCGGTGCCGACTCAACTGCGAAATCATCAATGAACGTCTCGGTCAGTTGAACAGATTCCACATGGATCAGCAGATCCAAGTGCTGCCGGAAATCCTTCGTCTGTGTTCTGAGTCGGACAAGTACATCTCGGTCGAGCACCAGTTTCTCTTCATGCGAGTTCGCCCGATACAACTCGGCCACTGCAATGAGCTGTACGCGCTGAAGGAGATCATCGAGGCAGTGTATGAGGAACTGTCTTTGATGTCTGAGCGGGGAGTGTCTGACTCAAGGAAGGACTGGTTGGTTCTGGCACTGGGCTGGCTCCACACTCACCGCCGCAAGATGTTGACTGAGATCTGCCACCTCGAGGCGCAGCACGTGTGTGAACTGGCCGAACTGTTCCAGCAGCGACGTGCGTGGTACAGGTAAGGATCACTCACACGAGTGGCCAGTTGTCTTTTGTTTTTGTACGACAACTACTGTGTTGATATCCACTCTATTCTCGAATGTATGGTTATTATAGGATCCTGAGAATGATCTCGGCTAGGATTGCATTCGTTGTGTGGATCGGAAAATACAGCTGTAGTAACTGCATTGATATTGGAGACTTCTCCTCCGATACCTGTATCGATACAAATTTGTTTACAAATTTCATCGATTCAGAATGCATGTCTATGTAAAAAGTACAATAGGAGTTTCACATCTTATGTAACTGTATCTCAAGTGTCGTCTGCTGTGTATTATTCCATTGTGTTCCTGTGTCCACCTACTTATTGTCACAACTAACGCTTCACTGGCATTGCTGCCTTCTAGTGGTGCTTTTATGAATACACCATTTGAAATTGCTTTCTACCATCCTTGGTATAAAGTTTTAAACTGATCTTGTGCTGATTTCATAAATCATTCCAGATAATATGAAGAAACTTTCCATCGTTATGTACAGCTATGCTCTGCATGTCTTTTAGGATTGTTTTGAATTACACAATCTATGACAAACATTTCCATGCGGAGAACTGCAGGAGAGAACTGATTGGGTGAACTTCCTGCTAATAATACCATCCCTTGCTTAAGACTCAAACACGTTCATTTTAACGTACTCTAACTTTCTGCGATTACAAGTTTGTAGAACATTTTTGTTTTTGCTTCAGGAAGATGCAGGCAGAGTTGCAGAAGTCACCGACACAGGGCTGTGTCATGGCTCTGTTAGACAACCCACTCAAGTATCTGGATCGCAGAATTTGCACCATGACAAAGTACCTTGAGTTCATTCAGGTGAGATACATTGAGAGCGGAGTTGTCATCAGTCAGTAGAAGGGCCAATGACTCCAGAGCATTCAATAGAAAGGCTGATATCCAGAGTGGCTAGTTGGAGAATAGATGTCTCGACAGCAGCCAACAGAATGGCTGATATCTTCAGGTAGTTCAATAGGAGGGCAGATGTTCTCAAGATAGTCATTAGAAAGGCTTGATCATGTCAAATGTGTCAACAGGAGGGCTGATGTGTTCAGAGCAGTAAATTGACGTCTTCTGAACATTTGTGCTGCTGTCAAATACCTGGTAATGTGTGATTTTAATTGTGGCATTATGGTTGTGTTTATGCAGCCTGGCAAATAATTGACCATACTATACTGTGTAAAGTTGATTGTGATATATTGCTGTGTTTATGTTTTAAGTGGCCTTCCTAAAAGTAGCATTTTGTTTACGCTTTCAGAACTTGAGCAGTTGTACTCATCATGCGGTGGGCATCAGCAAAGGTGAGACTTCTGAAGATCTGTAGACATGTCAAGAACAGGCCTGTCATAGATAGAAACATCTCTTTTCAAGTAGACCATTGACATTTAATAGTTGGTGTTACTTGAAAATGGTAACTAGATTTTAATGACAAGTTAGTTAAATGAATGAGTAGTGGAATATGGGCTCATCTTTATGTGTATGTCAACAGTTGAACAATTCTAGTCTAACAGAGGGGCATGCTTCCTTGAAAATTATTCTGATACAACAGTATGTGCAACTGATCATGGAGTTCTCAGGAATCATTAGCTAGGATGCTTTTATGGTGGTGATCAGCAAGGATATTCATATTCAATGATTGGTGTTTAGGTTTGAGCATGAATCATGATGCCTAATACACATTCAAATGAACCTAAGTTCAATACATCATTTACTATCAATTTCTCAACACCAGGGGACCATTTCACTAATGTTTTTAAGAGCTCTTAAACCCGATTTTGCACTTCAAAATACATTTTGATCCTTAACAGTGATCTAGAATACCTGGAAACTGTCAACACAATGACGTGGCAATGGGACATTGTCACTGGTGTGTCATGGAAATGGTGTCCTCCATAATAGATCAATGGAACTTTTTGTTTTGAAAAAAAAACCTCATTTAATTTAACACCAGATTTTGTTTAATGATGAATTTTCCTTAAGAGCCCTTTACCTTAGTGAAATGGTCCCCTGGGTAAGATATGTTTGGTATTAACAGTGACATATGGCTGTTTTCGGGCAGTAGCCGACTACAAACTGAAGCAGCCACAGAAGGGAGGTGATTGTGTTGTCAGGCAGAGAGGGACACCAGCAGTGTCCACAACACGTTTATCAGTTGTGTGAATGGTGATTGTCAGAACTGATGAGATGATCGCTTTGTTTCAGACGGTGTCAGTGCTTGCCCCAAGACCCTGCCACAAGAGTCTACAGCCCAGCGGGTAGGCGGGGCCAAGCATGTGTCAGTCAAGTCAGAAGCTGACAACTTGGCGAGAACTTCAAAACACAACATCATCAGGTCTGTGTGCCTGCCAAAAGACCCTTCAGGCTCCAGCACTGAGACACATGGCATTGGCACTGCGGAAGGTTGTCATGACGACACTGACATCGATGACATTTGTCACAGTGAAACAGCTGACCATAGCGAAGAAGCTGATACCGATGGTGAAATCTTCAGTAACCGGGACTTCGTACAGGGCACCAGTCAGGTTGAAGACAGTATAGAGGACGTCACTCATGATGAAAGCGACAAGGCTGAAGTGATGGGTGAATGTGAAGGAAGTTGTGCTGAAGTCGCATGCGGTGAGGCTGTTGTCACTGGTGCTGAAGATGACAGCAGTGATAAAGCTGCTGATGTTACCGTTACTGAAAGTAAGAGTACAGAAAATGATAATGACACCACTGATACTGGAGGAAGCCAGCGTGAGAAAAACAGTGTGAGCAGTGACGGTGACAGTCACTCTATGAATGACGACGACACCAATTTAACTGAAATGGACATGTCTCTAGAAAGCCTTTGTGAAGACAATGTTGGCGCTGCTTGTGAGAGCGATGTCAATGAGACAGAACACAGTGCAACAGAAGCTGGTGGTCAGAGTCGTAGCGAAGAAGATGAAGATCACGTAGATAACACCAACAGTGTTGTCTTTCAAACAGACAGGCACATGGAAGAAAGTTGCACTGAAGTCGACTCAACAGGAGACACTGAGAGGAAGATTAGGGAAGATGAAAGTAGAGTTGACACGACTGGAGAGACAATGAACCAGGTTAGGGAAAGTGAAACTATAGTCGACACGATTGGAGACACTACTAGCCATGTTAGTGAAATGGAAAGTAGAGTTGACACGACAGGAGACACTATGGACCAGGTTAGGGAAAGTGAAACTATAGTCAACACGATTGGAAACACTACAAGCCATGATAGTGAAATGGAAAGTAGAGTTGACACGACAGGAGACACTATGACTCAGGTTAGGGAAAGTGAATCTATAGTCAACACGATTGGAGACACTACAAGCCATGATAGTGAAATAGAAAGTAGAGTTGACACGACAGGAGACACTATGACTCAGGTTAGGGAAAGTGAATCTATAGTCAACATGATTGGAGACACTACAAGCCATGATAGTGAAATGGAAAGTAGAGTTGACACGACAGGAGACACTATGACTCAGATTAGGGAAAGTGAATCTATAGTCAACACGATTGGAGACACTACAAGCCATGATAGTGAAATGGAAAGTAGAGTTGACACGACAGGAGACACTATGACTCAGGTTAGGGAAAGTGAATCTATAGTCAACACGATTGGCGACACTACAAGCCATGATAGTGAAATGGAAAGTAGAGTTGACACGACAGGAGACACTATGACTCAGATTAGGGAAAGTGAATCTATAGTCAACACGATTGGAGACCCTACAAGCCATGTTAGTGAAATGGAAAGTAGAGTTGACATGACAGGAGACACTATGACCCAGGTTAGGGAAAATGAATCTATTGTCAACACGATTGGAGACACTACAAGCCATGTTAGTGAAATGGAAAGTAGAGTTGACACGACTGGAGACACTATGAACCAGGTTAGGGAAAGTGAAAGTCGAATCGACACGACTGGATACTCTACGGACCAAGTTAGGGAAAGTGAAGATAGAGTTGACATCATGAACCAGGTTAATGAAAGTGAAAGTCAAAGCAGCATGACTGGAGACACTACAAATCAGGTTAAGGAAAATGAAAGTAGAATTGACAAAACTGGAGACCCTTCAGACCAAGTTAGTGAAAGTAGAGTTGACATGACTGGAGACACTACGAACCAAGTTAGGGAAAGTGAAAGTAAAGTTGACACGATTGGAAATGCTATGAACCAAGTTAGGATAAGTGAAAGTCGAGTTGACACGACTACAAGCCAAGTTAGGGAAAGTGAAAGTCGAGTTGACATGACTGGAGACCCAACAAACCAGGTTAAGACAAATGAAAGTAGAATTGACATGACTGGAGACCCTACGACCCATGTTAGGGAAAGTGAAAGTAGAGTAGACACGACTGGGGAGACTACAAGCCAGGTTAGGGAAAGTGAAAGTGGCCTTGATGACTCTGCAAATAGCATATATGAGCCAATAAGTGATGATGAAGACGTGCGAAATGAAGATGATGTTTGTCAAGAAGGTGATCCTGTTAAGACCCATTGCAAAAGACCAAATGCCAGGGTTGTTGAATATGTTTATCATGTTAAAAGTAAAAGGGTGTGAACAATTTGCGACCAGCTGAGAATAGCGTCCAGGTAAAAGTTGATGGCGAGAACAGAAAGAGAAACAACGGTGATGTGTGCACAACTACGAAGCACAATGTGTGCCATGCGAGCAGTTATGCTGACGTTAAGCCGACAGGTGCGATGTTGAATGTGAAAGCTCCAGAGGGGAAGTCTATAGGTGTCCTCATGAATCGCAATGTGTCGTCCATCCCATCCGTCACCGCTGTCAACCAGGACATTGGCTCTATGGCTAAGAAACGAAAACATGAACAGATGAAAATGTATCTTGAAAACAAGCGACTGCGAACCGGTTGCGTGGCTGTTCAGAATAACTCTCCAGCCGTGGTGGAGAGAAATGTCTCGAAGAGAACAGACAATAACGCCACAGGCTGCCGATATGATGACAGATGTCTTCCGGGATTCATGGGAAAGAGTCTGAGTGAGACCTACCTGCACAGGTCATGCCACGAATATAACAGAGTGACAGACCAAGCTTATAACACCAGCTGGGGTGTGAGGAATCTGAAAGCTCCAAGACATCACAGACTTGGAGGCCCATCAGGGACGGAATGGCAAGGAGACGAGAGGCCCTGGTCTGCCAGTGACATCTCTGGTACACACGACATGGACGAATACTTCATGGTAAGTTTACAATTATGTCCTTCCTTCATTTCAATTCTCCTTGTTTCATGCAACAACAAGCTTAAGTGTTAAGTTTGGTGTTCTGAGTTCGCCAGCTGTTTTAAGTGTAGGCAATTTTATGTGTGTAACTGCTTATTCTCTGTAGCTTACAGGTCTGTAAAACTATAGTGAAATAGTTGACACTGTCACAGTAATATTGCATTTTAAATTATAGGTACTGCAGTACTATCACGATAGTGAAACTATTCCCAAGAGTCGCCCATGATATTGATGGTAACAGGCACGCAACGGTTTCTTGCAGTCTGACGACCTACATCACAATGAAGCATCGTGGTTTGACTACGAATGTGGTGTTCATCGTGAGGTGGTAGTTCGTGGTCACAGACATCACCACCGGCACCGGAGAGAACACAAGCACCACCACCACACCAGGGTGCACCAGTTGTGGAAGCCGCACTAACGGTACATGCCAGGATTTTACGTCTACGAGATCAGCCCGGAAATGAAGCCTTGGGACTTGTACATTGGATGGAAATATTTGTGACAGTAGCACTTGTGAACTATCTGGCAATGCTGATTGTCAGGAATGATATATATATATATATATATATATATATATATATATATATATATAGTTAGTCAGATGTGAAACTCATCATTTTGACAGATTAGTGGAAACAGTAGCACACTGATGACAATGTTATTAATTTTGATACATTTTTGTATTATTTCTACAATGCTTTTATATTATGCCATGACATTTGACTATAGCTGTGTATTGTGTACATAGCAGTCCGTGTGTCCAGGCCTCATACAGGTGATTACAGACAGTGTATGCTAGCTATGAAATAGTTATAGTTAGTCTACTTTGCCATAAATTTCCACTCCATGCAAGTGGTCCAGTCTGTAGAATCAGCGAATCGTCATAGTTGGTGTAGTTCACCTAGTCATGGTTGGTCGGATTTACCATGTATTTCTACTCCATGCAGATGTCCGTGTCTGTGAGTTAGCCAACGTATGTGCCATATGCAGACTCACCTCATTTTTGTTTTATGGTCAACTTATCTCACATATCCATTGACTGACCCTTGCTTAAGGTGCTGGATTAGTAATTTGCTGAGGAGATGTGCCGCTTTTTTGTCTTTGTATAACACATTATAACCCATTTTTATATTGCAGTCTCCCCTTAGATTCTGCAGGTTTTATCTTTTGAGATTTGTTTACTTCTCAAAATAAGTCACTGCGATGGAGGAATGAAACCTTTTTGTCTCGGTCTCTATACGGGTGATGTATGCTGCCAAAGTATCAATGTTGGTGTTGATGGTGTCATAATATTGATCTATGGGACAGAGCATTCACACAGGATTAATCAAAGTCTGTGTTCAGTTGCCATGTTAGCCAGTTGTGTAATATTCCAGATAGACATGGTAGTACAGGGAATTTTGTGTCATCCAATAGAAATATATAATCATCAGGATTATAATTTTTTGCATAATATTCAAATAGCCGTGATAAAGATGTTTTTGAAGTACATTGTTTTTGAAGTAGTGTACATGGTCTTCCATTGTGTTGTTTCATGCACTGTGCTGATGTAAACACTGACAGCCAGTCAGTTTGTGAAGACACTTGTTTGGAATTGACAGACTGATAGGTTGCCAACATTATGGTTTCTGTCATATACAGTACTGGTGTAGTATCTCCATTGTTTTGATGATCTGGACCGATAATGTTACTGGACCGATTTTGAAAGAAAAGCAGTTTGATACATGAAACCCTACAAGTCATTGCACTGCATGCAACCCATGCCTAGCTAAGATTGGTGATATGCTTTCTTTGCAATGATGTTATAATAACAAACTGTCCAGTGACATTTGTTTACCTGATACAGTAGAACTTACAGCCCGAGATGGTGTAATCTAGGGCATTGGGGGAACATTTGTTTCTACACTTTCATGTAATCGGCAAGCCTGAATGTATTTGGACTTGTTGGGGAGTTTCGTAAGCATACCAAAGTATACAAAATTATACCATGTCGTACCTAGTAGCACTGCTGACACTGCTGATACACACGTATGTACTCGTTATGCAAGTTTACTTTGTAATCTAGATAAAAACACAAACTACGAATGCACAAATGAGCAAAGTGGCAATATGTGTTTTTCGGGCAGCATTGATGTTCAGGCAAGAACACAAGTGAAATGCATTAAATACTTCCATCAACTGTACATATGCATGTATTATATAATGTGAAAACTTTGCCATGATTTGGTGCATTGATCTGAGTCGATTGTTTTGACACATCACAGTGTCAATCGACATTTGTAAATGGGTCTTTAGTATGAGAGGTTCCATTAGAAGACACTGAATAGAGTGAGTAGAATCTGTTGCCTAGCGACACATCAACTTACGATGAACATTTGTATATTGTTAAACCACTGCAGGAGCAACAAGGTACGAGCTCGTCTCAGCAGTTTGTTTTACTGTAGGACTGTTTTACCCTCTTATACATGTACTCCGACATGCCTCAGTATTATTTAGGTACAACAAACAAGTTTGATACAACGAACATGTTTCCGTGAAACGGCTATGTTGCAATGGTAGCTTGATTAACAGTAGTTTTGTACCAACTATTTTCTATGGAGACGACTCGTATGAGAAGTAGCCATATTTATTTTTATCGTTATATACTTATATACATTTGAAGCTGCGTGGTGAAGTGATTGAAATGTGTGGAATACTACTGCGTCACTTTGACAATGATGCCTGCCATAGTCTTCAGCATTTCTGTCTTCCACATTTCTGTTACTCCGTAAGAGGAGTAGATTGTTATGACTCTCATTACTTCTCATCATTTCATGTTGTTGTGGTCAACATTCCACACTGGTTGAGGTCACAGAAATATCTCCTGTTCCACTTAACACTGCAGCTTGGACACTACACTGCAAGCAACTCATTGACTGCATTGAGACTGTCATCATGATTGTAAATAAAATTATATTGTTAAACTAGTTTGCTTTTTCAATTGTCAGTTCTGATGTCGTATAGAAACTGTTCCAGTTGTTCCTTGTAACAAGGGTGAGGATGACAACAGAAGAATGAGACAGATTCTCCTGCTGTAGGATAAGCTGTCCTGTTCAGTACACTATTGCTATTTACCTACATCCAAATTACAGCAGTAGCACTGTCACGCCAACAATGTTGGTAATGGTTATAAATGTGAATTACGTTACTATTGCGTCATGACAACGTTTGGATATTTCCCACACTTCGCCTCTGTTTTTCTCTCTTAAAGAAGCACTTGTGACCAGAATAATACAAATAAGCTGGAATGTCTGAACCCATCACATGCTCTGTATCCATCTTTGATGTCTTGACAGATGTGTTGCTAGGCAACAAGTCATGTGATGATGACACTGGAGAGGATGGAGGATATCTCGAGTAGAATTTGGACTTTCTGAAAATGATCTCGATGCTGCCTTAAGCAGCAGCCATTTTAAATAGAAAAATGTAATACAATATGTGTGTGTCGAATAGGAACTGTATTATATAGTGGCGATTGCCGTGTGAGAAAACAAATTTGTTTTGTTCTAACGTAAGAAACCTGGCACCTCTGTTGTAACCTGACAAATGTAGTGTGTAAGTTAAGCCATGGTACACTAACAGTTGTGTTTGAACAAACATTGAATTCAAAACAGTTTAAAATTCTTCTCAATTTATTTTCTATAAATGGTGAGCCAGGGAAATAACTATACAGAAGAAATCCCACGCTGTGCTGGCCTCGGCATAGACAGGAAGTATGATCAAGTGATTCTAGATAAGTAAATGTCACATGATATCCTTGACTTGTGGACCTTCCATAAGGTCAACATGACATTACAGTGGCAATTGCACTTATTACTCCATCCATTAAAACCAACTTGATATTAGCACAACTGTTGTTGGTGTAGCTGCAATGTACAGCCGCAACTGTAGTGGGTATAACAGTGATTTACAATCGCTACAGTTGCAGGCACAGCTGTCATGTACAACCACTATTGTAGCGGGTACAGCTGTGATGTACAACTGCTACAGTAGCGGGCACAAATGTGATGTACAACTGCTATTGTAGCAGGCACAGCTGTGATGTACAACTGCTACTGTAGAGAGTACAACTGTGATGTACAACTGCTACAGTAGCGGGCACAACTGTGATGTACAACTGCTACAGTAGCGGGCACAACTGTAATGTACAACCGCTACAGTAGCGGACACAGCTGTGGTGTACAACCACTACAGTAGCGGACACAGCTGTGGTGTACAACCACTACAGTAGCGGGCACAACTGTGATGTACAACCACTACTGTAGTGGGTATACAGCCACCACTGTAGTGGTTATAGCTGATGTACTACTGCTGTTGTAGCTGCTACAGCTGATGTACAGCAGCCAGTGTATTGGCTACAGCTGTGATGCACATGTAGCCACTACAGCTGTGGTCTACAACAGCTGCTGCAGCTACTGTCTGTCACTTGCTGCTACATACAAACATATCATAATAGTATAAAATAGCCTATTTAATTTTGCAAATAAATACAGAAAATACATCAATATCTAAAATGTCAAGTAGTGAGTATAATATTGTAAGTTTATATATAATATATGGCTGCGTATGTTAAAATAGAGCTACATGCTATTCTGTTATATGTATCATAATTCTATCTGGGCTTGCATTATTTAAAGCTACTTTTGTGAGGTGGCTAAGACCACATTTGGTAACAGGACGAATATAATCGACACTTAAATGTTATACAGAGTTACATGTCGTAGAAGGGTAACATAGAAGCATCTATCAACTCGGTCCAGTTGGTCTGTCTAGTCTGCATATTACATATACACCAATATCTAGCGGCTCTGAAAGCAGTGGAGAATCCAATGTCTATGTCTACACAAATACAGAATAAAACGGTCACCAAAATATTCATGGTAACAACATTAACACGTCTGCATAAACAGTTGTTTGAGTAACACGCAGAAAGACGAAACACAATCTGGATAGTTTAATTTGCACTTACACAGTCTACGTACACGTATAAAATAAAAACTGCTTACATAAATTCACCGACTGGTCTTTGGTTTATAAACTGAAACTATTAGAATTGCGGACAGTCGATCGAGTATAACTGACCACTGCGTAAATGTACCAACACGCAACCGACGACAACAATTACACAGATAATGAATGAATCAACACACCAGATAATAAAAATAATACCATTTGACAGTATAGGGCACTTTGGAATAACATTGCAAAGGGACATACATAAAAACGTACCTGAAGCAGTCTCAAATAAGAGTTGATCAACGCATCTATTTTAATCATTAAATGTATTTCACTTAGTTCACATTGCACACATTCCTAACCCCACCTGCACAAACCTTCGTATTTTACCTGGTACACTTAAAGGACACTACCATAAAATAACACATCGTATGTAGCTTTTAGTGTTTGTTAGTCAGCAGAGAAAACTGGTTATAACTGGTAATCCATTGTCTTCAGACCTTCTGCCCAGTGTTTCTCTTGTAGCCAGTTTTCTAAGCCAAAATACACCTTCCCTGCTGAAGTATGATCTGTAGAATATGGCCAAAGTTTTACTAAGATAGATTTGCAACGGGTCTAAATCCCAGAATTCAGCTCTAACGCCTAGAATACCGAGCACACTTCTGTGCTCCAACACACAAAGCAGTCGTCTAGACCTACGTAATCTACAGAAGAAACACGACACGTGGGTGCGTGCTGTCTGCTGCCAACATCACTCCCATTCCTGATGATATCATATAATATATATACAGAAGAAACAACTAAACATGCTGCGTGATCAAAACACTTCCTGCTTCCACATTTGCCATGCTGGACCTGGTGGTATAACACAACTAGCCTTGGTCACACACGGCCGACCTTGGTCACGCGTGGCCGATTTGAGCAGCTCAAAACCAGGCTCAGGGCAGGCAACGGTCAAAATTTAAATATCGCCACGTAAATCATGCAGAATGATCTGGCTCATTCGGAAATAGGCTGCGTTTTCACTCGCTCATACCAGGTGGTCTTTGATAATTGCTCATATTTTGCTAAAAACTCAGTGGTTGTCTGCATCGTTTTAAAATTCTCTTCAAATAAGTGTCAAAAACATAAAATTGTGTTTAAAACATTACCAGCACGAGAGTGCAGCAAGAGTCTGGTTTTGTTCACCGATGCAAACCCAACACACATTCACCAGCTGCGACACCCCGACACATTGAAGTGACGACCTTTGCACTTTGCCATGAGAGTTGTTGCATACAAGGCACGTGATTGGTCAGTGGTGACCCCGTGACCTCTATCCGCACGTGCGCAGGCGGCGGGCAGACTGCTGTATGTCGGTGAAGTAGACCTTCATGCGCTGGTTGAGTTCGTTTATCTCGTGGGACAGATCGCCGAGTGTCTTCTCATTACGATCAAACTCATCTCCCATCACTGCAAGGAAAGTGGTGCAGGAAACAGGCATTAGTCTGCTGTGTGCACCGCGCGACTACTCCACACCTCATTGCTATGGTGCACCAACAACGGAAGGGGAACAGTGTTTATACACACTAAAATGCCTACTTTTTGAATTGGAGTAATGTAAATGCATCTCTTGCATGTCGCCAAGTTTATCTTGACTCTTTCTATTTCAATTCACTACAGATCCACCAATTGGCAACACATATAGGAAAACACAATGATAGTTATTATGTGTTATTTACTTATATGTTGTTGACATGATATGGTTTCCTGGAGGCCATTTTGTCTACCTAAGGGTGTCTATCAGTTCACATGGTGGCGCCAATCTAAATCAGTAAATGGGTGATTTATTTAAATGGGTGATTTGCTACTTGATGGGTGGTTTATCAGGGTCTAATATTAGAAATTCATCAATATTTAGATATCTGACAGAATTATTTCTACATGTGCAATATCATACCGTCTACAACAACGTTAGTATAAGTGCATACATACTACAATTATTATCCCATAGAATTTGATCTATCATATCTATATTGGCTATTTCTATGCACACATTTCTACAATATCTCTGTGGTGGTTAGATTACGTACAGTAGTCATAATCTGAAACCATTTTTCAAGTACATCCTTACCCATGATGGTGTCAAGCATAAGTTTAGTCATGGTAGTGTCACACATATTTACTTAAGGCCATGTCAAGCATAGGTTTAGTTAAGGCAGTGTCAAGCATATGTTAACCTATGGTAGTGTCATGCATGCTAAGTTAACTAGTGGTGTCAACCAAATGTTTAGCTACAGCAGTGCCATGCAAATGTGTGGAGCATTCAATAGTTATTTTTTAATCTATGAATACACACAATTTATCAATAATGTCTTGTAAATAGATTACAACATGCAAATTGTTTGTGTGTATATGTGTCTGTGCTCCTAAGTAAATATACAAATACAGTAATATCAAAGGCTGATGACTAGAAAGACAAATTTGTACATTCAATTACTAATATCACTTTATAGCATTCATTAGAATATTGAACTTTCAAACAGCCTAACGATTCTTTGGTGTCGATTGTCATTAAAAATAACTATTACAATGAACTATTTACACCAGTCAACAGGAATGTTGTGATTATGTTACAGTCATGTCAACAAGGCATTTTACAATAAATACAACATAAGCAACCAAAGGGTCCAAACCAATTTTGACAGTCAGACCCAGAAACAGGAAAACAAATCTAGTCAGTAGATCTCCCTCAAACCAAAAAAGATCAGACATCAAGATCAGTGATTTATAAAATTTTACAAATAATTCATCTATACTATTGATGAGAACTGCAAACAGAACTATGATGTGGAAGAATTCTGGGAGATCTCGTGACCAAATAGGATCCCTGATACATGCGGTTAAACGTGGACTAAACATGCAATAACAGCAAAATGCCAAGCAAAAGCGACACTAATTCTCTTGACACAATAACATATTGCAGTCAACCGAGTCTGGCACACACTGACAAGTGGCAGCACTGCATGCTCAGCCACATGTGCGCAGTCTACGAGCAGCCTCATGAATGTCGACTAGATAATGTTGCGCTAGTTCTTTGAGATGGGCAACTTCTGCCGAGGCATCGAGTAAAAGTTTCTCGTTTAGCCAGAACTCATCTTCCATCACTGAAAATAAACATGAAGAACACGCGATAGAGTGGTGACAGTGCTGCTCTCTAGTGAGCAATGTTATGGGACAAAACACCTGAAATCGTGCCCTGAAAATAAATGGGAATCTGCTTCAAAGCCTTTTTCGCACATCTTCTCAAATGAAACGTCTGTTTCATACATCTTCTGATATGAAAGGTCTTTTTCGTATATCCTCTCATATGAAAGGTCTTTTTCATACATCTTCTCATATGAAAGGTGTTTTTTGTACATCTTCTCATATGAAAGGTCTTTTTCGTATATCTTCTCATATGAAAGGTTTTTTTGTACATCTTCTCACATGAAAAGTCTTTTTCATACATATTTTCATATGAAAGGTCTTTTTCGTGTATCCTCTCATATGAAAGGTCTTTTTTGTACATCTTCTCATATGAAAGTCTTTTTCATACATCTTCTCATATGAAAGGTCTTTTTTGTACATATTCTCATATGAAAGGTCTTTTTCATACATATTTTCATATGAAAGGTCTTTTTCGTATATCCTCTCATATGAAAGGTCTTTTTTGTACATCTTCTCATATGAAAGGTGTTTTTTGTACATCTTCTCATATGAAAGGTCTTTTTTTTTTACATCTTCTCACATGAAAAGTCTTTTTCATACATATTTTCATATGAAAGGTCTTTTTCGTGTATCCTCTCATATGAAAGGTCTTTTTTGTACATCTTCTCATATGAAAGTCTTTTTCATACATCTTCTCATATGAAAGGTCTTTTTTGTACATATTCTCATATGAAAGGTCTTTTTCATACATATTTTCATATGAAAGGTCTTTTTCGTATATCCTCTCATATGAAAGGTCTTTTTTGTACATCTTCTCATATGAAAGTCTTTTTCGTACATCTTCTCATATAAAAGGTCTTTTTTGTACATATTCTCATATGAAAGGTCTTTTTCATACATATTTTCATATGAAAGGTCTTTTTCGTATATCCTCTCATATGAAAGGTCTTTTTTGTACATCTTCTCATATGAAAGTCTTTTTCGTACATCTTCTCATATGAAAGGTCTTTTTTGTACATATTCTCATATGAAAGGTCTTTTTCATACATATTTTCATATGAAAGGTCTTTTTCGTATATCCTCTCATATGAAAGGTCTTTTTTGTACATCTTCTCATATGAAAGGTCTTTTTCATACATATTTTCATATGAAAGTCTTTTTCGTACATCTACTCATATGAAAGGTCTTTTTCATACACATTTTCATATGAAAGGTCTTTTTTGTACATCTTCTCATATGAAACGTCTTTTTTGTGCATCTTCTCATATGAAAGGTCTTTTTTGTACATCTTCTCATATGAAAGGTCTTTTTTGTACATCTTCTCATATGAAAGGTCTTTTTCAATGCCAGTGTTGTTGGAATGGAAAACCTTGACATCGTCACCATTTCTAAGACTGTAGACGTGTCTTCGTCCAGTTTCAATAGTTGAAGCCGGTTCAGCTGACGGACAGAACGGCTGCCACTGGAGTAAATTTTGGTGTACATTTAAGTTTTTTCACAGTGTCGTGCAGCCTTGATGGTGTCACCAATCTCTTTATTCTGTTGGTTTTTCTTTTCCATTTTGCAGTCAACAATAAGTCCAGCATGTGGCAGGACATTAGTATCGTCCCATACATTGCACAGGCACTGACATTGTAAAGCTGTTCACCATGCACATGCAGAACCAGGGAGGGATGGACACATGCAGCCAGGCAGCCCACCAAAACCTCACACACATGCGGGCTACAACAGGGGAACTAATATTGTGTGTGTATTTACAAGTTTCAACCCAAAATTCCACAGATAATGTCACCTTATCAGTTTGTTCATAACTATTTACACAGGAAGTCAGAATTCAGAGAATAGGTTTCGTTAGCGAGTGTCCTTTGCACAGTACACACACAGGCATATAGGTCGAATACCAATCTCATTTTGTGTAAAATAGTATATTTTTATCACTGTGCAAATAATTGAGAACAAAGCATGTTTCAGTGGAAACGTGACAGACTGATGGATGTAAGAAATGGAGGCATACAGCTATGTAATCACCCCTAACCCACTGACATGCACACATGCATCTACCTGAACTTTTCACAACAACCACTCATGCCCTGAGACAAATATCTCCTGCAATACTGATCGTTTTAAACCACATTACTGTAGCACTAACAAACTGAAAGGTAAGTATTTATAAAAGTATTAACCAGAAAACATGAACTGCGTATTTCTTTCTAGCTGTAGGAGTGCGTACCTTTCAATCGTTCGATCTTCTCGTACGTATTCTGGTAGAGACTAGATGCTCGGTCTCGCAGATTATCGGCCTGTTCTTTTGCCGTTCTTGTGGCATTATATTTTGTCTCAAGCTGAATTGCTACATCCGTATACTTGCGATCTAGGTCATCGGCGTCCTAAAACAAAGTTCAATCACTCATATTTCCCTCTCTCTCTCATGAACACATCAGTGATGGTTTTGGTGACTTAATGTGCATATTTTGACAATATCTTTTTATCCTTGAAGCTGCCCCTGGAATTCAGCTTTTCACTTGTCTTATTTCAGACTCATCTCACAGACATCCAAACATATCTACTGTCAATGCTGAGAAGGTGGCTCACTTGTAATTTTCTTTTTAAATCATTGCATTGCACAAACTATTAAATTCCATTTCAATAACATTTTCTGTATATTAAAACAAGATTCCTTATTACAATATAATATTATAAGAAATCTTGTTTTAATGCAATATTCTTCCAACTTGATGAACATTTTCACAACATTTGTTTTACAGTATGTGTAGTCTATTGATTTCCTCAATACTAAATACTCAATACTGTACTAAATAACATATTTGCACTGTTTTCATGAAAAAATACGAAATAAAATAAGCACAAAATTGAAGTGAATTTAACTTATGCAGTGCATACTCTACACATCTGAATGTCAACAACGTGTACTGCTACTTGCATAAAACAATAACAATAAAATATCAAAACTATCCATCCTACCAGATCGCAGTGATAACAATGTCACCATAGCCGTGTGTTCTTACCTGCTCCGCCTGGTTGGCGAGGCCCTCAGCTACATCCGCCTCATTGGCTGCTCGCTGCACGTTCACCTCGTTCTCCGTGAATGTCGTCTTGAGGCTGTCGAGTCGCTCTTTCAGGTCATTCACCCTGTCCAGTGTCTCCCTCGACTTCTCCACTCCTGCCGTTGTCTCAGACTCAATCTACAGCAGCGATGACGGATGGCCAACAAGTGCATAAGTGTAACCGTCATTGTTTTGTGGAGGACAGAATCGCATTCAGTTAGAACCACCGTCACATTACTACACGTGAATCACCACTGGCATAGCAGCTATGGAATGTAGAGAAATGAGCTGAATCAAACTCATAATTGACTCAGCTGTACCGTCTGTGAGACCAGAACATCCAAGCCGTCGGGGGCCAGAAACCCCGATGCAACTACCCATTTAACCAGACCGTGACCAGTCTCATGAGTTGGTGTGTGCCATTGTGTACAACGACACCTGCTTTGTATCAAGTCATTGGAACCAAGCAATAGTATTAGCTCTTCTTATTAATATGTTCAAAGTTGTGCATGTTGATCTGCCAGAGAGACTGATGTTACCAGTAATGCCCCCTTACTGTGTGATAGGATGGTTAGACCTGTTGGAAACAATACCCCATTTTGAATATCTATGATATATATATAAATGATAACATTTATGTATGATGGTGTCCAGTCCTCAGGACTGCTCCAACTACTCTATATTTAACTCCCTGGCAGATTTATTCAATCGGACACCATCGTGCCTTTTCTGGGGAGCATTCAGCCATGCAGACATTACAGCACAAAGGCTGGTCATACACAGATATCAACCACCGTTGACAGTCAAGCAGTACAGATTCACACAAGTTCTAAAGTTACATGTAGCTGCAAGCATGAATAACACTATTTTATAATAACATTAATACAAAGACTTCGTTCAGGCCTTAATCTTGAAAAACAAAGCCTGGAGGCATATTAAGTCATACAAGTTATTCGATTGTAAAAACAGTAACCAATAATAATGCTGTCAACAGATATGTAAGCATAGTTAAAAAGATAACTCCTAAAACCTCCATTGTATAAAATCTTTGCAGGTCAGAGGTCGCTGTGGCTGATTAGGTCAGTACCAGTTCTTCTCTACCCCCGGTACACCCTGTCAAAAACTCCTCTTTTAAACGTCTGCCAATGAATTCACCCACTAGTGCGGTGCTCGGCCTCACCCCGCTGCAGTCATGGGATACAATATTGTGGGTGATTTCAGCCACACACTGCTCATGTTAGTTGCAGTGTCTCGGCCATGAATGGGTCATTATTTTGGGATTCCCACCAATTGTGTATCTGTCTTCAAATTTATGCGAAATCAATTGCTATAATTGTATAGTTCGACTCCACACACTCCCAAGCTTTATGGAGAAGATCGGCCAGGGGTAGTTCCAGTTATATAGGATGTTATATAACAGTCTGTCACGTTAAGTATCATGTTGTCTCACCATGACAAGGTCTTCTTCAGCTTTCATAATGTCTTCCTCAGCCTTGGCGATGGCATTGCGGGCCGCATCCTGGGCTTCACTGGCACGCTTCAGCGCTTCCAACACTCGCTGAGCCGTGTCCAATACATTATCAGCTCCTTCCCTGTTGTCAAGGGCAACATGGTTGTCATGGTAACACAGCAATAAAACAATACAGAGGTTTGGTTCTGTTTGATTTCAAGTATTACAGATAACAGCTGTACAAGTAGTTTTGTGATGTAATAATGATCTTTGTAATAGTTTATAAATTTTAATAATTTAGTTTGTTTTAATCAACCCTCACCCTCGTTTCAATATTGACTCTGACATATATTCTAGAATTCTTTTTAATATTGTTGTTGTCACACAATTCACAACACAAATCCAAACCCTGTGAATAACACACCTCATTTTACAATGCTGGCTTTACCATAACCGTCTATAAGAAACATTACAGAAATGTACAATGGGAGATTTCCAAAATACCCAGGAAGGGTGAGCATATGGCTAACTTGTGAGTACGTCAACACAATGATGGGAGTGCTGGAAGAGTTGTCTCTTCTTGGTGGCTTTTTAAAATGGAAGCAAACCGATACAAAACAAGACATAAACTTAACGTCTAAGACAGGAAACACTAATGCAGGAAACACCACTCACTTTGTAGCCCCCGCTCGGGCTTTGAGGTCGTTTGCCCGCTCAAGGTCGCCCTTCGTCTCAGCCAGGATTGTGTCGATGTCGGTGAGACCACGGATAGTCTCGTTGATCTGACGGGCAAGGTCACGGATCTCCTCCGGTTGCAATGAGATGCTCATTGCGAGAACTTCCTCAGCAACCTGAAACAATCGTCCCATGAACTCAGTATTTATATGCACCAGAAATACACATCTCATTGTAGCGTCTTTCACTTGAGGAGGAGGTAGGGGTGGCCACCAACTACTCCATACGAGGGGGAGTACCCAGATGGTACCTAGATGCTGGAGAGCATTATCCAGTCCTCAGGACCCAAAGCACTTTACACTTTACACTTTACTTCCCCGACAGAACTGTTCAATCGAACAACATCTCGACTTCTCTGGGAAGCATCCAGTCACGCTGCAATTAAGTGAGAAGACTATTTGTACACAAATATCCACCACTCTCTATAGCCAGGTACTCATTCATATAGCTGAGTGAACAGGATTTGAACCCGGGTTCTCTTAGTTGAGATTCCAAACTCTAGCCACTGCACCACTGCACTAATAGAATAATTTAAAGTAAAGTACATAGAAATGGTGGTGGACACACATGTTTACGGGGATGTTGGAAAATGTTTTTCCTGAATGTACTCCTGACCCACCTGTCTAATTTCCGCAGGCTTGGCTCCGTTCTGTTCCATGTACTCTGTGATGCGACTCATGAGGTCGTCAAGTGCACTGAGTGTGCCCTCCGACTCGTTCTTTGCGGCACTGGCACTGTCGTAAGCCTCCTGAGCAGCTGCCTTTGCCTCATTTGCATGTGTCTCTGCGCCCCGCAGCTGCAAGCACAAGGGGGTAACTCATCAACCCTGTCACACCGAGGGGTGAATCAAATGGTAAGCACTGTCATACTGATTATTATAATGCAAAACGCACTTGATGTTATGACTTGAGAGGCAGCTCTGGACACTGAATATGTAGTGACTGAGGATACTATATCCTGTCAAATGTAATGCCGAAAATTAAATGGGATATTACAATTAAATAATATTTCTAAAGAGGAATGTGTAAACTGAAAAACAAAGAGTAACAGGAAAGCATCAAACTTAAGTTGTCTCTGGTTGCCCCGGAGATATTGCTGTCAAATGTCAATTGAGGTGATGTTTTTCTATCATAATTTTTGTCATTGAACTGCTCATCTTTAGGTCCTGATTTACATTTTCATCAGCAACCAGCAGCATTTGTCTCTTTTCTAGCCTTGTCTTAGTATTTTCATGAATACCTTATAAATGTATGATAACAGACACATTGGTCTGTATTTCTTGATGTCTATTCTTGAGTAATTTCATGGGTAACTATACACAGTCACTTGCCATAATGGAATTAAATTTGTTTCATGGTGTTTGTCGCATTCGATTTTCAAAGTTACATATTTCTTTTGACCCTGAAAACACAACTATGTCAATAAATAGATTGTGAATTTTCAAAACTGTAAAAAGAAATTATGAGAAAACAGCTATGATACTTGTACAAAGTTGATGACAAGCTTTCTGAAAGCTGCCCCATGTGACGACTGACACCTACCTCAGACAGTAAGGCCTGGCTCTCAGTCTTCCTCTCAGCCAGTGTCTTTTCCGCGCGCTTGGCGAGGTCCATGGCGTTGTTGGCCTTGGTCACAGATCCATCCTCACAGCTGAGACCTCCACACTTGCCGCAGCCCGCCCCGCCACACAGCGAGTCACATGGCTCACCACGCCCATCACACACCTGTGTCACACGAAATAGTCAGAACTACAACTATTTAAGATTTGCCCGTGGCAGTTGCCCAACTGCAGGTGTAAATATTGGAATACCAAAATTACAGTAGTGTAAATCTCTCTGTTGGAGGATGTATCAACCAGAACTATGCATGTATGTATGCATGTATGTAATATGTATGTGTTCACTTATAGTTAACATGTTTCACAAAACTCATTTGAATGATGCTGAAATAGTATTTAAATTAGTTGTAGATTAAAGAGCACTCTGCCAGGTGTTCTCACTGTTTTGTCATATCAGTTGTCACATATACGAGTCCGGCACTTGTCTGACATGCCAGGTGGACAAACACAAACACTGACTTCACTTGAACTACAGCTGTCCCTACTTCTTTCCACACCAGTCCTTCTCCATATGTCCCCCTAAACCCCACTGGGCAGTCACTTCTCACTCCTGCTTCCTGTGGCTTCACCCCCTACTCCCACTGTTCATACTTACCCCAACCCTCGTACAACCCCACCTGATACTCCCCACTCCACTACCACTTCCCCCAAAACCCTTCTCCCCAACACTCACACTCTTTACCCATCAATCTCCATTTACTCTCCCCTCACATTCATCATTCCTCACACTCCCCCACCCCTCATGCTTTTCAACTCTCACACTCCCCACCCCTCATAGTCGCCCACCCTTTGTATGCCCCTTCATTTTCCTCACTCCCCTTCATTCTCCCCACCCCTCACTCCCCCCCCCAACACATCATATCATTATGCCCCACCCCTGTATGCCCCTTCATTCTCCCCACCCCTCACTCTCCCCAACACATCATATGCCCCACCCCTGTATGCCCCTTCATTCTCCCCACCCCTCAATCTCCCCAACACATCATATGCCCCACCCCTGTATGCCCCTTCATTCTCCCCACCCCTCAATCTCCTCAACACATCATATGCCCCACCCCTGTATGCCCCTTCATTCTCCCCACCCCTCACTCTCCCCAACACATCATATGCCCCACCCCTGTATGCCCCTTCATTCTCCCCACCCCTCACTCTCCCCAACACATCATATGCCCCACCCCTGTATGCCCCTTCATTCTCCCCACCCCTCAATCTCCTCAACACATCATATGCCCCACCCCTGTATGCCCCTTCATTCTCCCCACCCCTCAATCTCCCCAACACATCATATGCCCCACCCCTGTATGCCCCTTCATTCTCCCCACCCCTCACTCTCCCCAACACATCATATGCCCCACCCCTGTATGCCCCTTCATTCTCCCCACCCCTCAATCTCCTCAACACATCATATGCCCCACCCCTGTATGCCCCTTCATTCTCCCCACCCCTCAATCTCCCCAACACATCATATGCCCCACCCCTGTATGCCCCTTCATTCTCCCCACCCCTCAATCTCCCCAACACATCATATGCCCCACCCCTGTATGCCCCTTCATTCTCCCCACCCCTCAATCTCCCCAACACATCATATGCCCCACCCCTGTATGCCCCTTCATTCTCCCCACCCCTCAATCTCCCCAACACATCATATGCCCCACCCCTGTATGCCCCTTCATTCTCCCCACCCCTCAATCTCCCCAACACATCATATGCCCCACCCCTGTATGCCCCTTCATTCTCCCCACCCCTCAATCTCCCCAACACATCATATGCCCCACCCCTGTATGCCCCTTCATTCTCCCCACCCCTCAATCTCCCCAACACATCATATGCCCCACCCCTGTATGCCCCTTCATTCTCCCCACCCCTCAATCTCCTCAACACATCATATGCCCCACCCCTGTATGCCCCTTCATTCTCCCCACCCCTCAATCTCCTCAACACATCATATGCCCCACCCCTGTATACCCCTTCATTCTCCCCACCCCTCAATCTCCTCAACACATCATATGCCCCACCCCTTATATGTCCTTTCATTCTCCCCTCCCATCCCTCACTCCCTGAGCCCTCCCGGTACCCACCATCTCGTTGAGGTCGACGATGCGTCCGTCGAGGGTGCTGATCTCCCCGGAGAGTGTAGTCAACTGTGCCTCGTTCTCCTCGTACCTCTCGTCAAAGCCGTCCCTCTGCTGCTCTATCACGAGGTCCACCTGCTCTCTCACAGTCACGGACTCGTCCAGCACCGCCGTTGTACTGTCCACCTTCCACTGGGCCGCCTTTGACCGACGCTCACTCTCCAGGGTGCTGTTGTACGCCCCTACAGACAACACTCTTAGGTCACTGGGGGTTGTTTGGGGGTTCATGAAGTTGTGGGGTGACTATGTGGTTGTTTGGGCACATGAAGTGGTGGGGTGTCTGTGGGGTTGTGTGTTGGTACATAAAGTGGTTGAGTGTCTATGGGGTTGTGTGAGGGTACATGAAGGGGTGGGGTGTCTATGGTGTTTTGTGAGGGTACATGAAGTGGTGGGGTGTCCATGGGGTTGTGTGAGGGTATGTGAAGTTGTGGGGTGTCTATGTGGTTGTTTGAGGGTACATGAAGTGGTGGGGTGTCTACGGGGTTGTGTGAGGGTATGTGAAGTTGTGGGGTGTCTATGTGGTTGTTTGAGGGTACATGAAGAGGTGGGGTGTCTACGGGGTTGTGTGAGGGTACATGAAGTGGTGGGGTGTCTATGGGGTTGTGTGAGGGTACATGAAGTGGTGGGGTGTCTATGAGGTTGTGTGAGGGTACATGAAGTGGTGGGGTGTCTATGGGGTTGTGTGAGGGTATGTGAAGTTGTGGGGTGTCAATGTGGTTGTTTGAGGGTACATGAAGTGGTGGGGTGTCTACGGGGTTGTGTGAGGGTACATGAAGTGGTGGGGTGTCTATGGGGTTGTGTGAGGGTACATGAAGTGGTGGGGTGTCTATGAGGTTGTGTGAGGGTACATGAAGTGGTGGGGTGTCTATGAAGTGGTGGAGTGTCTATGGGGTTGTGTGAGGGTACATGAAGTGGTGGGGTGTCTATGGGGTTGTTTGACGGTATATGAAGTGGTGGGGTGTCTATGAAGTGGTGGAGTGTCTATGGGATTGTTTGAGGGTACATGAAGTGGTGGGGTGTCTATGAGGTTGTGTGAGGGTACATGAAGTGGTGGGGTGTCTATGGGGTTGTGTGAAGGTACATGAAGTGGTGGGGTGTCTATGGGGTTGTGTGAGGGTACATGAAGTGGTGGGTGTCTATGGGGTTGTGTGAGGGTACATGAAGTGGTGGGGTGTCTATGGGGTTGTGTGAGGGTACATGAATTGGTCGGGTGTCTACGGGGTTGTGTGAGGGTACATGAAGTGGTGAGGTGTCTATGGGGTTGTGTGAGGGTACATGAATTGGTCGGGTGTCTATGGGGTTGTGTGAGGGTACATGAAGTGGTGGGGTGTCTACGGGGTTATGTGGGGGTACAAGAAGGGGTGGGGTGTTTATGGGGTTGTGTGAGGGTACATGAAGTGGTGGGGTGTCTATGGGGTTATGTGGGGGTACATGAATTGGTTGGGTGTCTATGGGGTTGTGTGAGGGTATATGAAGTGGTGGGGTGTCTATGAGGTTGTTTGGGGGTACATGAATTGGTGGGGTGTCTATGGGGTTGTGTGTGGGTACATGAAGTGGTGGGGTGTCTATGGGGTTGTGTGAGGGTACATGAAGTGGTGGGGTGACTCTGAAGGTATATTTGGCACAAGGCAGTGGTACGGGATGGCGTCACTTACCAATGATGTCCATCTCTCGGATGCGTGTTGCGTTTCGCTTCAGTTCTTCTGCTGTCATCTTGAGCTTGTCAACATTGCGTCGGATTGCTTCAATGCGATTGTTGGCTGTCTCAATGCGGTCACTTGTGTCAATCACTTCTTTGTTCACTGTGTCCAGCTGGACATTGCTGTCTGTCAGATTTTTTCTGCATCACACACATTTTTATGACAACTTCATCTGTACAATTTCTAATTGTGGTCTCACTGATCGGCACAAGACAAATTAACATATAAAATGTCTGATGTCATCAAACACAGTCTATGTTACAAGAAAACAAACATATAAAATGTCTGATGTCATCAAACACAGTCTATGTTACAAGAAAACAAACATATAAAATGTCTGATGTCATCAAACACAGCATATGTTATAAGATAAATAAACATAAAATGTCTGACGTCATCAAACACAGTCTATGTTATAAGATAAATAAACATAAAATGTCTGTCGTCATCAAACACAGTCACAGTCTATGTTACAAGATAAATAAACATATAAAATGTCTGATGTCATCAAACACAGTCTTTGTTCAAGGTGTTCACACAATGTGAATTCTTCAATGTCTTCATTTCAATATATTATGTTGTATGCACAGTTACTATTTTTTTTAATAGTACATGATTAATGTAAATTCCCCCAAAAGAAATCTCTTTAAGGTTGCTGATTTCTATCGAGGAGCAATTAATTGGGACATATATTTATTAAGCTATTCTTATGCATGTTTGACAGAAGTGAATATTCCTATGGACTGGCTGGTCTTCTATACATGTAGCACTCTGCGAATGAGACAACCCCAGGTAGTACCTGATGTTGTTGAGGCTGTCCTGCAGACGGTCAAGGTCATGCTGTGTGACGTTGGTTCCCGCCAGGATACGCCGCACTTCATCCAGCTTATCCTCCATTGACCGGAACTCTGCCTCAAATATACCCTTCACCCCTCCAATCTTGATCTCACTTCCCTCCTGAATCAGCCGGTTTGTCTGACCTAAAACACACGTCAGAAGTACAAAGAAAGGCCTGACCATTTTGGAATCATTCAAACATACGTGGTACTACTTAGGATATCACAATACAGCAGAATTGTATTTGTATAGATTAACTTTGCATAAGTGAAAACCATAATTTTTAAGACCTGTCTAAAATGCCCACGTTGACAATGTTATACTTTCCCCAACATATACAATATAAAATAACCACATCTTCCTCAAATACCACCTACCTATAAAACCTACTTCCAAATGCTAGCGTTAGGATTAGAACAATTGATTCTGACAAAAACGGGGTCTGTCTAACAAAAATGTTGTCCAAATATGCCTATAGCCAAACCTAAAAATGGGGTGCCCAGTGCACATTTGTATGGTAATAACCACATTCAATTGCACTTGACACACAGCAAACATGTGCATACAAGAGCCAAAAAGCAATGTTAAATAACTTTAGAGTTGCTTCAAAGGAGTATGGGTAAATATTTAAAAGTATCCAGTGTAGGTGGTAAATAAAAAAAAATCCTGCATCAAAAAACCTATAATTTTGCTCAGAAGTGGTGCCCATGTGAAAGTTGCATTTCATCATTTGGTCATCAATGTAGACATTTTTAGACTTAAAAAAATCCGTTTGAATGTAAACTTACTGCTCAGTTCGCTGATGATGCGGTCCCAGTCATCGAAGCATTCTCCGCAGGGCACACAGTTCGGCATGAAGCCAGTAGTTCCGCGGGCGCAGCGGTCACACTTGTGTCCACCAACACCCTCCAGACACTCACAGGCGCCCGTGTGACGGTCACACTGCAGTGTCGCTGAACCAACCCGGTCGCAGTCACATGCTGCACACATAGAAATACACGGGTCTCATTGGACGATAATGCCAGTCACATGATGCATCTGCTGATGTATCAGTTGTGTTGAGACTAAACAGATTTGATAGGATAGTTCTGATTGGATGATATTAGTTGTGTACTGCACCATCTGATTCATCTAGTTCTGACTGGATGTGACTGATTGGATGATATTAGTTGTGTACTGCACCATCTGATTCATCTAGTTCTGACTGGATGTGACTGATTGGATGATATTAGTTGTGTACTGCACCATCTGATTCATCTAGTTCTGACTGGATGTGACTGATTGGATGATATTAGTTGTGTACTGCACCATCTGATTCATCTAGTTCTGACTGGATGTGACTGATTGGATGATATTAGTTGTGTACTGCACCATCTGATTCATCTAGTTCTGACTGGATGTGACTGATTGGATGATATTAGTTGTGTACTGCACCTTCTTATTCATCTAGTTCTGACTGAATGGGACTGATTGGATTATATTACCTGCATACTGCACCATCTGATTCATCTAGTTCTGACTGGATGGAACTGATTGGATAGTTTAAATGTGCTGTGAATACCAATCAGGTGGTGAACTGAAATATATAATTCTAATTGGACAGTTCTGACTGGATAATTCTGACTGGATGATAACATCAGCCACATGAGGCAGCACCTGAAATACTGACTGTGAAATAATTATAGCAGCAAATGAACAAAATTTACAAGATCGATACGACTGTGTCGATAATGACTGATTGTGAAATAAAGCAATCATTGCATAAGTATAATAAAACGATACTTAAGATTGACTTTAATTACATTTAATTTGTACTTATTCTCATCATGGAAAGATGTGACAGGAAGTGAGTAAGTGGTGAGAAGTGACGGTCACTTACGGAAGCACTGGTGACTCGGGTCTCCCCAGTAGTTGTCCTCACAGTCGGCACAAGTGCGGCCGCCACGTCCAGTGATACACTGGCACTGACCATCAAACTACAGTGGACAAACACTCACTGTCACTTTATGCATAACATTTAAATTACATTGTAAGACTGTCCGTCCATCTTTAAAAAAACATGTCTAATGATTCATGTACACACTGTGTGTTTACAGAAACTGCCTCCACTCTTTGAAATGTATGAGTATGATGAATAAAATAACTAAATATTGTTCATGCTTTATATACACTCTAAAAACAGTTAACACTTTCTTACATTACCATTGAGCATATTGTACAATGTTAGAATAATAATATTGCATTAACAGTGTTATTATAATCCACCGACATATTTATTATCAAATCTCTGATGTTCTCTCATTCAGTGAATTCACTACAAGAACGTTCACATCACAAAATATACAACATTAAATCCTCATCTAAAATTCCTGTTTTACTCAATTTCTGATGGCATTGCTTAATTAAAATTCCTGTTTTACACAATTTCTGATGGCATTGCTTAATTAAAATTCCTGTTTTACACAATTTCTGATGGCATTGCTTAATTAAAATTCCTGTCTTACACAATTTCTGATGGCATTGCTTAATTAAAATTCCTGTTTTACACAATTTCTTATAGCATATAAACTACAATAACACAAATTCAAATATGATATATGACTCTGTTAATTTAGATGGTCACTGGTTTAAAAAAATTGAGAAATGCTGGCATTTTATCTAGCTGTGAATCACTTGCCCAATGGAATACAATTACTTTATATTTCCAGGAATACAAATAAAATAAAAATCACGCCACAGACGTATCTGTACCTCGTTACACTGTGTAGAGAGGGCGCCACGAGGATCACAGTTACACGATTCGCAGCCTTCGCCGCTGGCGATCTTCCAGAAGTTTGGTGCGCATGAGTCGCAGCGCAGACCAATGACATTGGGCAGACAAGCACACTGTCCAGTGCGAGGGTCACAGGGTCCAGCATTGCGGTCAGTCCCGAGCAGGTTGCACACACATGCTGTGGACATGCAAATGGACTGCTGTGATGACGTTTTTCTTGTCTAATTTTAACCAGTTACCAAAAAAATTAACTGAACTCGTATTGACTTCAACATGCTAGCTCATTTATGGTATGTTTCTGCAAGCTCATTATTACATTATATCTGATTAGGCTGTGTTAAAATTCGGTAAACATTACAAACGTTGCCTTGTTTTACATTCTATGACATAAAGTAAATGACATGTTTTTTTAAAGTGCCAATGATTTAATTTACTCAGATGATGAATTCAATGACTAGGCTTATTAATTCCAAATATTCAAATGCTAGAATATCAGTTAACCTTATTTGTGATTGGCTAAATCAACTTCTTAATTAAATTACATAAGAACGTTCCACAGTTTTTCTGTATACAAATTATAAGCATCCCATCACCAAACACAAGATGGACAGAAATTCCCAGAATTCCACATACCTTGACAGTTCTGGTCACGTGCGTCGCCATAGTAACCGGCTGAGCAGCGTTCGCAGTTGAAGCCCTCGGTGTTGTATATACACTGTAGACACCGTCCGGTTGTTGCGTCACAGTTGCCGGGCGATGCCGGGTCAATGTTGTTGTTGCACTCGCACGCCTGGCATGTACCACCCGGCACGAGGGGGTTGCCAAAGTAGTTGTTGGCACAACGGTTGCAGTTCGGTCCTACAACAAACAGTGGTTGCCATGAGTGTGTGCTGCACAGACATGTCTGTGGGTGGTCTGTAGATGGGGGAGAGAAGATGACTATGTCTGTGTGTGATCTGTAGATGGGGGAGAGAAGATGACTATGTCTGTGGGTGGTCTGTAAGATGGGGGAGAGAAGATGACTATGTCTGTGGGTGGTCTGTAGATGGGGGAGAGAAGATGATTATGTCTGTGGGTGGTCTGTAGATGGGGGAGAGAAGATGACTATGTCTGTGTGTGATCTGTAGATGGGGGAGAGAAGATGACTATGTCTGTGGGTGGTCTGTAGATGGGGGAGAGAAGATGACTATATGTGGGTGGTCTGTAGATGGGGGAGAGAAGATGACTATGTCTGTGTGTGGTCTGTAGATGGGGGAGAGAAGATGACTATGTCTGTGTGTGGTCTGTAGATGGGGGAGAGAAGATGACTATGTTTGTGGGTGGTCTGTAGATGGGGGAGAGAAGATGACTATGTGTGTGGGTGGTCTGTAGATGAGTGAGAGAAGATGACTATGTCTGTGTGTGGTCTGTAGATGGGGGAGAGAAGATGACTATGTCTGTGTGTGGTCTGTAGATGGGGGAGAGAAGATGACTATGTGTGTGGGTGGTCTGTAGATGGGGGAGAGAAGATAACTATGTCTGTGTGTGGTCTGTAGATGGGGGAGAGAAGATGACTATGTCTGTGGGTGGTCTGTAGATGGGGGAGAAGATGACTATGTCTGTGTGTGATCTGTAGATGGGGGAGAGAAGATGACTATGTCTGTGGGTGGTCTGTAGATGGGGGAGAGATGACTATGTCTGTGGGTGGTCTGTAGATGGGGGAGAGAAGATGACTATGTCTGTGGTGGTCTGTAGATGGGGGAGAGAAGATGACTATGTCTGTGGGTGGTCTGTAGATGGGGGAGAGAAGATGACTATGTCTGTGGGTGGTCTGTAGATGGGGGAGAGAAGATGACTATGTCTGTGGGTGGTCTGTAGATGGGGGAGAGAAGATGACTATGTCTGTGGGTGGTCTGTAGATGGGGGAGAGATGACTATGTCTGTGGGTGGTCTGTAGATGGGGGAGAGAAGATGACTATGTCTGTGGGTGGTCTGTTGACAAGGGAGAGAAGATGACTATGTCTGTGGGTGGTCTGTTGACAAGGGAGAGAAGATGACTATGTCTGTGGGTGGTCTGTTGACAAGGGGGAGAAGATGACTATGTCTGTGGGTGGTCTGTTGACAAGGGGGAGAAGATGACTATGTATGTGGGTGGTCTGTTGACAAGGGAGAAGATGACTATGTCTGTGGGTGGTCTGTTGACAAGGGGGAGAAGATGACTATGTCTGTGGGTGGTCTGTTGACAAGGGGAGAAGATAACTATGTCTGTGGGTGGTCTGTTGACAAGAGAGAGAGAAGATGACTATGTATGTGGGTGGTCTGTTGACAAGGGTGAGAAGAAGATTATGTATGTGGGTGGTCTGTTGACAAGGGGGAGAAGATGATTATGTCTGTGGGTGGTCTGTTGACAAGGGGGAGAAGATGATTATGTATGTGGGTGGTCTGTTGACAAGGGGGAGAAGATGATTATGTATGTGGGTGGTCTGTTGAAAAGGGGGAGAAGATGATTATGTCTGTGGGTGGTCTGTTGACAAGGGGGAGAAGATGACTATGTATGTGGGTGGTCTGTTGACAAGGGGAGAAGATGACTATGTATGTGGGTGGTCTGTTGACAAGGGGGAGAAGATGATTATGTCTGTGGGTGTACCAACTGTCAAATATAAGGACATATCAGATTCCTCCACAACCTGCAAGTCTCGGCACAAACTGAACTAAGTAAATGAATAAAATATCAGTGATTCTGAGAAGGGAGATTTCTTGCACCCTGAATGTGTGATAAAACAAAATCACTAAACGATTAAGCTCGGACTAAAGAACACATTACACACTACACCATCACCATAGTGGAAGATTAACAAGTAATTATAGTGGAAATGCAATTTTTGAAATGTCTTAAATTGCAGCTACAGTTTCGAGGTGGTTGTCCTGTTACCTGTGTAGCCGGGCCGGCAGTCACAGATGGCCTGGTTGGTGCGCGTGTCCAGACGGCAAGTGTCCGCGTGCTGGAAGCCACTGTTCACCCCTCCAGGGCACATGCAAGGGCGGCAGCCGACACGTGAACCAGGGCGGGGGTCGCCATAGTAACCACTAGCACACCTGCAATAGAGGGCAAACTTTAGGGTAAGTCGGGGAAGCAGTGGAACAGGACTTCAAATATAACTGCTATATATATATATTTGGAAATTTTTATATATGAAAAATATCCACACACACACACACATATATATATATATATATATATATATATATATGTATATATGATTTGACTTAGGCCTATGAGGAAATAAACTGAGGTGGCTTTTTCTTACCGTACCTCTGGTTTTGGTGACCATGTTCACTGACCACTGACTGACTGACTGTACATCTGACACAGTAGTGACCACCTTTATTGACCACTGACCATACCTCTCACAGTAGTGACTGTAGTTTACTGACCACTGACCCTATCTCTCATAGTGATGAGCACCCTCACAGACCACTGACTGACCATACCTCAGTGGTAACCACACTCACTGACCACTGACTGACCCTACCTCTTACACCAATGAACACCCCTCACTGACCAACCACTGACTGACCGTACCTTTCACAGTGGTGACCACCGGTGTTGTCACGGCAATAGAGACACTGGCCGGACTCATTGTCACAGATGTCGGCGCGACCGTTGCACTGACAGGTGCGACAGTTGGGGAAGCCCCAGAACCCTTGTTGACACTGGTCACATTGGCGGCCGTAGACATTGGGCAGACACAGACACTGACCAGTGGTCACCTCACAGAAGTTGTCACGGGAACCAATCGCATTACAGTTGCACTCTGCAACATCAAATTGCAATGTATCAACAGACATTTATTAGAATAACAGGGGCTTCACTTTAAAGGGCTTCCTTCAAATCACTTTATTTAGGAAATTTATTTTATAATCACTTCACAAACAAACGTAACATGTTAGTTCTTCTGAACATTTTTTAGTTTATTTTTGTGTGAAATCACAGAACAAACTATAAATTAAAAAGAAAGTCTGTCTCTAATGCCAATATGTATTTGATATTTACACTTTACCAAGTGTAAATATATAAAAAAACATTGCAATTATTTTAACAAAACTATATTTATGTTTCTATTTGTGCAGCCATAAATAAAATCCTACTACTACTTTGCACAGTCAAAATTCAAGATTACCATGCCTTGAAATAAGAAATAATTGCTATGATGTAGTGAATCTTTTATGAGTTTGCCCGACACTTACGTGTACATCCGCGGGGGGAGAAGTTGTAGGTTCCTGGGGCACACTGGTCACAGGTGCGTCCAATCACATTGTGCTTACACGTGCACTGACCTCCAATGGGGTCACAGGTCGTACTGATTGACCCGGTCTTGTCACATGTGCAGTCTGCAAGTGACATGGAAGACAATAATGTAATGGTATAAAATCAAGTCATTGTCTTGTCTTGTTAAATACTGTTCAAACTCAATACTTGGGGATAATTTATTGTTAAAAACAGAGTAAACTTCTGCATTGTTATCTTCAACCATTGTACATTTCTACAAGTCTCATAATTTCAAAATAATATAATTCATACCATACAGCATGATGTATATCTAGTCATCAATCATGTGTTTAAGGAAGTTAATTTTAAACTTTTCCATTTACGGTTTATGTATTTGAACCTTGCAACTGAATACATAAAAAATTACAAATAATTGCCAATAAATATACGGTGACATAACACACGGTTATGGAAACTAAAAAACTTTTAACACCAAACCGCACTGATAATGTGTCAAATTGAGTGACTCACCTAGTGCCCCCTTCTGGACAATTGAGGAGATGCTGAAGATGTACTGCTTGCAGACGTCTGAGATGTCGCTCTGTGAACGAGCGGCCATTTGTTGTTCGCGGCAGTTGAATCTCTCAAACTCGAGTCTCATTTCCAGCGGTGCCCCAGGGCCTTGGAAGATGGGAATGCTGTTGACACTCGGGAAGAGGGCGATCTAGGGAGAAGTGGGAGCAGACTCTTACTCCATTGTGTCGGACATAACTATTCATCCATTTATTTTAATTACTTTATTATTTTTATTAATATATTGTTATTATTTTAATACACTGTATACTTGTGCTAATTTGTGTATGTATTGGGAACAGAATTGTTTATGTTAGCAGGAATAATTGCATATTTCATCACAGTAGTATTGTATAAGCGTATGTTTTTATAATACTTTAATTTAATCGGAATAACCATTGTAAAGCACCCCAGACATTTGTTTTGGATGGGGTGCTATATCAGAACTATATTATTATTATTATTATTAATGTACATTGTATAAGATTGGTTTCATACATTTGCACAGTAAATAAGGTAACTGCTCAGGATAGCACAAAGCACTTTACACTTGATTCCCTGGCAGACCTATTCAAATGATCACCACCTCTACTTCTCTGGGAAACATCCAGCCAATTAATAGGCAAATACTATACATACACAACTGTCCACCACCGCCTATAGGCAGGTACTCATTCATACAGCTGAGTGAACTGGAGCAATGCACAGTGAATGAGTTGGCCTAATGTTTGACCTGGCAGCACAGGATTCAAAACCGGTTCTCTTAATCGAGAGTCCAAAGTTCTCACCACTAAATCACAACCACAAATGCTCTGCACAAATATGAGTTGTTATCAAAAAATTGCTGCTATTAGTATCAATTAACATGTTTTAGTCATCATATACTGCCACCAATTCACTATGAAAATCACTCTGAGCATATATTAGAAAGACAGGCACAAAGTGATTTAATGCCGAAGGAATGTATTGAAACAAATTGTTGATCAATGATAAACCCATATGACACTGGCATTCCATGCTTTTCTGAATTAAACTTTGAAAGGAGATAAACTAGAAAAATCCATGCCATTTCAACCATCTGCGCTGTCTTGCAACAGATGACATATCTACTATACTTTACGTCTACATCTGCACATTAAAAATAATGTGTTAATACTAGGCCTGGGGCGTGGTGTGCCACTTACCGAGTCAATGAGTGCACTGGCCTGGGGCATGGTGCGGCCACTTACCGAGTCAATGAGTGCACTGGCTTGGGGCATGGTGCGGCCACTTACCGAGTCTATGAGTGCACTGGCCTGGGGCGTGGTGGGCCACTTTCCGAGTCTATGAGTGCACTGGCCTGGGGCGTGGTGGGCCATTTACAGAGTCAATGAGTGCACTGGCCTGGGGCGTGGTGGGCCACTTACTGAGTCTATGAGTGCACTGGCCTGGGGCGTGGTGGGCCACTTACCGAGTCAATGAGTGCACTGGCCTGGGGTGAGGTGGGCCACCTACCGAGTCAATGAGTGTACTGGCCGGGGGTGTGGTGGGCCATTTACCGAGTCAATGAGTGCACTGGCCTGGGGTGTGGTGGGCCACTTACCGAGTCAATGAGTGCACTGGCCTGGGGCGTGGTGGGGCACTTTTGCCGAGTCAATGAGTGCACTGGCCTGGGGCTGAGGTGGGCCACTTACCGAGTTAATGAGTGCACTGGCCTGGGGCGTGGTGGGCCACTTACGGAGTCAATGAGTGCACTGGCCTGGGGTGTGGGGGCCACCTACCGAGTCAATGAGTGTACTGGCCTGGGGTGTGGTGGGCCATTTACCGAGTCAATGAGTGCACTGGCCTGGGGTGTGGTTGGCCACTTACCGAGTCAATGAGTGCACTGGCCTGGGGCGTGGTGCGGCCACTTACTGAGTCAATGAGTGCACTGGCCTGGGGCGTGATGCGGCCACTTACTGAGACAATGAGTGCACTGGCCTGGGGTGTGGTGGGCCACTTACCGAGTCAATGAGTGCACTGGCCTGGGGCGTGGTGCGGCCACTTACAGAGTCAATGAGTGCACTGGCCTGGGGCATGGTGGGCCACTTACCGAGTCAATGAGTGCACTGGCCTGGGGTGTGGTGGGCCACTTACCGAGTCAATGAGTGCACTGGCCTGGGGCGTGGTGCGGCCACTCTTGTAGTGGTTGAAGTCGATGCGGATCTGATAGCTGACCCCCGCCTCGAGACAGGAACTGGGAGACACGAGGTAGTGGGTGGTTCCTGAGGACAGCCACAGTGACTAAAGAGTCTCATTACTGCTCTGCCATATTCTATAATCTTCTAAAACGTATTTATCACAGACTGAAATGGTAGTTTCAATGAATATTAATTAAACAATAATTATGGTATACTACTATACTGTTATAATAATGTAACAGTGCGGCTGTAATAATCTATATGAATCAAATTATTTTATCACCTTAGAGATTAATAAACAATCTATGGTCAATCTTTAAAATCTTATTTGATATCACATCACAACGAAAATATTACAACATATAACATGTATAAATCTAATTATATTACGTCCCATCTGAAACTTATTTTACATTATACCAAAAAAAATATTACAAAAAGAAGAATACACATATGCATTAAATTCATTTATAATTAAGTTTTAGTTTTTACAGACCCATTTATTTTAAGAGCTGTCAAAAGCAAAAATTACAGAGAACTGCTGAAATATACTTGATTAATAATGTGATAATTTTTTAACTGGTTAATAACGTTACATATGGTTGAGTGTGTAACAGATTGATAATGTCACTTACATAACTGCTTGATAATATGATGTAATTGGTTGATACTATTATGTAACCAGATAACACAATGTAATTAGTTGATAACATGTCGTACCTGGTTGATAATACGATATAAGTGGTTAATATTGTGATATAACTAGTTGATAAAGTGATGTAACTGGTTGATAGTGTGATTACCTGGTTGATAAGATGATATAACTGGTTGATAGTGTGATTACCTGGTTGATAAGATGATATAACTGGTTGATAGTGTGATTACCTGGTTGATAAGATGATATAACTGTTTGACAGTGTGATTACCTGGTTGATAAGATATATAACTGTTTGATAGTGTGACTACCTGGTTGATAAGATGATATAACTGTTTGACAGTGTGATTACCTGGTTGATAAGATGATATAACTGTTTGACAGTGTGATTACCTGGTTGATAAGATGGTATAACTGTTTGACAGGGTGATTACCTGGTTGATAAGATGATATAACTGGTTGATAATAAATTATAACTGGTTGATAATATGATATAACTGGTTTTTATTACTTGACAATGTAGTGCAATTGGTTGGTAGTTCTGTGTAGCGGGAAGGATATGGTGTACCAGGTTGATGGTGTTATGACACTGATTTACAGATGTGATGTAATCAGCTGGCAGTGTGGTGTAAGTAGACTGCAGTTGATGTAATGTATGATGTAACAGGTCAACAAGGGAGCAGCTGGTTGAGAATATGATGTAACAGGTTACAAATATAAGCAAGGAAGCAAGCACACACAAACAAGCGGATTAGCCTATTTACAACTCAGCAACACAAAACACAGAAATATAAAAATCAAACCATGCAACAAAGAACTACATTAAACACTGTAACGGTGTTGATCTGGCATTGGGCAGTCCTTTCTCAGACCAACACTTTAAAATATGACCACTTTCATAACAAATCCTGTCAAAATAACAGTTGAATTTTGTTCAGTTAGAAGTCAATTTTAGTTGAATTAGAAGCCAAAGATTTTTAAGACCAAGTTGAATGACTTGATTAAAAAGTACGTTTCTTAAAATGCAGCAAAAGATAATAAACCTACTTTACTGAAATTAAACATAAGACATTTTTTTAAGCATAATTCACTTTTTAACATCCTGAATAGTTTCATTTGAAAATATAATTTGGTGTAACAAATCTTTATTTATATTGAGGAGATCTTGATGAAATAACCACACCCAAATGGTGGACTCGGTCTCTCTAATTGCCCCCTCTGTAACCCCGAATGGGGCAAGCAGTACCTGAGGGCATGGCAGACCTGGTGCGTGCCAGCTGGGGTATGGAGACGGTGTTGTCGCCCCGGTTCGGGTGCCACTGACTGCGAGGTAGGCTGGCGACCCTGGTCGCCTGCGATGACCAATCAAAGTTCCTGGGGATGACGGGCTCGATGACGATCGCGTCCCCAAGGTAGTCATGGGGGGTTTGGTCCCCCAGGGGGTCTTCCCCACTTCCCCACTCATCCACCGACAGACCCACTGCTGCACACGCCAAGCAACAACATGCAACACGCGCTTGTGTGCACACACATGCAAGCTTGTGGGGAGCCGGCCCAGGCCTGGATGTGTGTTATGAACATCTACAGCAAACCTTCTGGTTTGAGATGGCTTAACTGCCGCCTTATGGCAAGCTGAATTTAATTTTTTGGTATATATATATATATATATATATATATATATATATATATATATATATATATATATATATATATATATATATATCTGTGTGGAATTATATTTTAAAACTTTCAAATAAGGTTATTAAACTCAGGCTATAAATCATATCCTGGTTGGACATCATCCACTGGTGGTGTTGTATGTGTATTGACAACATGGTTACATCCAGGCCTGGCAGACAACAGCACACAAGCAGTGCATGTACAACACACAAGCAGTGCATGCACAATGCACAAGCAGTGCATGTACAACACACAAGCAGTGCATGCACAACACACAAGCAGTGCATGTACAACATACAAGCAGTGCAGGTGCACCACATAAGCTGCAAACTAAAACGCAATGCAACACATAAAATAACACACACCGAAATAAACCAAATTGTATTAGCTCAGACAATGCAGGCTAGAGCAAGATGTGACATCATCTGGGACCGGTTTCATAAAGCCGCGTAACTTTGTGCGCAATTATGCGGTCTACTGGCTGCAACTAACAGCGACTAGTTGATGTAACTTGTGTTCAGTTTCATGAGACCAATTTAGCATTCACGTAACTAAACCGATGTAGAATTGACCTAATTAGGTTGCGATGGTGAATCCCTGTATTTGTGCTGTGTCTGGAAACCTTTTTCTCTCTAGCTGCCACCTTTGCCGTTTGTATAGCAAATACCAAGCTTTGATGACTGTATAGGATATCCAGTGTAAACATAAAAAAATATTATGTTGAGAGTGGGCATGTCGGGAGCATCAACGAACTTGGGGAGCATCACGTAAATATTTCAACTAACATAAAGTTACGCCTACTAAATACATGGCACAGCCCAAGTGCAACTATGGAGCAGACTCATGAAATGCAACTAGTGTAACGTTACGACGTTTTAGGTTTTCGACGAGTTGTCGCCCGCTACGACGCTGTAAGGACGCTCCATGAAACCGACCCCTGAAGCATTGCAGCAAAGCAGAATAGAGGCTGCTGAAACTGGAGTGTTTTTAACCACCTGGTGGCAATATTTTTGTGTTACGCAAACAAACAGCACTCCACACGGGTCAGCAGTAACACCACAAAGTAACGCTGCATTGACAGGTGGAACATACTTATCAATTCACCACACACGATCTCTTCACCTTACAGAAACACAGCAGAGAAACAACATCAAGGAGCAACAACAGCAGTAGCAAAGCGAACAACAACAACAGTGTCCAGGCAGCAACAACAGCAGTAGCAAAGGGAACAACAACTGTGTCTAGGCAGCAGCAAAAGCAGCAAAAAGAACAACAACAATGTCGGGGCAGCAGCAACAGTAGCATAGGGAACAACAACGTTCAAGCAGCTGCAACACTAGCATAGGAAACAACAACAACATTCAGGTAGCAGCATCAGTAGCTAATGGCCAACAACACCATTGCATAGGCAGCAGCAACAACAGCAGCCTGAACAACAACACTCTCCAGGCGGCAGCAACTGGGCCAACAACAAAATAATGTCCAAGCAGTAGCTAAAATAGCAAAGGGACCAGCAACAACAACACAACAACGTTCACTGCGCAGCTAGAGTAACAAAGATACATACCTCTTGGTAGACTGCTCACTTTGAAGTCGTCCTGCGGTATGCTGTTGGCACACGGTCCCCTCTGGTCCACAGGGCCTGGACGGATGACAGTCACCCTGACGTCATCCCACCTCTCCCCCATCTACAGAACACCGGTTGTCATGGCAACACAGCATGGGCTTCCCAAGAACTCACTATGGTCCCACGTTTTCACTGAGGGACTACGAATGGATTTGTTTGGGTTGTTTGCAATGTTATAGTCTGTAAAATATCTTATAGTTAGGCACAGAGTTGGAATAAACATATCTGGTTGAGAAAGCAAAACTCCTCATAACATTACTGAATTAATTAATTACTAGTAATATATTATGATGGGTAAAAATAGTAAAAAGCAACATGGTTTTTGTACTGTGGAATATACAGGAGTTATACCACAAAAAAGTAAACCATATCAGGACAAAATTCAAATACGAGTTTAAATCAACAGAGAAACGAGAGAACAGCTGATATATAAGGAACAATGGTAAGCTATTGTTGAAGAGGTCAACATCTGAACAGTAAAGATGAATGTCTCACACACTAAACAAATTCAGACACTAACCATTACTTCTAAAGAATGGAAAAACTGCAACATATGGTGTCATTAATTTGATTAATATTTACACTTTTTAAATAAAAACAAAAATCATATCACAATCATTACAAAGCCCGCTAAAATAGGGTTTTTGTCTCGTTAAGCAAACATTTGGTTGAGTAACTGTCTCCACTCACCTGGGCCTCGTAACGGATCACGATCTCGTATTCCATCGACATCGGGATGTCAGGAATCTCAAAGATGAGACTGTCTCCTTCCGACACTCGCATGAATCCCGGACCTGTCCATGTGACCCTGCGGCCGGGCTGAGACTCCCGAATCACCACCCGTGTGTTCTGTCAACACATTCCTCAGTGAGCATATGTGTCCTGTCTGTCTTGTTCAAGTTCTATAACTTCATCACCAAGATGCAGTGCTAAATATGTTATGTTGATACAGTTTTGGTTCATTAAAATTTACCAGAATAGCCACGCTTTTCTGTACACATGTGTTGTGTAAACAAAAATATCAAAACAATTATCACGCCAACCACACTCTTTCACTGCCAATACCCATTTCCCACAAGAATTTACTTTTTGATTCCAAATATCACCAGTTTCTATGTGCTATGCAGCTAAGCAACCAAGCAGGAAAATCAAATGTGCCAAATGACACTTGAAGTATTGCATTTAATCATCTGACGGCATAGGAAACACAACACAAAATATTCATCACATTTGGTCACCAGGTGGCGATACTGTGCTAGTGATACAATGACAGTCTGTCAGAGGGTACTTCACAAACTGAATACCTCAGTCATTCACTGATAGAAAATACCATTTAACGCAACTAGGATCAACTAAAATTATTAAATCCATTTCCAGGTGTAATTTTAATTTACCGGGGACATTTCTTGGGTTTTAAATATTTAGTCATTTCAAAATGCGACTACAATTATATACTTCCACTTCTGACTTCTACCCATGAAGAAACATGCCATGGACAGCTGTTATCATCATTACAACATGTTTACCTTATGGCAGCACCACTCAGGATTAGCTGACCACTAAGTCTGTCCACTGTGTAGCCAATGAATGAAGGATGTGATTGAACAAATGAATGAATAAATGAATAAATGAATGAACGCTGAAAAAGGCAAATGGACCTCTGCATCTACAGGGTGATACATGCACACACACACACATATATATATATATATATATATATATATATATATATATACACACACATATTAAGCAACAAGGTGATTATGCGTGCAAGACTCACCCCAACTCCTTCAGCAAACTCTGCCTCATAGATGAGGTAGTCGAGGTTGGTGATGAAGAACCCTGGTGCGGGCTGGTCACAGTGGCGACCAATGATGTTTGGCCGACAGTTACATTGTCCTGTCTGCTGGTCACACTTGTTGTCATAGGAACCACCAACGTCACAGTTGCATGGCTTGCATCCCTCGATGTCGTCCCCAAGACCCCAGTATTGTGGCTGGAAGGAGGAAGAGAAAATGTCAATTTACACGAACGACGACCGAACAATAATAACAATACTGCAAAACACTATTGATAATGTTCATGCACCAGACAACTGCTCCCTACTCCTTCGTCAAACTGTCTGTCTGTGCGTGCATAACAAAGAGCATGCAAGAATGGGGTTTACTGAATGATTCCCTTTATACAGTTGCTTATAAAAAGGCAAAGGTAAGTTCTGATAGAGCCCAGGACTGCTCAAAGCGCTTTACTTCCCTGGCAGACCTGTTCAATCAGACACCGTCTCAACTTCCCTGGGAAGCGTCACTGAAGTCATTACAGCGAGAGGTTACTGTTACATTTTGTTTTTGATGCGTCAAAATATTTCTGCCACGACTAAAATTGAGATTCCAAAGATGTGTGTTTATCAAAGTCAGTTAACATAAAAAAGGCTTCAGGTTATTTTGTAAAAGACGATCTTAAGATATGATGTAGAAAACTACATCAGCCTGAGCGAGCCATAGCAGTGGCCAGCCTACCACACTACCCTGGCAGGCCTACCACACTACCCTGGCAGGCAGCTGAGGCTGTGTCATGCATGGCACCATTGGTATGTAAGTATGTATGCTGAAGCAGTAGTACTTTGTCCCACATCTCACTCAGTGTTCTGTTACTCAAAGAACAACTGCATCTGCACAGAGGAAGAATTCAAAGAAATTGTTCTTCTGACCAGTGACGAATGACACTGATCACTGCTACAACGATGGACAACCCCTTCAAACCATAAACCAATTTTGTGTAGTGACATATTGATGTCACTCATTGTCATCATTAGTGATTTTACTTGTTGGACTGGCAGATTCATCCATTACTGCCATGACTGACTATATAGGTTTTGATAATTAATAAAATTTGCAGACTTATAAAATTACATACCATTCATTAAATTTCATAATGTTGAATCAAAATGTAACAAATATTAACTTTAAATGATTTTTATAAACCTGTTGAGTATTGTTGCATGTCTACATTCACTTAGGAAAACTGAGATATTTAATACCACCACATAAATTTATTTACATTTAATGATTTTACATTATAAATTGCTCCTATGTCAACAATAGTAATCTCTTTACATCAGCGTCACAGTCAGCATGTTGTTAATATTATCCTGTTCGTAACTGGGAAAGTAACAGGTATTTTATGGTAAAACTCCAATAACTTTCATACTTCTGCAAACCACTGCACTTTGGGTGTATTAAATACAAACATCAAGTATCGCCAACAGCCCCGAGTTGCCCCACCCACCCACTACAGCAGCTGTGGGAGTGGGGAAATACGTCTGGGATGAGTAAGCTTGTTCTCCCACCAGTGGGACACAGATTCCCGTGACCCCAACATCTGGGTGAACTGCCACCTGGCCTATCTGGTGTTGATAGGGTAGCAGACCAAATAAATCGAGTACCACAGGCTCGGCCTCGCCTCACGTCCTCCCACAGAACAACCCGTCAGACCAGGCACACAGGTCACGCATGGGGTCACAGGTCAGATGCAGGGGTCATAGGTCATAATGTTTACTGACTGTGAGAGCTGTGGTATTGGGCATGAGGCAACATCTCCGTTGGCTCACCCACTGCAGCTGTTGGCTGCTGTGGTCCCCACACACCTAGACCCAGGGCTGTGGTTAACCCTGTACCATCAACACCCAGAGGAATGTACACAGGTGAACAAGAAGTGTGGCCAGGTACACTGGACCCCTTCTCAGCCCCCCACAGCCTATCAGCTCCCCCTGTCACCCTGTCTACAAGAGGGACAAAACACATATCAATTTCTACACTTATTTTTAAGGGTCTTACACGCTATGAATACCACAACTATTTCTTTGGGGTGAAAGGTGCAATATATTATGCCACATCCTGCAAAATATACAATATCTGCAGACGTTATGCCCTGTAAATTGCCTCTGCATGTTGAATGTTTGTGTCTTGTTTTTGGCTCAGTGCATGACAGTTAGTTAGTATTAGCTTCAATTTGTATGCTTAATAATAAATAACAGTATTTGTCTACGCCATAACTCTAGCAATAGATTCATTCAGAGGCACATAACACTTTAAAGGAATATAGAGATTACCTTATAGTTAAAAAATTGAGATATTGTTGTAAAATAAATTTATCAGTATAAATTGTTCAATATAAATAAATAATATTAGTCTTAATAATAATAAAATAATAATACTGATAAATAATAGTTAATTATATTACATGTTAAAAATTAATTAAAAAAATATAAAATAGTTGATAAATAGTAGATATTAACATATTAAATTATGCTTGTTTATGTAAAGATATTTTAATTCTTGATAAAATCAGATAAAGGATTATATTATATAATTTTGTGTATTCAAACTGAAATTTGTTCAATTATATGTACAGACTGTAACAGTCAACTGTTTCAATGATACTATCAAAACTACCGGTATACAGTCTTTTGATGACTGGCAGTTACACATGAAAGTAAAGCTTTAGAATGAGTGTTTGTTCCTCTGTGTGGAATTATCCCATGTAGTAAGTTTTGACAGGAACTCTGCTCTGTTGAACAGAGGAAAACAGAATACACTTGGAAAGGGGGCTGCAGTCAAATTGCACCTCGAGTCCTTGATACTGCCAATAACATGTTGAAACTCAGTGTACTGTTGACCATTTTAGCAACAGAGCAGTCGACTGGTTGTTGTCTGGTCTTTCCAATTGAGAATTTTGTATCGGTGTTTATGGCATAATAAAGTAACTATACACAACTTGGCAGGCATTATACCTTCAATGTGTGTGTGTGTGTGTGTGTGTGTGTGTGTGTGTGTGTGTGTGTGTGTGCGTGTCGTGCGTGCGTGCGTGCGTGCGTGCGTGCGTGCGTGCGTGCGTGCGTGCGTATATATATATATATATACACATACATCACATACAAACAAACATCTTCAATTTAAAGTGAGGCTGCCAGGTCGTAGGTTACATTGTTTTCATGTACACTTACATTCTTGTGACTACAACCTGCACGCTGAAGGGTTACTGCCTGCCAGTTTGGGTTTAGTTATTTTATTAAGCCCAGAACAATATTAGCAATTTGAAAGATTCCACCCACAACACGTTCAAATGGTAAATAAAACATCCAGTTTTAAAACAAATTGATTGGCAATAATGCTGAGGCAAGCGGAGTTACCCACAATACCCTTTGATGTTTAACTTTCCCACAACCTAGACAGCAGCTTTCCCATTACAAATTACTGCTCGGCCAATTCTGGGCAGAGGGACTGTCACCCTCCCTTTAAGTAGTCACAGGTAGATAGACTTACCAGACACTGGTCACCCTTTAAGTAGTCACAGGTAGATAGACTTACCAGACACTGGTCACCCTTTAAGTAGTCACAGGTAGATAGACTTACCAGACACTGGTCACCCTTTAAGTAGTCACAGGTAGATAGACTTACCAGACACTGGTCACCCTTTAAGTAGTCACAGGTAGATAGACTTACCAGACACTGGTCACCCTTTAAGTAGTCACAGGTAGATAGACTTACCAGACACTGGTCACAGTTGCGGCCGGTGACGAATCGCTTACACCTGCACTCTCCCGTCCTCTTGTCGCACCCGTAATTACCCACAGTGCCGAGGGTGTGACAGGAACACGCTGAAACAACACACGCCTTCTGACACACCTTCCACGGTGACAGACGTCATCAGCAACACACAGACAACTTATGTGTAAGATACAACACATCTGTGTGTGAACATGTTACACATCTGCGATTGTCTGTGTATCCTGTGACGCATCTATGAATGCATGCATATGTCGTGTGACAACCTATGAATGCATGCATATATAGTTAACACATCTTAAATTGTCCTGAACTGTGTAACACATTTAAGATCAGTAATGTACAAGATGAGATATCTAGCGATAGACAAGTACAGTGTGTAGGTGTACGAACCTGTTCTACCTACAATGAAATCGTCAACATTTTTATAAAGAGTAACTGAGAGACGACATTTATGATTATCATATAACTAATTTGTCATGAAACTCCACCAGTTACCGAGTGGTGTTGAGTGGTGTTGAGTGGTGTTGAGTGGTACGTGTATTGTGCCACAACATTAAATGACACCAACATGCAGCAAGCATGACAACACAAACATGATTGATTTAATTACATGTACATATTATGCCTACCGCAAACAGACAACAACATCAAAGACATATCAACCACCCCACTGAATTAATAACACCGACGACACGGATCTTATTACGGTTGATCTGGTTATGTTGTAGAGTTCTTCCACACAAGCGGGTGGCATTTGGCACAGATCCTATAGTGGCAATTATGGAGATTTTCTGGGTGATTATGAGGGACCTTTGTAGTGGCATTTGGAAGCGATCATGTACTGGTGATTAGGACAGATCATGTAGTGATTAAGATAGAAAATGTAGGAGCTATCAGGACAGATCATATAGTGATTAGGATAGAAAATGTAGTGGCTATCAAGAAAGATCATATGGTGGGTATCAGGACAGATCATATAGTGGTGATCAGGACAGGTCATATATTGATGAGGACAAATTGTATAATGTTGATCAGGACAGATATCATCACTATCATGTAGTGGTGTAATTGAGATCAGGACAGAACAGGGTGTGATTAGGACATCGTGTAGTGACGATCAGGACAGATCATGTAGTGATGAACAGGACAGGTTTGGTTGTGGCGATCAGGACAGATCAAGTAGAGATTAGGACAGATCATGCTGTTCAGCAGGAGTGAGAGAAAAAGAGAGAAAGACAGGAGTAGGAGACTGTTATGTTAACAGTGAGACACACAGACAGAGAAAGCGAGTTATACTTGTCACATGACCGCTGTTGTAACGACGTGAACCATAGCCTAAAATAAAGACGCTGTCAATGTAAAGTCGTGCTTCTGCACGGAATGTTTTTCTTACGCTGTTTTCACTGATACTCGTTGTCACTTTAAAACATGTTTATCCTATTATTATGATAGCGTATTGACTGATAGAAACAACAGTAACATATCTGTTACATTAACACCTCCCTGATTATGTGCCATGTTCATGAATAATAAAAAAAATTGGAGCATCACTAGGGTTACTATTTAAAACTTAAATAACTCTTACAATATTGTTAACAGTAACATTAACTGTGAAGTCATAGTTTCAAATTGAAGCATTATTAATTACTATGTCGGTTTGAAAAATATAATTATCTACAGAACTATATAATTAAACTAAAGTGAAGACGTCACATGAAATCTAACCCACATAACAATTGCTAGGTCATCTACATCGCATAACAATGACGTACAGCGACAGTTCACAAGTTATTAAGCCATAAGACTTAATAATCATGAAATACAGCAATATTGCCATAAAACATTTGGCAAGGAAGATTGAAAGTGAAATTGAAAGTTTCAATCGAGAATGACACTGCAGGACTGATAACAATATGCGGGTAACTGAAAAGGGGGCGCTTACGTTCACAGCCCTCGGGATTCTCAGGTGCCATGTTCCAGTACCCGTGCATGCACTGGTCACAACGCCGCCCCTCGACAAATCGCTTGCAGATACATCGTCCGCTGACAAGGTCACACTCACCCCCGTGCTCAGAGCCAACTGGGTCACAGTCGCAGCCTAGAATAGTCCGGAGGGCATACGATTGAGTTGGGGCAGAGGGAATGAAGTACGTACCATTACGTGAACACGGATTCCCTGGCTCATGTGATGTCTTGAAATCTTGGTCGTGAACATGGAGCAAGTACCTTGTAAAGTTGTGATTGGGTACATGGAGTGAGTTCCTTCAGTTGTGACATTGTTGTAATGGCGGCTGCTGGCTGGGCTCTTAAAGTATGTGCCATTGAGTGGTTAGAAGTGAAAATAGCTGCCTGTTATACTACCAGGTAGTTCTGGTGGGTAAAGCAAAGAAAAAAGCCACACAGAAAAAAAATTAAATTAATCCATGTACAGTGGCAATATATTTTGTCATTTCTGAACAGGTTACAAAATGTAATCTATTATTCTACAATTACTTTATCTGGGTTGAGTATCTTCATTGTAAATCAAACGTAATTTTGGGTATGAATATAAAATGTTGTATGTTACTTATATGTACACTGTATGTATGTATGGATATAATGTATGTGCATACTGGATATGTCTGACTGCAGAGTCAATAAAATACGAACCCGCAGTGATTGTTTCTGTTTGGGAGCAAAACTGTAATTAACACATCGGTCACAGACAGGCAAAGAAATTGAAGGATTGTTTCACAAAAAAGCTTGCAAAACAATTAATGTTTCATTTTTGTAAATGACAACAATGTCAGTCTTGAACCTTCAT